>CM055906.1:2898204-3029302 GCA_029582155.1 Panopea generosa
ATACCAGTACCGTATAATGTATTTCAGTAGTATACCAGTATTAGTATGCCAGTATTGTATATTGTATTTCAGTAGTATACAAGAATCCTTTATAGTATTTCAGTAGTACACCATTATCAAATATAGTAGTATGTCAGTACTATACCAGTATTGTATATTGTTTTTTCAGTAGTAAACCTGTATCATCTATTGTATTTCAGTAATATGCCAGTATTTTATGTTGTATTTCAGTAGTATACAAGTTTCCTATATAGTATTTCAGTAGTATACCATTATCGAATATTGTATTCATTATCGTATATTGTATTTCAAATGTACAGCACTATCATATATTGTATTTCAATAGAACACAATTATTTAGTAGTATACCAGTATCGTATATTGTACTTCAGTAGTACACCCATATCATATATTGTTTTTAAATAGTAAACAAGTAGCGTCAATTGTATTTCAGTAGTATACCAGTGTCGTATATTGTACTTCAGTGGTTCAACAGTATCTTATATTGTATTAAAGATGTATACCAGTATTGTAAATTATACTTTAGTAGTATACCAGTATCATATATTGTACTTAAGTAGTATTCCAATATTGTATATTTTATGTCAGTTGTACAACAGTATTGTATATTGTACTTCAGTAGTATACATGTATATTATATTGTACTTCAGTAGTATACCAGTATCGTATATTGTACTTCAGTAGTATACCTGTATTGTATAGTATATGTCAGTTGTATAACAGTATAGTATAATGCACTAACAGTATCTTTTATTATATTTCAGTAGTATACTATTATTGCACTGTACTTTAGTAGTACATTATTTTCGTTTATTTCATTTCAGTCGTAAATCAGTATCGTATATTGTATGTCAGTAGCATACCAGTTTCGTATATTGTACTTCAGTAGTATACCAGTATCGTTTATTGTATGTCAGAAGCATACCAGTTTCTTATATTGTACTTCAGTAGTACACCAGTATCGTATATTGTACTTCAGTAGTATACCAGTATCGTATATTCTACTTCAGTAGTATACAAGTATCGTTTATTCTACTTCTGTAGCATACCAGTATCGTTCGTATATTGTATGTCAGTAGTATACCAGTATCGTATATTGTATTTCTTTAGTATACCAGTATCGCTTATTGTACTTCTTTAGTATACCATTATTGTTTATTGTATTTGAGTAGTATACCATTAACGCATAGAGTATTTCAGTACTATACCAGTATTGTATATTATACTTCAGCTGTATACTAGTATCGTATATTGTATTTCAGAAGTATACCTGTATCGATTATTGTACTTGAGTAGTATAATTATTATCGTGTATTGTATGTCAGTCTTAAACCAGTATCCTATATTGTATGTTAGTAGCATACAAGTTTTGTATATTGTAGTTCAGTAGTATACCGGTATCATTTATTGTACTTCAGAAATATACCAGTATCATATATTGTACTTCAGTAGTACACCAGTATCATATATTGTACTTCAGTAGTACACCACTATCGAATATTGTATATCAGTAGTATACCAGTATCATATATTGTATGTTATCAGTATACAAGTAGCATATATTGTACTTCAGTAGTATACCAGTATCATATATTGTATGTCATCAATATACCAGTAGCATACATTGTACTTCAGTAGTACACCAGTATCATATATTGTATGTCATCAGTATACCAGTAGCATACATTGTACTTCAGTAGTACACCAGTATCATATATTGTATGTCATCAGTAAACCAGTAGCATATATTGTATTTCTGTAGTACACCAGTATCATATATTGTACTTTAGTAGTATACCAGTATCGTATATTGTATGTCATCAGTATACCAGTAGCGTATATTGTATTTCAGTAGTACACAAGTATCATAAATTGTATTAAAGCAGTACACCAGTATTGTAAATTATACATTAGTAGTACAAGTATCCTTTATTCTACTTCAGTAGTATACCAGTATTGTATATTGTACTTCAGTAGTATACCAGTATCGTATAGTGGATGTCAGTTGTTTAACAGTATTGTATATTGTACTTCAGTAGCATACATGTATATTATATTGTACTTCGGTAGAATACCAGTATCGTATATTATACTTCGGTAATATACTAGTATTGTTTATTGTAATTTAGTAGTATACCATTATCGCCTATAGTATTTCAGTACTTTACCAGTATCGTATATTATATTTCAGTAGTATATCAGTATCGTATATTGTATGTCAGTAGTATACCATTATCGAATATTGTTTTTCAGTTGTAACTCAGTATAGAAGATTGTATTTCAGTAGTAAACCAGTAACGTATATTGTATTTCAGAAGTATACCAGTATCGAATATTGAACTTTAGTAGTACATTATTATCGTTTCTTTTATTTCAGTCGTAAACCAATATCGTATATTGTATGTCAGTTGCATACCAGTTTCGTATATTGTACTTCAATAGTATATCAATATTATTTATTGTACTTCAAAAGTATACCAGTATTGTAAATTGTATGTCAGAAGTACACCAGTTTATTATATTGTACTTCAGTAGTACACCATTATTGTATATTGTATATCATCAGAATACCAGTAGAGTATATTGTATATCAGTAGTACACCAGTATCATATATTGTACTTCAGTAGTATACAAGAATTGCATATTGTACTTCAGTAGTACACCAGTATCTTATATTGTACTTCAGTATTATACCAGTATTGTTTATTGTATGTCATTAGTATACCAGTAGCATATATTGTACTTCAGTAGTACACCAGTATCATTTTTTGTATGTCATTAGTATACCAGTAGCATATATTGTACTTCAGTAGTACTTCAGTATCGTTTATTGTACTTCAGTAGTATACTACAATTGTATATTGTACTTCAGTAGTACACCAGTATCATATATTGTACTTCAGTAGTATACCAGTATTGTATATTGTACTTCAGTAGTACACCAGTATTGTATATTGTATGTCAGTAGCATACCAGTATCGTCTATTGTAATTCAGTAGTATACTAGAATTGTATATTATACTTCAGTAAGACACCAGTATCGTATATTGTACTACAGTAGTATACCAGTATTATATATTGTACTTCAGTAGTTAACAAGTATCATATATTGTACTTCAGAAGTATACCAGTATCGTATATATTATGCAGTAGTATACCAGTATCGTCTATTGTACTTCAGTAGTACACCAGTATCGTATATTGTACTTCAGTAGTATACTAGAATGGTATATTGTACTTCAGTAGTACACCAGTTTTGTATATTGTACTTCAGTAGAACACCAGTATCATATATTGTACTTCAGAAGTATACCAGCATCGTATTTTTTATACAGTAGTATACCAGTATCGTCTATTGTACTTCAGTATTACACCATTATAGTATATTGTATTTTAGTTGTAATGCAGTATCATATATTGTATTTCAATAGCACACCATTATTGTATATTGTATTTCAATATTATAGCAGTATCCTACATTGTACTTCAGTAGTAAACCAGAATTGTATATTGTACTTCAGTAGTACAGCAGTATTGTCAATTGTATGTCATCAGTATACCAGAATTGTATATTGTACTTCAGTAGTATACCATTATCATATATTGTATGTTATTAGTATACCATAACCGTAAATTCTACTTCAGTAGTATACCAGAATTGTATATTGTACTTCAGTAGTACACCAGTGTCGGATATTGTATACCATCAGTATACCAGTAGAGTACATTGTACTTCTCTAGTACACCAGTATCGTATATTGCACTTCAGTAGTATACCAGAATTGTATATTGAACTTTAGTAGTATACCAGTATTATATATTGTTTGTTAGTAGAATACCAGTTTCATAAATTGTACTTCAGTAGCATACCAGTGTCTTTTATTGTACTTCAGTAGTACACCAGTATTGTATATTGTACTTCAGGAGTACACCAGTATCGTATATTGTATTTCAGTTGCATACCAGTATCGTATATTGTAATTCAGTAGTAGAGTAGTATCATATACTATAAGTCAGCATTATATCAGAATCGTATATTGTACTTCAGTAGCACTTCAGTAACATATATTGTACTTCAGTAGTATACCAGTCTCATATATTGTACTTCAGTAGTATACCAGTATAGTATATTGCATTTCAGTAGTATACTAGCATTGATATTGTATTTCAGTATTTTAGCAGTATCTTATATTGTATTTCAGGACTACACAAGTATCGTCTATTGTATGTCATCAGTATAACAGTAGCATATATTGTACTTTAGTAGAACACCAGTATCGTTTATTGTATTTCAGTAGTATACCAGAATTGTATATCGTACTTGAGTATTACACCAGTATCATATATTGTATGTCACCACTATACCAAAATTGTATATTGTTCTTCAGTAGTATACCGGTATCATATACAGTATGTTATCAGTATAACAGTACTATATGTTGTACTTCAGTGGTACACCAGTATCATATATTGTACCTCAGTAGTACACGAGTATCATATATTGTACTTCAATAGTATACCAGAATTGTATATTGTACTTCAGTAGTACACCAGTATCGTATATTGTATGTCATCACTTTACCAGAATCGTATATTGTTTTTCAGTAGTATACCAGTATCGTCAATTGTATTTCAGTAGTATACCAGTATCGTATATTGTGTATCAGTAGTACACAACAATCGTATATTGTACTTCATTAGTACACCAGTATCATATATTTTATTTCAGTAGTAAACTAATATCATATATTGTATTTCAGTAGTACATGTACAGCAGTATGGTATATTGTCAGATATTGTTTGTTATAAGAACACCAATATCGTACATTGTAGTTCAGTTGTATACCAGTATCTTATATTGTACTTCAGTAGTACAGCAGTATCATATACTTTATGTCAGTATTATACCAGTTTCATATATTGTACATCAGTAGTACACCAGTATGTATCATATATTGTACTTCAGTAGTACACCAGTATCGTATATTGTACTTCAGTAGTATACCAGTATTGTATATAGTACTTCAGTAGTATACCATTATCGTATATTGTATGTCAGTAGTATACCATTATCATATATTGTACTTTTTTTATATAGCATTATCATATATTGTACTTCAGTAGTACACCAATATGGTATATTGTATGCCATGTGTACACCAGTAGCATATATTCTTCTTCAGTAGTACATCAGTATCGTATATTGTACTTTATTAGTATACCATTATCATATATTGTATTTCAGTAGTATACCAGTATTGTATATTGTATGTAAGTAACATACCAGTATCGTATATTGTACTTCAATAGTATACCAGTATCATATATATTATGTCAGTAGTATACCAGTATCGTTTATTATACTTCAGTAGTATACCAGTATCATATATATTATGTCAGTAGTATACCAGTATCGTTTATTGTACTTCAGTAGTATACCAGTATCGTCTATTGTACCTCAATTGTACACCAATATTGTATAAAGAATGTCAGTAGTACACCAGTATGGTATATTGCACTTCAGTAGCACACCAGCATCGTATATCGTACTTCTGTAGTATACTGGTATCGTATACTATATGTCAGTAGTACACCAATATTGTATATTGTATGTTAGTTGTGTATCATTATCGTATATTGTACTTAAGTAGTACAGCAGTATTGGATAAAGTAATTCAGTAGTATACTGTTCATGTGTACTAGTATCGTATATTGTAATTCAGTGGTACACAAGTACAGTATATTGTACTTTAGTAGTATACCAGTATCATATATAGTATTTCAGTTTTATACCAGTATCATATATTGTATGTCAGTAGAATACCAGTATCGTATAGTGTATGTCAGTTGCATACCAGTATTATATATTGTACTTCAGTAGTACAGCAGTATCGTATTTTGATCGTCAGTAGTACACCAGTATCTTATATTGTACTTCAATAGTATACATGTACCAGCATCCTAAATTGTACTTTAGTAGTATACCAGTGTCTTATATTGTATGTCAGAAGTACACCAGTATCATATATTTTAATAAAGTAGTACACCAGAATTGTATATTGTACTTCAGTAGTACACCAGTATAGTATATTGTTTAACAGTAGTATACCAGTATCGTCAATTGTATTTCAGTAGTATACCAGTATAGTATATTGTACTTCAGTAGTATACCAGTATCGATATTGTATGTTTGTAGTATACCAGTATCGTATATTGTACTTCAGTATTATACCAGTATCACATATTGTATGTCAGTATTATACCAGTATTGTATATTGTACTTCAATATTATACCACTATCGTATATTGTATGTCTGTAGTATACCAGTATCATATATTGTACTTCAGTTGTATACCAGTATTGTATATAGTACTTCATTAGTATACCAGTATCATATATTGTATGTCAGTAGTATACCAGTTTCGTATATCGTATGTCTATAGTATGCAAGTATTGTATATTGTACTTCAGTAGTATACTAGTATCGTATATTGTACTTCAGTAGTATACCATGTATATTGTATGTCTGTAGTATACCAGTATCCTATATTATATGTCTGTAGTATACCAGTATCTTCAGTAGTATAGCAGCATCGTATATAGTACTTCAGTAGTAAACCATTATCGTATATTGTATGTCAGTAGTATACCAGTATCGTATATTTTACTTCAGTAGTACACCAGTATCCTATATTGTATGTCTGTAGTTTGCCATTATCCTCTATTGTACTTCAGTAGTATTCCAGTATCGCATATTATATGTCAGTAGTATACGAGTATCGTATATTGTACTTCAGTAATATACCAGTATCGTTTATTGTACTTCAGTAGTATACCAGTATCATATATTGTATGTCAGTAGTACATCAGTATCATATATTGTATGTCAGTAGTACACCAATATCGTCAATTGTATTTCAGTAGTATACCAGTTTTGTATATTGTACTTTAGTAGTATACCAGTATTGTTATTGTACTTCAGTAGTATACCAGTATCATATATTGTATGTCAGTAGTACATCAGTATCATATATTGTATGTCAGTAGTACACCAATATTGTCAATTGTATTTCAGTAGTATACCAGTTTTGTATATTGTACTTTAGTAGTATACCAGTATTCTTTATTGTTCTTCAGTAGTATACCAGTATCGTATATTGTATGTCAGTAGTATACCAGTATCATATATTGTATGTCAGTAGTACATCAGTATCATAATTATATTGTATGTCAGTAGTACACCAATATCGTCAATTATGTTTTGTATATTGCCACCAACACGCATCACCCAACATCTTACCACCAAAGCACATCACCCAACACAACTCAACACGCCATCTTACCATGAGTGCACATCACCCAACACAACACAACATACCACCTTACCACCAACACCCAAAACAACACACCATCTTAACACTAACTCACATCACCCAACACAACATGCCACCTTATCACCAACACACATCACCTAGTACAACAAAACATACCACCTTAATACCAACACATACCACCCAACCCATTGTCTAGAAGTTAGCTGGAGTCCATTTTTTCCATTTGTTCAAATAGTGACTATAAAACTGACACATTATCAAAATAGAAGATAATGATATGCAGAGATGGCTTCATTGGATAGAGGTCCGAAGATGAAAATGTTGACAAAGGGGCCTCAACATTTTCGCCTTTAATCTACCGCGCCATTCAGACAACTCTGTTTAATTATCAAAACCAACTGTTCCAAATCTGTGGCAGAATCATAGGAATCTATTCTATGCCCATAGGAATGGAAAAAAAATCAATTGTAAGACTACATTTATTTCGAAGAAAAAACACACCACCTTACCACCAACATGTATCACCCAACTCAACAAAATACACCACATTACCACAAACACAACACATCACCTTACCACCAACACACATCACCCAACACACCACAACTCACCACCTTACCAGCAACATGCATCACCCAACATAACATACCACCTTACCATAAACACACATCACTCAACACAACATACCACCAACACACATCACTAAACATACCACAACACACCACTTACCTGCAAAACACATCACCCAACACACCACAACTCACCAGCAACATGCATCACCCAACACAACATACCAGCTCACAACCAACACATATCACCCAACCCAACACAACATACCACCTTTCTACTAACACATATCACCCAACACAACACACCACCTTACCACCAATGCACATAATCCAACACAACACATCACCTTACCACAAACACATACCACCCAACACAACAGACCACCTTGCCAACAACACATATCACCCAACAAATACAACACACCAACTTTCCACCAACATGCTTCACCCAACACAACAGACTACCTTGCCACCAACACATACCATCCAACACAATACAACATACCACCTTACCACCAACAACAAACTGAACAAACCACCTTACCACCAATGCACATCACCCAACACAACACAACACAACACAACACACCACCTTATCACCCATGCACATCACCTAACACAACACAACATAGATTGTACCAGTATCATATTTTGTATGTCTGTCAGTAGTACACTAGTATCCTATATTGTACTTCAGTAGCACACCAGTATGTATATTGTATGTCGGTAGTACACCAGTATCATATATTGTACTTCAGTAGTACACCAGTACTATATATTGTATGTCAGTAGTACACCAGTATGTTATATTGTACTTCAGAAGCACACCAGTATCGGATATTGTATGTCAGTACTACACCAGTATCGTATATTATATGTCAGAAGTATACCAAAACAGTACATGGTCTGTCAGCATTATATCATAATAGAATATTGTTCTTCAGTAGTACGCAAGTATCGTATATTGTACTTCAGTAGTAGACCAGTATTGTATATTGTATGTCATCAGTATACCAGTAGCGTATATTGTATGGCAAAAGTACACCAGCATCATCTATCATATGTCAGAAGTACACCAGTTTCTCGTGTTGTATGTCAGTAGTATACCAATATCGTATATTGTACTTCAGTGGTATACAATTAATGTATATTGTATGTCAGAAGTATACCAGAATCATATATTGTACTTCAGTAGTATACCAGTATCGTATATTGTACTTCAATAGTATACTAGTATTCTATATTGTACTTCAGTAGTACACCAGTATTGTACATTGTATGTCAGTAGTACACCATTATCGTATAATGCATTTCAGTAGTACACCAGTATGTATCGTATATTGTACTTCAGTAGTACAGCAGTATTGAATACTGTTTTTCAGAAGAATACCAGTATCTTATTTTATACTTCAGTAAGACACCATTATCATATATTGTATTTCAGTAGTACACCTGTATAGCATAATGTATTCAGCATTATACCAGTATTGTAAATTGTACTTCAATAGAATACAAGTATCGTATATTGTACTTTAGTAGTATACCAGTACCGTATATTGTACTTCATTAGTATACCAGTATTGAATATTGTATGTCAGTAGAACACCAGTATCTTATATTGTATTTCAGTAGTACACCAGTATTGTATAGTGTATTCAGCAGAATACCAGTATTGTATATTGTACTTCAATAGTATACCAGTATCATATATTGTACTGTAGTAGTATACCAGTATTGTTTATTATTTGTCAGTAGTATACTAATATCGTATATTGAATTTCAGTAGTATATCAGGATCGTAAATTGTACTTCAGTAGTATACCAGTATCGTATATTGTATGTCAGTAGTAAACCAGTATGGTATATTGTACTTCAGTAGTACAACAGTATCGACTATTTTATTTGATTAGCACACCAGTATCGTATATTGTATGTCAGTAGTATACCAGTATGGTATAGTGTACTTCAGTAGTATACCATTATCATATCTTGTACTTCAGTGGTATACCAGTATCGTATATCGTATTTCACCAGTTCACCTGTGTCTTATATAGTATGTCAGTAGTATACCTGTAAGTTATAGTGTCCTGCTGTAGTATACCAGTATCGTATATTCTACTCAAGTAGTATAACAGTATCATATATAGTTCTTTAGTAGTATACCATAAGTGTATATTGTATGTCAGTAGTATACCAGTATCATATATTGTACTTCAGTAGTACACCAGTATTGCATATTGTATGTCAGTAAAATACCAGTATCATATATTGTACTTCAGTAGTATACCAGTATCTTTTATTGTATGTCTGTAGTATACCAGTATCATATATTGTACTTCAGAAGTACACCAGTATCGTATATTGTATGTCTTTAGTATACCAGTATTGTATATTGTACTTCAGTAGTAAACCAGTATCACATATTGTATGTCAGTAGTATACCAGTATCATATATTGTACTTCAGTAGTACACCAGTATCATATATTGTGTGTCTGTAGTATACCAGTATCATATATTGTACTTCAGTAGTACACCAGTTTCACATATTGTATGTGTGTAGTATACCAGTATCATATATTGTACTTTAGTAGTATACCAGTATCATATATTGTACTTCAGTAGTACACCAGTATTGCATATTGTATGTCTGTAGTATACCAGTATCATATATTGTACTTCAGTAGTATACCAGTATCGCATATTGTATGTCTGTAGTATACCAGTGTCGTATATTGTACTTCAGTAGTACACCAGTATTGCATATTGTATGTCTGTAGTATACCAGTTTCATATATTGTACTTCAGTAGTATACCAGTATTGTTTATTGTATGTCTGTAGTATACCAGTATCGTATATTGTACTTCAGTAGTATACCAGTATCGTATATAGTACTTAAGTTGTATACCAGTATTGCATAGTGTACTTCAGTAGTAAACCAGTCTGTAGTATACAAGTATCGTATAATGCACTTCAGTAGTAAACCAGTATCATATATTGTACTTCAGTAGTACACCAGTATCATATATTGTATGTCTGTAGTATACCAGTATTGTATGTTGTATGTCTGTAGTATACCAGTATCGTATATTGTATGTCTATAGTATACCAGTATCGTATATTGTACTTCAGTAGTAAACCAGTCTGTAGTTTACCAGTATCGTATAATGTACTTCAGTAGTAAACCAGTATCATATATTGTACTTCAGTAGTACACCAATATCGTATATTGTATGTCTGTAGTATACCTGTATTGTATATTGTATGTTTGTAGTATACCAGTATTGTATATTGTATATCTGTAGTTTACCAGTATCATATATTGTACTTCAGCAGTAAACCAGTCTGTAGTATACAAGTATCGTATAATGTACTTCAGAAGTAAACCAGTATCATATATTGTACTTCAGTAGTACATCAGTATCATATATTGTATGTCTGTAGTATAACAGTATTGTTTATTGTACTTCAGTAATAAACCAGTATCATATATTGTACTTCAATAGTACACCAGTATCATTTATTGTATTTCTGAAGTATACCAGTATATTGTACTTCAGTAGTACAGCAGTATTGTATAAAGTATTTCAGTAGTATACTGTTCATGTTTACTAGTATTGTATATTGTACTTCAGTGGTATACCAGTACAGTATATTGTACTTTAGTAGTATACCAGTATCTTATATAGTATTTCAGTTTTATACCAGTATCATATATTGTATGTCAGTTGTACACCAGTAACTTATATTGTATGTCAGAAGTATACCATAATAGTATATTCTATGTCAGTATTATACCATAATAGTATTGTGTTCTGCAGTAGTACACCAGTATCGTATATTGTACTTCAGTAGTATACCAGTATTGTATATTGTATGTCAGCAGTATAACAGTATCGTATATTATATGTCAGAAGTATACCAGTATCATATGTCAATAGTACACCAGTATCTTTTGTTCTATGTCAGTAGTATACAATTATCGTATATTGTAATTCAGTAGTATGCCAGTACTGTATATTGTATTTCAGTAGTATACAAGTAAAGTATATAGTATTTCAGTAGTACACCATTATCAAATATAGTTTGTCAGTATTATACCATTATTGTATATTGTTTTTTTCAGTAGGATACCAGTATCGTATATTGTATTTCAGTAGTAAAGCAGTATCGTATATTGTATTCTGTTGGACACAAGTATCCTATATTGTATTTCTGTAGTACACCATTATCGTATAGTGTATTTCAGTTGTACACCATCATTCAGTAGTATACCAGTATCATATATTTTACTTCAGAAGTATAACAGTTTCGTACATTGTACTTCAGTAGTATACCAGAATCATTTATTGTATTTCAGTAGTAAACCATTATCACATATACTATTTCAGTACTAGACCAGTATCGTATATTACACTTAAGTAGTATACCATTATCGTATATTGTATGTCAGTAGTATACCTGTATTGTATATTGTATTTCAGAAATATACCAGTATCGAATATATTTCTTTAGTAGTACATTATTATCGTATATTTTATTTCAGTCATAAACATGCATAGTATATTGTATGTCAGTAGCATACCAGTTTGGTGAATTGTATGTCAGTAGTCAACCAGTATCGTTTATTGTACTTCAGTACTACACCAGTATCGTATTTTGTATATCATTAGTTGACTAGTATTGTATATAGTTCTTCAATAGTATACCAGTATTGTTTATTGTTTGTCATCAGTATACCAGTCTACTTCAGCAGTACACCAGTATAGTATATTGTACTTCAGTAGTTCACCAGAATTGTATATTGTACTTCAGTAGTACACCAGTATCATATATTGTACTTCAGCAGTATACCAGTATCGTATATTGTATGTCAGTTGCATACAAGTATCATATATTGTACTTCTGTAGTATAACAATATCTTATATATAATGTCAGTAGCATACCATTATTGTATATTGTACTTTTGTAGTATAACAGTATCGTATATTGTATGTTAGTAGTACATCAGTATAGTATATTGTATGTCAGGAGTATACCAGTATCGTGTATTGTACTTTAGTATTATAAAAGTATCATATATTGTACTTTAGTAGTATACCAGTAATGTATGTCAGTAGTACACCAGTATCGCATATTGTACTTCAGTAGTACACCAATATCGTATATTGTACTTCAGTAGTATACCATTATTGTACATTGTTTTTTCAGTAGGATACCAGTATCGTATATTGTATTTCAGCAGTATACTAGTATCGTTTATTGTATTTCAGTAATACAGCAGTACCATATATTGTACTTCAGTAGTACACCATTATCGTATAGTGTATTTCAGTCGAACAGCACTATCATATATTATATTTCAATAGCAAACCGTTATTCAGTAGTATACCAGTATCGTATATTGTACTTCAGTAGAACACCAGTATTGTATATTGTTTTTCAGTGGTATACCAGTAATGTAAATTGTATTTAAGTATTTTACCAGTATTGTATATTGTATTTTAGTAGTGCACAAGTATAGTCTATTGAACTTTAGTAGTAGACCAGTATCGTATATTGTACTTTAGTAATACACCAGTATCATATATTGTATTTCAGTAGTACACTAGTATCTTATTTTGTATTAAAACGCAACACCAGTATCATAAATTATACTTCAGTAGTATACCAGTATCGTATATTGCACTTCAATAGTATACCAATATCATATATTGTATGTCAGTAGTATACCAGTATCGTCTGTTGTACTTCTTTAGTATACCAGTATCTTATATTGTACTTCAGTAGTATGCCAGTATCGTATAGTGTATGTCTGTTGTATAACAGTATTGTATATTGTTTTCAAGCAGTACAACAGTATTGTAAATTATACTATATTGTACTTTTTTAGTATACCAGTATCGTTTATTGTACTTCATTAGTATACCAGTATCGTTTATTGTTTTTCAGTAGTATACCATTATCGCACATAGTATTTCAGTACTATACCAGTATTGTATATTATACTTCAGTTCTATACCAGTATTGTATATTGTATGTCAGAAGTATACCAATAACATATATTGTTTTTCAATTGTAACTCAGTATCATATATTGTATTTCAGAAGTATACCAGTATCGAATAATGTATTTTAGTAGTACATTATTATCTTATATTTTATATCGTTTGTAAACCAGTATCGTATATTGTATATCACTAGTATACCAGTTTTGTATATTGTAATTCAGTACGACACCAGTATCGTATATTGTATATCTGTAGTACACCATTATCGTATATTGTATATCAATAGTATACCAGTATTGTATATTGTATGTCATCAGTATACCAGTAGCGTATATTGTACTTCAGTGGTATATCATTATTGTTTATTGTACTTTATTAGTATACCAGTATTGTATACTGTATATCAGTAGTATACCAGTATCGTTTATAGTACTTCAGTAGTATACCAGTATCGTATATTGTATGTCAGTAGTACACCAATATCGTATATTGTACTTTAGTAGTACACTTGTAGCGTATATTGTATATCAGTAGTATACCAGTATCGCATATTGTATGTCATCAGTATACTAGTAGTGTATATTGAACTCCAGTAGTACACCAGTATCGTTTATTATACTTTAGTATTATACAAGTACCATATATTGTATGTCAGTAGTACACCAGTATCATATATTGTACTTCAGTAGTACACCAGTATCGTATATTGTATATCAGTAGTTAACAAGTATCGTATACAGTAATTCAGTAGTATATCATTATTGTATATTGTACTTCAGCTGTATACCAGTATCCTATATTGTATGTCATCAGTATACCAGTAGCGTATATTGTACTTCAGTGGTACACCAGTATCGTATATTGTATGTTATCAGTATACCAATAGCGTATATTGTACTTCAGTAGAATACCAGTATCATATATTGTATGTCAGTAGCATACCAATTTGATATATTGTATTTCAGTAGTACACCAGTGTCGTATAGTGTATGTCAGGAGTACACCAGTATCATATATTTTATTGCAGTAGTATATGTACACCAGTATCGTATATTGTACTTCAGTAGTATAGCAGTTTCGTATATTGTATGTCAGCAGTACAGCATTATCATATACTATATATCGGTATTATACCAGTATCGTATATTGTACTTTAGTAGTACACCAGTATAGAATATTGTTGAACAGTAGTATACCAGAATCGTTAATTGTATTTCAGTAGTACACCATTATGGTATATTGTTTTTCAGTAGTACACTAGTATCGTGTATTGTATTGAAGCAGTAGACCAGTATCGTAAATTATACTTCATTAGTATACTTCAGTAGTATACATGTACCAGTATCGTATTTTGTATTTCAGTAGTACACCAGTGTCATATAGTGTATGTCAGGAATACACCAGTATCGTATATTGTATTGCAGTAGTATATGTACACCAGTATCATACATTGTACTTCAGTAGTATAGCAGTATCATATATTTTATTTAAATAGTATACCAGTATCGTATATTGTATGTCAATAGTACACCAGTATCAGATATTGTATGTCAGAAGTACACCAATATCGTATATTGTATTTCAATTGTATACTAGTATCGTACAATTTATTTCAGTAGTACAGCATTATCATATACTATATGTCGGTATTATACCAGTATTATATATTGTACTTAAGTAATATACCAGTATCGAATATTGTACTTCTTTAGTCTAACAGTATCGTATATTGTACTTTAGTTGTATACCATTATTGCATATAGTATTTCAGTACTATACCAGTATTGTATATTATACATCAGTAGTATACCAGTATCAAATATTGCATGTCACTAGTATACCACTATCATATATTGTTTTTCAGTAATAACTCAGTATCGTCTTTTGTATTTCAGTAGTATACCAGTAACGTATATTGTATTTCAGAAGTATACCAGTATCAAATATTGTAATTTAGCAGTACATTATTATCGTATATTTTATTTCAGTCGTAAACTAGTATCGTATATTGGATGTCAGTAGCATACCAGTTTTGTATAGTGTACTTCAGTAGTATACCAGTATCGTTTATCGTATTTCAATAGTATACCAGTATCATATATTGTATGTCAGTAGTACACCAGTATTGTATATTGTACTTCAGTTGACACAAGTGTAGTATATTGTATGTCATCAGTATAACAGTAGCGTATATTGTACTTCAGTTCCACACCATTATTGTATATTGTACTTCAGTAATATATAATTATCATATATTGTATGTCATCAGAATACCAGTAGCGTTTATTGAACTTCAGTAGTACACCAGTAATGTATATTATACTTCAGTAGTATGGCAGTATGGTATATTTTATTTCAGTAGTACACCAGTATCGTATATTGTATTTCAGTAGTACACCAGTATGGTATAGTGTATTCAGCAGTATACCAGTATTGTATATTGTACTTCAATAGTTTATCAGTATCATATATTGTACTGTATTCGTATACCAGTATCGTTTATTGTTTTCAGTAGTAAACTAGTATCGTATATTGAATTTCAGTAGTATATCATTATCGTCAATAGTACTTCAGTAGTATACCAGTATTGTATATTGTACTTCAGTAGTATATCATTATCGTCAATTGTATGTCAGTAGTATACCAGTATCGTATATTGTATGTCAGTAGAAAACCAGTATGGTATATTGTACTTCAGTAGCACACTAGTATTGATTATTGTACTTCAGTAGTATACCGGTATTGTATATTGTATTTCAGTAGTAAACCAGTACACTATATTGTTCTTCAGCAGTATAACAGTATCGTATACTGTACTTCAGTAGTATACCTGTATCGTATATTGTATGTCAGTAACATACCAGTATCATAATATAGTACTTCAGTAGTATACCAGTATCGTCTATTGGATTTCAGAAGTATACCAGTATCGTATATTGTATGTCAGTAGTACACAAGTAAGTTATATTGTACTTCAGTAGCACACCAGTATCATATACTATATGTCTGTAGTACACCAATATCGTATATTGTCTGTAAGAAGGATACCACTATCGTATATTGTAATTTAGTAGTACACCAGTATTGTATATTGTACTTCAGTAGTACACCAGTATGGTATATTGTTTATCAGTAGTATACCAGTATCGTATATAGTAATTCAGTAGTATATCATTATTGTATATTGTACTTCAGTAGTATACCAGTATCGTATATTGTATGTCATCAGTATACCTGTAGCATAAATTGTACTTCAATAGTACACCAGTATGTATATTGTATGTTATCAGTATACCAGTAGCGAATATTGTACTTCAGTAGTATACCAGTATCATATATTGTATGTCAGTAGCATACCAATTTCATATATTGTATTTCAGTAGAACACTAGTGTCGTATAACATATGTCATGAGTACACCAGTATCATATATTGTATTGCAGTAGTATACCAGTATCGTAAATTGTATTTCAGTTGTATACCAGTATCGTATATTGTATTTCAGTAGTACACCAGTATGGTGTATTGTATTTCAGTAGTACATTAGTATTGTGTATTGTATTGAGGCAGTACACCAGTATCATCAATTATACTTCAGTAGTATACTTCAGTAGTATACCAGTATCATATATTGTTCTTCAGTAGTACACCAGTATGTATTGTATATTGTACTTCAGTAGTACACCAGTATCATATATTGTACTTCAGTAGTATACCAGTATCATTTATTGTATGTCAGTAGTATACCACTATCGTATAATGTACTTCAGTTGTATACCAGTATCGTATTTTGTATTTCAGTAGTACACCAGTATGTATTGTATATTGTACTTCAGTAGTACACCAGTATCGTATATTGTACTTCAGTAGTATACCAGTATCATTTATTGTATGTCAGTATTATACCACTATCGTATAATGTACTTCAGTTGTATACCAGTATCGTATTTTGTATTTCAGTAGTACACCAGTGTCATATAGTGTATGGCAGGAATACACCAGTATCGTATATTGTATTGCAATAGTATATGTACACCAGTATCGTATATTGTACTTCAGTAGTATAGCAGTATCATATATTCTATTTAAATAGTATACCAGTATAATATATTGTATGTCAGTAGTACACCAGTATCGGATATTGTATGTCAGAAGTACACCAATATCGTATATTGTATTTCAGTTGTATACTAGTATCGTACATTGTACTTCAGTAGTACAGCATTATCATTTACTATATGTCGGTATTATACTAGTATTCTATATTGTACTTAAGTAGTATACCAGTATCGTATATTGTACTTCTTTAGTATACCAGTATCGTATATTGTACTTTAATAGTATAGCATTATCACATATAGTATTTAAGTACTATACCAGTATGATATATTGCATGTCAGTAGTATACCAGTATCATATATTGTTTTTCAGTAATAACTCAGTATCGTCTATTGTATTTCAGTAGTATACCAGTAACGTATATTGTATTTCAGTAGTATACCATTTTCATATATTGTATTTCAGAAGTATACCAGTATCAAATATTGTACTTTAGCAGTACATTATTATCGTATATTTTATTTCAGTCATAAACTAGAATAGTATATTGGATGTCAGTAGCATACCAGTTTCTTATATTGTACTTCAGTAGTATACCAGTATCGTTTATTGTATTTCAGTAGTATACCAGTATCATATATTGTATGTCAGTAGTACACCAGTACCGTATATTGTACTTCATTGGACACAAGTGTTGTATATTGTATGTCATCAGTATACCAGTAGCATAGATTGTACTTCAGTAGCACACCATTTTTGTGTATTGTACTTCACTAGTATATGATTATCGTATATTGTACTTCATAAGTATACCAGTATCGTATATTGTATGTCATCAGAATACCAGTAGCGTATATTGAACTTCAGTAGTTCACCAGTAATGTATATTATACTTCAGTAGTATGGCAGTATCGTATATTGTATTTCAGTAGCACACCAGTATCGTATAGTGTATTCAGCAGTATACCAGTATTGTATATTGTACTTCAATAGTATACCATTATCATATATTGTACTGTATTAGTATACCAGTATCGTTTATTGTTTTCAGTAGTATACTAGTATCGTATATTGAATTTCATTAGTATATCATTATCGTCAATTGTACTTCAGTAGTATACCAGTATCGTATATTGTACTTCAGTAGTATATCATTATCGTCAATTGTATGTCAGTAGTATACCAGTATCGTATATTGTATGTCAGTAGTAAACCAGTATCTTATATTGTACTTTAGTAGCACACCAGTATCGTTTATTGTACTTCAGTAGTACACCAGTATTGTTTATTGTACTTCAGTAGTAAACCAGTACTGTATATTGTACTTGAGCAATATACCAGTATCGTATACTGTAGTTCAGTAGTATACCAGTATCGTATATTGTATGTCAGTAACATACTAGTATCGTAAATAGTACTTCAGTAGTATACCAATATCGTCTATTGGATTTCAGAAGTATACCAGTATAGTATATTGTATGTCAGTAGTACAGCAGTAAGTTATATTGTATTTCAGTAGCACACCAGTATTGTATACTATATGTAGGTAGTACACCAATATCATATATTGTATGTAAGTAATATACCATTATCCTATATTGTATGTCATCAGGATACCAGTTGCGTATTTTGTACTTCAGTAATACACCAATATCATATATTGTACTTCAGTAATATACCAGAATTCTATATTGTACTTCAGTTATACACCAATATCATATTTTGTACCTCAGTAGTATACCATTATCGTATATTGTATGTCATCAGTATACCAGAAGTGTATATTGTACTTCAGTAGTTCACCAGTATCATATATTGTATTTGAACAGTAAACCAGTAGTGTATATTGTACTTCAGTAGTACACCATTATCGTATATTGTACTTCAGTAGTATATCATTATCGTATATTGTACTTCATAAGTATACCAGTATCGTATATTGTATGTCATTAGAATACCAGTAGCGTATCTTGTACTTCAGTAGTACATCAGTAATGTATATTATACTTCAGTAGTATGGCATTGTCGTATATTGTATTTCAGTAGTACACCAGAATCGTATATTGTATGTCATCATTATACCAGAATTGTATATTGTACTTCAGTAGTACACAAGTATCATATATTGTACTTCATTGGTACACCAGTATCATATATTTTATTAAAGGAGTATACCAGTGTTGTAAATTATACTTTAGTAGTATACCAGTATCGTATAGTGTATGTCAGTTGTATAACAGTATCGTATATTGTACTTCTGTAGTATACATGTAAATTATATTGTACTTCAGTACTATACCAGTACCGTATATTGCACTTCAGTAGTATACATGTATATTATATTGTACTTCAGTCGTATACCAGTATTGTATAGTATATGACAGTTGTATAACAGTATCATATATTGTACTTCAGTAGTATACATGTATATTATATTATACTTCAGTAGTATACCAGTATAGTATATTGTATGTCATCAGTATACTAGTAGCGTATATTGAACTCCAGTAGTACACCAGTATCGTTTATTATACTTTAGTTTTATACAAGTACAATATATTGTATGTCATTAATACACCAGTATCATATATTGTACTTCAGTAGTATACCAGTATCGTATATTGTATGTCTGTAGTATAACAGTATTGTATATTGTACTTCAGTGGTACACCAGTATCACATATTGTAGGTCAGTAGTATAACAGTATTGTATATTGTACTTCAGTAGTACACAAGTATTGTATATTGTACTTCAGTAGTATACCAGTATCTTATATTGTATGTCATCAGTATACCAGTAGCGTATATTGTACTTCAGTAGTACACAAGTATCGTATATTGAACTTTAGTAGTATATCATTATCGTATATTGTACTTCAGTAGTATACCAGTATCGTATATTGTATGTCATCAGTATACCAGTAGCGTATATTGTACTTCAGTAGTATACCAGAATTGTATATTGTACTTCAGTAGTACACAAGTATCGTATATTGAACTTTAGTAGTATATCATTATCGTATATTGTACTTCAGTAGTATACCAGTATCGTATATTGTATGTCATCAGTATACCAGTAGCGTATATTGTACTTCAGTAGTATACCAGAATTGTATATTGCACTTCAGTAGTAGACCAGTATCGTATATTGTACTTCAGTAGTATACCAGTATCATATATTGTATTTAAGTAGTATACCAGTATCATATATTGTATTTAAGTAGTATACCAGTATCTTTTATTATACTTTAGAAGTATACCATTATTGTATATTGTATGTCAGTAATATAGCAGTATTGTATATTGTATGTCAGTTGTATAGCAGTATTGTATATTGTATGTCAGTTGTATAACAGTATCGTATATTGTACTTAAGTACTATACATGTATATTATATTGTACTTCAGTAGTATACCAGTATCATATATTGTAATTAAGTAGTATACCGGTATTGTATAGTATATGTCAGTTGTATAACTGTATCTTATATTGTACTGCCAGTATCTTTTATTGTATTTCAGTAGTATACCATTATCACACACAGTATTTATTACTATACCAGTATAGTATATTATACCTCAGTAGTATACCAGAATCGTATATTGTATGTCAGTAGTATACTAGTGTCGTTTATTGTTTTTCAGTGTTACTCAGTATCATAGATTGTATTTCAGTAGTATAACAGTATCGTATATTGTACTTCAGTACTATACATGTATATTAAATTGTACTTCAGTAGTATACCAGTATCATATATTGTAATTAAGTAGTATACCGGTATTGTATAGTACATGTCAGTTGTATAATAGTATCTTATATTGTACTGCCAGTATCTTTTATTGTATTTCAGAAGTATACCATTATCGCACACAGTATTTCAGTACTATACCAGTATAGTATATTATACCTCAGTAGTATACCAGAATCATATATTGTTGTCAGTAGTATACCAGTGTCATTTATTGTTTTTCAGTTGTTACTCAGTATCGTAGATTGTATTTCAGTAGTATACCAGTATCTTATATTGTATTTCAGAATAATACCAGTATAGAATATAATACTTTAGTAGTACATTATTATCATTTACTTTATTTCAGTCTTAAACCAGTGTCGTATATTGTATGTCTGTAGCATTCCAGTTTCTTATATTGTACTTATGTAGTATACCAGTATCATTTATTGTACTTCAGTAGTATACCAGTATCGTAAACTGTATGTCAGAAGTATACCAGTGTTGTATATTGTACTTCAGTAGTACACAAGTATGGTATATTGTTTATCAGTATTGTACTAGTTTCCTATATAGTACTTCAGTAGTACACCAGTACCGTTTATTGTACGTCATCAGTATACCAGTAGCTTATATTTTACTCGGTAGTACACCAGTATCGTATATTGTACTTGAGTAGTATGCCAATATGGTATATTGTACTTCAGTAGTACACCACTATCATATATTGTACTTCAGTAGTATGCCAGTATCGTATATTGTACTTCAGTAGTACTCCAGTATTGTATAAAGTACTTCAGTAGTATACTGTACATGTGTACTAGTATTGCATATTGTATTTCAGTAGTATACCAGTACAGTATATTGAACTTTAGTAGCATACCAATATCATATGTAATATTTTAGTTTTATACCAGTATCTTATATTGTATGTCAGTAAAATACCAGTAGCGTATACTATATGTCAGTAGTACACCAGTATCGTATATTGTACTTCAGTAGTATGCCAGTATTGTATATTGTACTCCAGTAGTACACCAGTATCTTATATTGTATGTCATCAGTATACCAGAATTGTATATAGTACTTCAGTAGTATACCAGTTTTATATATTGTATGTCATCAGTATTCCAGTACCATATATTGTACTTCAGTAGTATGCCAGTATTGTATATTGTACTTCAGTAGTACACTAGTATTGTATATAGTGTGTCATCAGTATACCAAAATTGTATATAGTACTTTATTAGTATACCAGTATTATATATTGTATGTCATCAGTATACCAGTACCATATATTGTACTTCAGTAGTACAACAGAATTGTATATTGTACTTCAATAGTACACCAGTATCATATATTGTATGTCATCAGTATACCAGTAGTGTATATTGTACTTCAGTAGTACACCAGTATTGTATATTGTACATCAGTTGTATATCATTATTGTATATTTTACTTCAGTAGTATACCAGTATCTCATATTTTATGTCACCAGTATACCAGTAGCGTATATTGTATATCAGTAGTACACCAGTATCGTATATTGTACTTCAATAGTACATGTTCACTAGTATCATATATTGTACTGAAGTAGTACACCAGTATCGGATATTGTACTTCAGTAGTACACCAGTATTGAATATTGTATGTCAGTAGTACACCAGCATCAAATATTGTATGTCAGAAGTACACCAATATCGTAGATTGTACTTCAGTTGTATACCAATATCGTATATTGTACTTCAGTAGTACAGCAGTATCATATACTATATGTTAGTATTATACCAGTACCCTATATTGTACTTCAGTAAGTACACCAGAATCGTATATGGTACTTCAGTAGTATACCAGTATTGTATATTGTACTTCAGTTGTATACTAGTATTGTATATTGTATTTCAGTAGTGTACCAGTATCGTATATTATATTTCAGTAGTATACCAGAATTGTATATAGTACTTCAGTAGTATACTAGTATCGTATATTGTACATCAGTAACATACCAGTAGCATTCATATATTGTATGTCAGTAGTATACCAGTATCGTATATAGTACTTAATTAGTATACCATTACCATTTATTGTATTTCCGTAGTATACCATTATCGCATAGAGTATTTCAGTACTATACCAGTATTGTATATTATATTTCAGCCGTAAACCAGTATCGTATATTGTATGTCAGTAGTATACTAGTATCGTATATTGTATTTCAGAAGTATACCAGTATTGAATATTGTACTTAAGTAGTACATTATTATGGTATATTTTATGTCAGTCTTAAACCATTATCGTATATTGTATGTCAGTAGCATACAAGTTTTGTATATTGTACTTCAGTAGTACACCAGTATCGTATATTGTACTTCAGTAGTACACCAGTATCAAATATTGTATATCAGTAGTATATCAGTATCATATATTGTATGTCATCATTATACCATTAGCATATACTGTACTTCAGTAGAACACCAGTATCATATATTGTATGTCATTAGTATACCAGTAGCGTATATTGTACTTCACTAGTATACCAGTATCGATTACTGTATGTCATTAGTATACCAGTAGCGTATATTGTACTTCAGTAGTACATCAGTATCGTTTATTGTACTTCAGTAGTATACCATTTTCATATATTGTACTTCAGTAGTACACCAGTATTGTATAAAGTACTTCAGTAGTATACTGTACATGTGTACTAGTATGCATATTGTATTTCAATAGAATACCAGAACAGTAACTTGTACTTTAGTAGTATACCAGTATCGTATATATTATTTTAGTTATATAATATGTATACTGTATTACACTAGTTTACATGTACCACCATCCTATATTGTACTTTAGTAGTATACTGGTAATGTATATTGTATGTCAGTAGTATACCAATATTGTATACTGTACTTCAGTAGTACAGCAGTATCATATATTGTACTTCAGTAGTACACCAGTATTGTATATTGTATGCCTATAATACACCATTATGGGATATTTTACTTCAGTAGTAAACCAATATTGTATATTGTATTTTAGTCATATAGCAGTATCATATATTGTATTTCAATAGCACACCATTATCGTATATTGTATTTCAAGATTATAACAGTATCCTATATTGTACTTCAGTAGTACACCAGTATCGTATATTGTATTTCATTAGTACACCAGTATCGTATATTGTATGTCAGTAGTATACCTGTATCGTATAGTATACTTCTGTAGTGTACCAGTATCGTATACTGTACTTCAGTAGTATACCAATATTGTTTATTGTATGTCAGTAGTATTCAGGTATCATATATCTTACTTCAGTAGTACAACAGTATTGTATATTGTATGTCAGTAGTAAACCTGTATCGTATAGTATACTTCTGTAGTGTACCAGTATCGTATATTGTACTTCAGTAGTATACCAGTATTGTTTATTGTATGTCTGTAGTATACCAGTATCATTTATTGTATGTCTGTAGTATACCAGTATCGTATACTGTACTTCAGTAGTTTACCAGTATCGTATATAGTACTTCAGTAGTAAAGTATTATCGTATATTGTATGTCAGTAGTATACCAGTATCATATATTGTACTTCAGTAGTACACCAGTATCGTATATTGTATGTCTGTAGTATACCAGTAACGTATATTGTACTTCAGTAGTATACCATTATCGTATATTTTACTTCAGTAGTATACCATTATCATGTATTGTATGTCAGTAGTATACCATTATCATATATTGTACATCTTTTATATACCAGTATCATATATTGTACTTCAGTATTTTACAAGTATCATATACTGTACTTAAGTTGAATACCAGTATTGCATATTGTACTTCAGTAATATACCAATATCGTATATTGTATGTCAGTAATATACTTATCATATATTGTACTTGTTTTATATACCAGTATCATATATTGTACTTTAGTATTTTACCAGTATCGTATACTGTACTTCAGAAATATACCAATATCAAAAATTGTATGTCAGGAATATACCAGTAGCGTATATTGTACTTCAATAGTATACCAGTAGCGTATATTGTACTTCAGTAGAAAACAAGTATCGTTTATTGTATGTCAGTAGTACACCAGTATCGTATAGTGTACTTCAGTAGTACACCACTTTCACATATTGCACTTCAGTAGTACACCACTATGTATCATGTATTGTACTTCAGTAGTATAGCATTATTATTTATTGTATTTCAGTAATATACCAGTATCGTATATTGTATATCAGTAGCATACCATTATCGTATATTGTACTTCAGTAGTACACCAGTATCGTATATTGTATGTCTGTAGTATACCAGTATCTTATATTGTACTTCAGTAGTATACCAGTTTCGAATATTGTACGTCAGTAGTATACCAGTATCGTATATTGTACTTCAGTAGTATACCAGTATTGTTGATTGTATGTCTGTAGTATACCAGTATCGTATATTGTACTTTATGAGTTTACCAGTATCGTGTATAGTACTTCAGTAGTATACCATTATCGTATATTGTATGTCAGTAGTATACCATTATCATATATTGTACTTCTTTTATATACCAGTATCAGATATTGTACTTCAGTAATATACCAATATCGTAAATTGTATGTCAGGAATATACCAGTAGCTTATTTTGTATTTCAGGAGTATACTAGTAGCATATATTGTACTTCAGTAGTATACCAGTATCGTATATTGTACTTCAGTAGTTTACCAGTATTGTTTATTGTATGTCAGTAGTACACAAGTATCATATAGTGTACTTCAATAGTACACCACTATCACATATTGCACTTCAGTAGTACACCAGTATGTATCATATATTGTACTTCAGTAGTGTAGCATTATTATTTATTGTATTTCAGTAGTATACCGGTATTGTATATTGTATGTCAGCAGTATACCAGCATTGTACATTGTTTTTCAGTAGTATACCAGTAACTATATTCTATTTCAGTAGTATACCATTATCATATATTGTATGTCAGTAGTACAACAGTATGGTTTATTGTACTTCAGCAGCACACCAGTATCGTATATTGTACTTCAGTAGTATACCAGTATCATATATCATATGTCAGTAGTACACCAATATCATATATTGTATGTAAGTAGTATACCATTATCGTATATTGTACTTCAGTAGTATACCAGTATCGTAAATTATACTTCAATTATACACTTGTATTGTATATTGTATGTCAGTAATATACAAGTAACGTATATTGTACCACAGTAGTATACCAGTATCATATATTGCATTTCAGTAGTATACCAGTATCGTGTATCGTATTTCAGTAGTATACCAGTATCGTATATTGTATGTCAGTAGTAACCAGTATCATATATTGTAATTCAGTAGTACACCTGTATCGTATATTTTACTTCAGGAGTATACAAGTATCATATATTATACTTCAGTAGTACACCAGTATTGTATATATTATGTAAGTAGTATACCAGTATCGTTTATTGTACTTCAGTAGTACACAAGTATCGTCTATTGTATTTCCGTAGTATACCAGTATCGTATATTGTACTTCAGGAGTATACCATTATCGTATATATTATGTAAGTAGTATACCAGTATCGTAAATTGTACTTCAGTAGTACACAAGTATCGTCTATTGTACTTCAGTAGTACACAAGTATTGTCTATTGTACCTCAGTAGTTACCAGTATCGTATATTGTATGTCAGTAGTACACCAGTATGGTAAATTGTACTTCAGTAGCACACCAGTATCGTATATTATACTTCAGTAGTATATCAGTATCGTATACTATATGTAAGTAGTATACCATTATCCTATTTTGTATGTCAATAGTATACCATTATCATATATTGTACTTCTTTTATATACCAGTATCATATATCGTACTTGAGTATTTTACCAATATCGTATACTGTACTTCAGTTGAATACTAGTATCGTATATTGTATGTCAGGAGTATACCAGTATTGTATATTGTACTTCAGTAGTATACTAGTATCGTATATTGAACTTCAGTAGTATACCAGTATTGTTTATTTTATGTCAGTAGTACACTAGTATTATATCAGTATTGTATACTGTATGTCAATAGTATACCATTATCTTATATTGTTTGTCAGTAGTAAACCATAATCATATATTGTACTTCTTTTATATAGCAATATTATATATTTTAATTCAGTTTTTTACCAGTATCGTATACTGTACTTCAGTTGAATACCAGTATCGTATATTGTATGTCAGGAGTATACCAGTATCTTATATTGTACTTCAGTAGTATACTAGTATCGCATATTGTACTTCAGTAGTATACCAGTATCGTTTATTGTATGTCAGTAGTACACCAGTATCGTATAGTGTACTCCAGAAGTACACCACTATCGCATATTGCACTTCCCTAGTATACCACACTATTGCATATTGCACTTCAGAAGTATACCAGTACCATATATTGTACTTCAGTAGTATACCAGTATCAAAAATTGTATGTCAGTAGTACACCAGTATCATATATTTTATTTCAGTAGTACACCAGTATCGTATATTGTACTTCAGTAGTAACCAGTACCTTATATTGTACTTCAGTAGTAACCAGTACCATATATTGTACTTCAGTAGTATACTAGTATCGTATATAGTAGTTCTGTAGTATACAAGTATCGTATATTGTATATCAGTAGCATACTAGTATCGTTTATTGTACTTCAGCAGTACACCAGTATTGTATGTTGTACTTCAGTAGTAACCAGTACCCTATATTGTAATTCAGTAGTATACTAGTATCGTATATAGTATTTCGGTAGTATACAAGTATTTTATATTGTATGTCAGTAGCATACCACTATCGTATATTGTACTTCAGAAGTATACCAGTATCGTATATTGTACTTCAGGAGTATACCAGTATCGTATATTATACTTCAGTAGTACACCAGTACTGTATATATTATGTAAGTAGTATACCAGTATCGTTTATTGTACTTCAGTAGTACACAAGTATTGTATATTGTACTTCAGGAGTATACCAGTATCATATATATTATGTAAGTATTATACCAGTATCGTCTATTGTACTTCGGTAGTACACAAGTATTGTCTATTTTACTTCAGTAGTATACCAGTATCATATATTGTATGTTAGTAGTACACCAGTATGGTATATTGTACTTCAGTAGCACACCAGTATCATATACTATACTTCAGTAGTATATCAGTATCGTATACTATATGTAAGTAGTATACCATTATCCTATATTGTATGTCAATAGTATACCATTATCATATATTGTACTTCTTTTATATACCAGTATCATATATTGTACTTGAGTATTTTACCAATATCGTATACTGTACTTCAGTTAAATACTAGTATCGTATATTGTATGTCAGGAGTATACCAGTATTGTATATTGTACTTCAGTAGTATACTAGTATCGTATATTGAACTTCAGTAGTATACCAGTATTGTTTATTTTATGTCAGTAGTACACCAGTATCGTATAGTGTACTTCAGTAGTACACCACTATCGCATATTGCACTTCAGTTGTACACCAGTATGTTTCGTTTTTTGTACTTCAGTAGTATACCAGTACCATATTGTACTTCAGTGGTATACCAGTATCGCATATTGTATGTCGTAGTATACCAGTCTCGTATATTATTTGTCAGTAGTACACCACTATCGTATATTGTATTTCAGTAGTACACCAATATTGTATATTTTACTTCAGTAGTACCCCAGTACCGTATTTTGTTTGTCAGTAGTATACAAGTATTGTATATTGTACTACAGTAGCATAACAGTATCGTATAACGTATTTCAGTAGAATACCAGTACCGTCTATTGTACTTCAGAAGTATACCAGTATTGTTTATTGTACTTCAATAGTACACCAGTATCGTTAAATGTATTTCAGTAGTACACCAGTATTGTATATTGTATTGAATAATATACCAGTATCATATATTTTATGTCAGTAGTATACCATTATCTTCCACAACTATCAGATAGATATATAAGACTAATCTTCCCCACTTCATTTCATCAGGACTCCCCTGCTTCTACAATGTACTAGACCACAATGGTAGAGATTCTACCTTGCATGTAGAATATGTCTTGTGTTCGATCCCCTATTGGGTAATACCAAAAAAAAAAAAGAAAGAAAAACAGTACTAGAAGATTCTCCCCTTGGCGTTCAACATTTAGAGGATAGTTCTAGTTCTGGTAGACCCAATGTCAATATAATGTGAATGGATCATAGTCGGTTATCATGCTAATTAATGTGTTTGTGGCATGATTCTCCAGTGAGGCAGTGCTCTGAATACTGCCCGAAGTAGATGCCATGGGAGACTGGCTGAAATTTTTCCTGTCCTGTTACAAACATGAAGAAACCTATCCATCAACACTGAATTTAATTTATGTCTACTTTTTGATTAAAGAGACTGCTGAATTTACGCTGTCTAAGTCACCATACAACAACAATACAATGGACTTGTGCACATGACTGTTCCGCATCTGTATTATCTTGTCCCATTATGCCAGCCTGATCAGTCTGTAATGCATCTAACTATCAATCCAGGGGATGTGAGTTCAAATCCCTGCCTGACAACAGTCTCTGTGATGATTAATATATGACATTCTGTCTCATTATCATTAGTCTCTCACCACTGATTCAAGTGGGAAAGTTATCAGTTACTTGCGGAGATGAGGTGTGCACAAGTACCGGTTAATCTTTCAGGATCCCAGGAAAAAGTGGTTAGGTTAACAGTTTCTGATCTTCTGTTAGCCCTCAATAGCATAAAACTGATGCTAAATATTCAATCAATCAATTATTATTCCATTGTCCCCACCCATCCCCTATCTTCAGTTCCTCCAATATTTTGCTATTTTATTTGTTGCATTTCCTTCCATATTGTTTCCTGTACTATAGGAGCTCAATGGGATAACATACCAACAGAGACAGGTATTAACGTTGTGACCCAACTCTGAGCACTAGCAGAAGTAACCAAACTCCCCATATCTCTCTGTGAGCTAACTTTGGAAACTGATCTATTGAATGAACTTATTATTGCACACCAGACTATCCTTTAAAATGTTTGTTTGCTGTATGTTGCAATAGGTACAGACAGACAGACAGACAGGCAGACAGACAGGATGGATGGAGTAAAAAACAAAAAGCAATGGTGGGCTTGCACCATAATATTAGAATAGCATTAGCAAATATTAGTTAGGCTGCAAATATTAGTTTAGCGGCACACAGTGTCACCCCACCCCCTTGATCTGGTAGTGCTGGCAATGACTGCAATAATGCATACTGTCTCAAGCAAATATATGTTTAAAATAAGCTAAAATAGGGGCGGATCAATGATTTCAGTTTAAAGGGGGTATAGTTAGGGGGACACATCACAAAATCTGAACGGGCACACATTTTTTCATTAGAAATACAGTGTATTTTAATACAATAACGGAGTAAATGGGTGGCTAAAATACATCACTGTTACTACCTGACATCTTTTCAGCAAGGTGAAAGCAGAGACATTTATCACAAGTAAAAAAACACAACAGTTGATTCTGTACATTCATTTACCAGAAATACTGGTGCTCTTCTATTCAAGTGTTTTTTACCAAATCATCAGCCACTTCTACAGAATGAAATTGACATTGTATTTGATAGATAATTAAATGTTTTGTCGACTTACTAGGCCTACGATCTTCCCAGCCACTGATGACCGCTACAGAACTAAACACATAACGAACAAAACGCACAGCCGTAATTAATACACACACGAAATCACTTAGAAAATATGAAAATTGAGGTTTGGAAGTTAAATTAATGTGAACCAGCGAAAACTGTAGAAATCAACTAACTTGTATCCAGACGCGCGCGAAATGGAGGCTCGCATGTATTTATAAGCTCTGTTTGTCACGGGCTTACTCAGTTTATATATTGCTAAGTAACAAATACCCTGCAGGTAGATATAGTACACGTGACGTAGTCGTGCGTCAACAGAAGGCAGAATAACTGTACATTTTGTTCACGAATGTTGTTAATAGGGCCTGGTTGTATTGTTATCCGTAAATTCTTGGTCAGAACGTTAAAAATCAACGACTTAAAATTCTCCACAATTGTCCGTGTAATTTAGTGATAAACCAGTGGCGGATCCAAGAATTTGACATGGAATGGACGGCGTGGCAGGCGGGTTCGTAGCATCATTCCCGCTAATAAATTGAAAAGCAAAAGAAGTCAAATGGTGCAATTTGACACATATATCAAAATATTTTGTTACGTTGATCAAATTTTAATTAGGGAATTCAAATAATGAAAAGCAACACCTCCTTAGAACTTTTTTGAATATCAATACTTGAAATGGTACAATCTGACAATTGTGTAGGAACGTTTAGTTGCAGACAGTACTTAATAAGGGAAACTCATTCAAAAACAACAGGAAATAAAGACGAAAAGTTCATTTGACTTCCTCATGTAAATACATGCAGCCCTATTGCGAATTTCCCATTTACTTATGCCAAGTGTTTACGGTGTTCCATTTGGACCATCGCGTTTTTTATTTCTGAACTATATACCACGAAAGTAGAAAGTACGATGGTGAAAGTCGAAATAACTGTGGTGAAAATACGAAACTACGATGATGAAAACACGAAATCACGAAACTACGATGGTAAAAACGCGATGTAATTTCGCGTTTTCACCATCATAATTTCGACTTTCATCATCGTGGTTTCGGCTTTCACCATCGTAGTTTCGACTTTCATCATCGTACTTTCGACTTTCATCCTCGTAGTTTCGACTTTCATCATTGTACTTTCGACTTTCACGTCGTAGTTTCGACTTTCACCATTGTGATTTCGACTTTCATCATCGTGGTTTTGACTTTCACCATCGTAATTTCGACCTTCGACCTTCGATTTCCTGTTGCGCATATGCAATGTGATCTCTATACAACAATTACAATGGATGGCTGTATCTCAAGAGGTACTCCTACAAAGAAATTATGGTGATGGTTAATGTATCAACGGGTATTTGAATCTTTATAAAAGTATACCTTCATCAGACGACATGACTTGTTGATAAAACAAGTGCGTGTGAATGACTTGCGCAAAAGGACGTCGAAGGTCGAAGGTCGAAACTACGATGGTGAAAGTCGAAACCACGATAGTGAAAATCGAAACTACGATAGAGAAAGTCGAAACTACGGCGGTTAAAGTGGAAAGTCGAAACTACGATGGTGAAGGTCGAAACCACGATGGTGAAAGTCGAAACTACGATGATGAAAGTCAAAAGTACGATGGTGAAAGTCGAAACCACGATGATGAAATTCAAAACTACGATGATGAAAGTCGAAGGTCGAAACAACGATGGTGAAAGTAAAAATTCCATCGCGTTTTCAACATCTTAGTTTCGTGATTTCGTGTTTTCATCATCGTAGTTTCGTATTTTCGCCATCGTGATTTCGACTTTCACCATCGTGGTTCGACTTTCGACTTTCACAATCGTAGTTTCGCGTTTTCATCATCGTAGTTTCGACTTTCATGATCGTGGTTTCGAGCATCGTGGTTTTGGGAAAAAAAATAAAAATACGATGGTCCAAAAGGAACACCGTAAGTGCTACTATGCTCAAATTTTGTGTAAGACCACTATTCTCCTAAATACAATTGTTATTGACAGGTACCTATATGTCCGGAGATTCTAGTGGGTAACCGTGACTTTCTTTTGTTCAGATCTTAAACTTTATTTGGCTAGAACACATTACCTAAAAAAAAATAGTTACCTACATCGGGAAATGTCAGCCCGGACTGACTGCACATTCTAACTTAGGTCGATGTTTAACATGGCACAGTGAACTCTGATGCTTTATGCATGGAACAATTCATGCCGAAACGTTTATGTACCTATTTCTAACCTGTTGCATTTCTATTACTTCTCTCTACGTTTTAGTATTTTTAATATTAAGCTTTCGCTTTGGTTTCAAATATTATTCAGCAGAGTATCTTCAGGAGTTTGCCATGCTACGCGCCTGGTGCTCTTCATCAACCAGCACCCTTTGATTTGACTAGCTCATTGACAAACAATTGAATTTACATCCTAATTATGTTTCATAACGATGCCTCACCGTTTTAAGTCTCAAACAAAAGGGCCACAATGGTTCTTATATCGCTCACCTGTTGGTATGTTCTCTGGTTTCCCAAAAAAAGTTAATTTTCGCAATTTTGGTAGAAGTTTACATACTGATAGTTTGTACCAAATTGTTTTGAAATATGACCACCACTTCTAAAGAGGATAAATATAATGTTTTCTTAACGTTGCCATGAGTTCGATAGGGATCGAGTTCGTTTTAGTTCTTTTGGTAGAAGACTATCAAAAGATCATTCCTTTGGTGTTTGCTAAAAATTGTATGAGCGGATTCAGAGGAGATGTATTTTGAAACAAGTGTTTACTAACGGACACACGGACGGACGGACGGACGGACGACGCACGAAGAATACACAATGATACATGAAAGCTAAAAAGGTAAAACACAATGCATTATCACAAAAAGAGAAGGATTAACCCCACAATGACATTTTGTACAGAAACAGTAAGAGGTGTTGATGTTTTTAGCCCTGCAATCACCTTAAGCCGTTAGCTCAGGTGAGCTAAAAAAATCTTCAGCAGGAACAATAACAATGCAATTTCAGTTTCAGTTACAAAACATTATTTTTGGTTATGCCCCTTGTCCACTTAATCGTTAATTTATGGGTACAAAAATACACTTAAAACATTCAATGGCAATAAAGATTTGTATAAAATGATCATTTGACACAACTATATTAATATCATTGCAGTGTTTCGAACAGAATGTTGGCAATAACCAATTTATAGAGAGTTAAGTTTCTTTTTTTTTTTACTGAGTATAGATTCCCGAAACGAAATGATATTCTTAAAGATGGTTTCAATCAAAATACTCTACTACTGATAATGTTTTACTTTAAAAGTTTTGCTAGATACGTTAAGATCGCAAAAGAAAAATAAACTGTTTTGCTCCTACACGGACTTCTCTGTAGCATTCGATAGTGTCTGTGAAATAAATTAATCAAAAATGGTATAGAAGGTACCCTTTTCCCAGGAAATATTGATATGTATTCCGATATTAAATCTGGTGTAACTGTCAGTGATATTTCCCCATTATCTAAAGTTACTGTGGGGTTAAACAAGGCGAAAATCTTTCTCCAGTTCCTTTTCAATCTGTTTAAACGACTTAGTAATGGAACTCGGAAGAAAAAAAAACAACGCAATGGAGTTTAACAAGCCACTTAACATCCTAAATATTTACCTTAAGTTATGTATTTTGCTTTATGTGGGCGACACAGTTATTGCAATCGATAGTCTTATTACAATTCTAAACGTATTAAATGATTTTTATTTGTACTATTCAAAATGGAGAAATCAAGTATCATGAGTAAAACAAACATTATTATTTCTGGTTCAAATAAACCTAGCAATTTAATTTTTAATACAAATGGAGAAAACATAGAAATCGTTAAAGAATACAAGTATCTAGGAGTATTGTTTTCTTCATCCGGTGGTTTCCTAAAACTAGACTTGCCAATTGATATCCAACTTAAACTTTTCGGTTAAACAAAAGTTCCAATTTCAACATATAGCTGCGTTGCATTGGACTTCGAAAACTTGATTTAATTGATAACGTACACACAGGTTTCCTTCGCAAGATTACAAACAGCAAGAAAAGTACTCTTAATGCATGTTGTATGTTGAATTAGGTAGATGCCCTCGTGAAATTATAATTTAGACAATGATTTATATCTGGACCTAACTTATTTCAGACAATGAAGCAAAACTTACGTGAAAATGTTACGATGCTGTGTTATATTCTACAACAAACTGCAAGTGAATTAATTACGTGCATTATATTTTAGACAATACCGGTATTGAATGCATATGGATCAACTAGAAAAAAACTCATCTCAAAAAAGAGTTCTTTTAGAGGTGTAATCTGGTAATAGATGTGTGAGACGTACAGTATAATTAAGCCCGAAATTAGAACCATATTTCAAAATTCTACCAAGTAATCTGCGACAATTCCATTTCCGTACCACAAACCATCGATTACCAGTAAACCTGGGAAGATTTCAACATTCATATTTACTGTATCACGATCACATGTGCCTCCTTTTAAAGGATATCGGAGATGAGCTACGTTATGCCATAAAATGTCCATTTTTTTCTTACTGAGATATTTAGATACATTCCCATATACTATTACCGTCGGCACAATATCATAAAGTTTCGTAAATGCATGGCCTCAAATTCTTCCAAAATACTGAAAAATACTGATAAGTACATTTGCTCGCCATAATAATAATAATTTCCGGTCAACTAATTACCAAAAAAACCCAACAACAAACAAACTTACCTTTCATTTAAACTATGTAGTTATATCCAAAATAGTCATATTTACTAAATAATAATTTAGTTTTTATGCACGATCATATATATACCATAAACTCACTGGCAATGACATTCCAATGCGGCCGTACAATGCCAACGGATGAAAGCACGTTCAGCACGTGGAAATGAGAAAATTGTCCCAACCTTGAGTAGACAGACAGTTGCCACCGTGTAAATTATCTATCATGTTTTTTATTAAAAGGGAGTATATCAGGAAAAATGCTATAAATGTCTCAAACATCAAACATAAAATGATTATTTAAATGGATAAAAAGCATTTCATTATCATTAACAAATAAAATCCGAATGGTTTGGTATGTCAAATCCACCTAAAAGTGACAAAAACGATAGTTAAATGGGAGTGGTAAACTTGAAACAAAATCCCCATTCTTAAAATAGACAGCAATTAAATACAGCTTGACGACCTTCGCGTCGTCTTTCAGACTCTTTCTAAGATGAAACAATATTTACTACGTATAAATTGAAATCAAAATGAAATCACGTGACTCGCATAAAGCGTTACAAAAAATGTTGCAATTTTAAGCGGGAAATCTATTTTAGTCTAATCTAGGAGCGTAGCCCAAGAAATCCCGTTTCAATCTATTATTTTGGCTATTTTAAAAAATATCCTTTTGGCAATGCGTGATCAGTGAGCATATATAGGCATGATATATTCGGATTTTTTTTTAGCAAATTTAAAAAAAAAAAAAAGATGAAAATCCTGATATACATGTATATTTTCCTTATGGTGACATATTTCTGCCACCAGTTAGAAATATGCCAAACGTTATTCAATATGTTCCTAAGTAACCAATTCGCAAAAATTATCTTTGCTTTTTGTTTCGTGGATTTTAGTGAAATATTAAAAAAATGTTACGCCACTCCATACCATTAAGTCACGTGTGTTCGCCACCGTAGGGATATTTGGCTGACACTCACGTGTTATGCTCATTTCAAAGTTGAAACACGTAACAGTTCGCGGTAAACAAAAGCGTTAAAACAGTACTATATCGTTTCGAATTAGTTGATATAACGTTATTGCAAAAAAAAAAAGCATGAAGATACACAAATATGGAAAAAAGGTACTTTTAAACTTTGTTGCACTATCTTTCGTACTAACCTCATAACCTGGTGCCATATCGTACAGGCTCCCCATGAATGAACACTCAGACGGTCGCGTGTTTGACCAGTATCAAACCAACATCGTTAGTTTGAATTACACTCTCTGTGATGATTGATATACGACATTGCGTCCATTGTCGTTGTCTCTCATCGCTGATTCAAAAAAGAAATCTAACGCTTTCCATTTCAATACAGAATACATAAAAAAAAAAAAAAAAAAAAATAGAATATCAAAATATTGTCATTCACTTACCTATAAACAAATTCATACTGGAACTGACTACTAGAAATATTCATTTTTTCCTTTTGTTATTGTTCAGCGGAATGCTCTACCAAAAGATGCTGCATTGGTTGCAAAGATGTAAGTAACACGAACCATCCGCAGAGCAGCACTATTCCATTAATTGTTCTCTATAAGTATGTAGTGAAACTTTGATGAGTAAAATATAAAGCAATTGATCATGGAAATGATACAAAATCCAGAAATATAAAAAACAAATATTTTTTAATTAAAAGCTATATTTTTATGTACAGAGTTTAGTGTTTTCTGCTGGTTGGATTAGGACCCTGGATTTTGTTTATATTCTTGAACCTCATGCACAGCGAGTTAAAACGTGAGGGAGAGCTTTAGATTGAGCTAGTGGCGATACGCACCTCTTCCCCCATTCCCGCTTCCCCTGAAAAATACACACCAAATGCTGCATTCATGCAAGTTTTTAGAATAACAGATATGGTTGTATTTACTCTAGTGTGTGAGAGGCTGTCGCTTGCTGGTTGGAGTACGAGGGGTCTCCCATGGAAAAAAATCTTGATATTTTAAAAATAAAATACTGCTATTTGGTAACAATTTAATGGGGACAATGGTAATTGTTTACTCCAAGTTTTCCGCGCTTAATTTTGTCACTCAATAGTTGAAGTTAGCTTAAAAGTCAGTGTTTTAGAGTGGTCCCAAAATATTGACAATGCGCATGCTCAAAATACAGCTTCCTATGTTTCAAGATGGCGGCATTTACATTCTATTGCTGCTAAGGAAAGTTATCATGAGAAAGTGTCATTTTCCTTCATATACTCTAAAATGTGATGATTATGACCGTTGGCAATAGAAATACGTCGTTTGAAATACACGGTAAATGTCGTGGTTACGGCATAAAATATGTATCATAATCAGAAAAGCAAATTTCCTGTCCAAAATAAAGAGGTAAGATCAAGTTTGTTGATAGCCAAACATGACAAGAGCTCAGCTGAACATCATGATTTTATTCAGTGAATAAAATCACAGTCATTTTATCTAAAATACTCAACTACGTATGGAACTTGTGTTACTTCTCTTTTTATGCCTACAATTTGTTTACTATTGAAGATTATGTGCTGTCACTTGTTTTAGAGCAACAAGTTATTCCTCTTGTGAAAGAATTTGTTCAGTCATAAGGGGAACTTTTTATCTAATAAGATGGCTAAACCTTTGATGTAAGTGCAAATAGTGTTGAGACTTGTCTGTTTAAATAAAAAGCATTGCAGATGTTCATTTGTTAACTAATCTGGTACCCTGACCAACTTCATTCCCTGTGCTCACTTTGAAGGTTTACTCATTAAGTGGGTCAGGGTACCAGACTACTTCGGAATAGTCAGATTAAAGGTATGCGTAAGTCTTTACCAGTTCTGACGTCTCCCGATTCATGTCTGAAAGTGTTAAACCCCAATGTAAAAGCAGGGAATTTATTGCCTGCCCCACAATGCAAAGCACACAAGAATATTTAGAATAAATAACAACAATGACTGTGTTGATAACAAAGTAAAACATATTTCAGTTTCTTCATTCACCATGTAACTACTAAAAAAGTTAGATGAGAAAAATGATCTGATCAGCGTGTTCCTATTATTGCTAAATGTATCATATGTCCTCTACCAGTGTTATTCAATGGACACTAATGTACAGACCTGGGTCCCTTCTAAAGTCTTGTAGTATGCTGCAAAAAATAAGATTATCAATGTGTTTTGTTTTTTTCAACTTCTATCTTTTTTTTTTTTATTAATTGATTGCTTTAAAATAGTGCATTTTTTATTTTAACAACTACCAAAGTTTGATCCCAAAGAAACCAAGATTTTAACCCATTTGTGATTTGATTAATTTTTAACATGCCTGTTACGATATGTGCTTAGTTTGCTTGTGCCTTTCAGTTGGCACTAAGATCACCTTAGCCAAAGGTTCGAGGTGAATTGTTGAGGCTATTTAACAAAATTTATAGGCTTTTATAAATATATTTATAAAGTTTAGTATGTTTAATTTTCACTGCAAATGTTCATGTGTGCAAGTACAATCATACACCTGAAGGTGTGAAGTACATTATTTTAAAACACATGTTGGTCTTTCCATCCATTATCTCTATGGACATACAACCTGCATACAACCATGTGGTCAATGCTTCATTCAATTTAATCAGATTAATCAATCAGTAATAGTGTCCAAGACATTTATCCTTTGATACAAGAAAAGATGTTATGTTTTAAACTTATTTAAATTCTAAATCGATGGTGAAACATGTTTTTCAAACTTTGACAAATCACGCTCAAAATCTTCCTGGGTAGAACCATTACTAAACACATGCAAATAAAATGTCTTGCACAATGAGACTACACATAGCTGTGGCGGAGGATCAAACCCACAATTCTCATATCCTTATCCTCTACCACTGGACCACATGAACTACACAAGAAAAGATGTGTGATTTTTTTACGAATACAAATATTTCAGATTAATTTCTTCGCTATCATTGGGATATACCTGCTGATATGTTTACCTCTTTAACTAAGTGTCTAATTTTTATTTGGTTTATTTTACATCGATTATGAAACATATTCTTACAATTTTGGATAAATCACACTCGAAGTTTTTCTGGGTTGAACTAATACTATGCATATAAATGTAGATACAGAGTCTTGCTTGAGCCCATGACCTTCCAATCATAGGTTGAGGTTGATGCTGTACCACTATTTCATATGTTTCACAGATTTCATTAATATAATATGTGAAACCATGCAGATGAAAAATTAATTTTTTTGTAGAAAAAGTAACCTACTTTTCTGTTGACAGATACTTTGATAGGTGGACCAGTGACAAAAAAATAACTCTGTAATCAGTAAGTTATCAATGTGAATTGTGGGAGATATAAAATTATTGAAACTTTATTTGACTTGATTGCCTGTCAATATTAGTTTATTTTTAAAATGAACTATTAACTTTTGGTCTAAAATGAAAATTTCACATTATTCACTTAATAGATTTGTAAAATTTATTTGGTAAGAATTATATAAAATTATTTACAGCATATTGAAATATTTCACCTCACTATTCCGTTTTCTGTTTTGAATGTATACATATATATAAAATTAATATTCTTCAAAGTCATATTAAATAGCAGACATGTAACTGCTGTATATAATGATTTGTTTAATATCAGTCTTTGATTATACATGTACAAGTATTTATAAAGTTTCATGATTTTTATCTCTTGGAATACCAGCATGCACACTTGTGATGATTTGTAAAAAGTGGATTGAATCTCTGAACCAGGAGTTCTTAAAATATCACATTTGGTCAAGTTTTCAAACTCAAATGCAGTCATCTATTACATTCTCATTTGTATATAAAACATAATCTCTCCAAACATAAATAGAAAACACCAACAATTGTGTGGTTCCATGGTGATTTTGTTTGAATACATGTATTTATTATAACTGTCATGCCATCAAGGGCTGACTGATGATCAGTTAACCTAACCACTCTTTCCTGGGATCCTGGATGGTTAACCAATACTCAAGCACACCCAACTCCACACATAATTGATAACTTTCCGAATTGACTCATCATGTCATATATCAATCATCATGGAGACTATGGCGGGGCAGGTGATTCAAGCTCAAGACCAGTCCTGTGGATAGTATAAAGTACATTAGCTACAGAGATAACCGGGCCAGACTTCAAACTGGCTAGTGTATCCATTAAAGAAGCAACATATTGGTATTACTACTTATGGAGCATAAGTAGTAATACCAATATGTTGCTTCTTTAATCATTCAAAGAATGGTAAAGTGGAATTGAGTTTTACCCTCGATCATCTGTCTGTCAAATTGATTTCCTATCAATAACTTCTAAAAGGGTTTAATAAATATTTTGTTTGTGTCAATACAGGTTTCTTTTAATGCTCATGGCGTGTGAGCCTGAATATTCTCTCACAATGGGGTTGTATAATCTATTTTATTACCAAGCCATGAAACCCAGATCTATTCAGTGATGATTCACAAACTATTAGCTCTTTCATATGGCCTTCAGCTCAGTCATATGGTCTTCAGCTCAGTCATATGGCCTTAAGCTCAGTTGTATGGCCTTCAGCTCAAACATATGGCCTTCAGCTCAGTCATATTGCCTTCAGCTCAGTTGTATGGCCTTAAGCTCAGTAATATGGCCTTCAGCTCAGTTGTATGGCCTTCAGCTCAGTCATATGACAATCAGTTCAGTTATGTGGCCACCAGATGGTTATTGTCCATTTTTAACCTCCCACCATTCTCCTGCTGATCCCAAACAGTTCCCTATTTACCCAAGTATCCCATTTTCTAATTGCACATCATTTACAATGTTACTGCTTTAAGGCGTATACTGCTTTTTATACATCATAGCCCCTGTCTTTCTTTACACCGTATAACCTTTACACCTCCTCTATATATCAAATTACAAATAACCTTTAAATTTAGTATTCAAGACTAAAATTGACTTTTGCTATTAAATTGAAATACAAACTGGACGGATGGCTTATTTCTGGTTCAGCGGATCTGCTGTGGTTGAAGTTTGTTATGTGTGGTATTAATCAGATTATGTCTTTAAACTTATAATTTGTTTGGATTGTTTGTATTGTATTTGTTTTCAATTTTTTGTTTTTGTTACATGTAGTTTGTGATTTAGGTGTAACCCCACCATTGATCTTTGTTCTTTATTCTATAGTAAATAATAAAAGTTTGAAGGCTTGTCATTCAATGAGGGACTCAAATGAAAGAAGTAAAACTTACATTTTACTATTTGTCAACCTCTGCACTATCAAAATATGATGGGAAAAGTAGGGGTCATGTGTCATATAAGAGATTTTTTTCTGCTCGGTGTGTACACTGTTGACAAAGTGAAAGTAGACTTCCGAAATCATGTATTCATACCCCAGTTTCCAAGCATCAATTTTTTTTTCTAAATTCCCAATTCAAACATGACAATGCTGCAAAATGTTCAAAAAACATCAATAATGCCATTCAAATAAAAATAATGAGCAATAATATTATTAATTAGGAAAATGCATTTTTAAAGAAGAAAAAAACGACGACTACCCCACGGAAGCACTTCCTTTTTCAAATGGTGGTACTATGCCTTTAACATGAGTAAAAATTGAACCACATTTTGTATGTTGATTTCAACCTCCATTTACCCAGATGTCAGTCAATCATGTTTTATTGACATGCATTCTCATCACATACTATTTTAAAGCGATCATATTATAGATCTATGAAATGGAATACCGGGTAGCTTATATTTTCAAACACCATAATTTATTTGTTACAATCAAGAAAAATATGATGAAGATGATGTTGCTGGCTGGTGTATGTATTGCATGTTTATTGTATACAGGCAGAGATTTTATACCTTTTAGAGCAGAATTTAGATTTCGTATGTTGTTTTCTCTGACAACAAGGCACAGGGGTCACTGTTTTACATAGAGTTATAATGGGAAAATGTTAAAATTTTTTGTAGACCTGATAGACCCCCAATTTTTCATTTAATCTTAGCCAAACTTGCAAAGTAGGGTGTTTATAAGCAATGAAGGGAAACTTTAAAAAACAATTTTCAGAAAGTACAAGTCATAGACTTTAGATATTTTATATGTAGCATTGTATGGAGTTCCCTGAAAGGGGTGATTGTCACCCCATTTTGGGGCTCTACTGGCCAAAGGCCAGCAGGGCTTTAGTCATTGTAAATTGCCCATCTGTCAGAACCATTTTCTTGTAGATGCAATATCAACCCCCATTTTTCACAGAAACTTAATCAAGCTAATTGCACAATAGTTATATAACTACAAAATCTTGTAAAATTTCTTCTTTAGGTTTGTTTCAACTAGAGTGATTCAGGCCCCTTGTTGAGGTTATCTTAATAAAAAAACAACAACATAAATTGGGTAATAAAAAATGTGTTTATGAAATTTCTCGCCAGTGACACCCAAAAGGCTGCTCATATGTTATGTCTGAGATGATCGGAGACATGCATCTGAGGTCTTCCTCGCAAAATTACTGATGTGATGTGTTATAAAGACGTGATCTTGTCATATACAAGACTTCTAGTACTGTATATGAAGTCTTGTATATGACAAGATCACGTCTTGCTCTGTATTTACAGGATAGATCCAGGACTGAGTATCACATCACCTGTCTGTGGCATGACATTTCAGTGTGTCAATACATTAATACTGTCTTAGTAGATCGAAGACAGGGACGTAGACACGAATATTGATATTGGTGCGGCTAAATATTTAACAAGTTGTCTAATTAAAAAATAATTATATTTTAACAAGAGAATGTGGGAAGTTATTGATACGTTATACAATTTATACAATATAAATGCTAAAAAAAAGTTTTGAAATTAGCTAAAAAATGTAGAAATGTTTTGAAATTATTGGAGTGCAATGCCACACAATGTCATGATTCATAATTTGTCAGTGAACAAATAATTTGTTGAATTACGAGTCATTAAAGTTGTCTTTCGACAAATATGAACTCTAAATCAATACTAATCAGTATTTGGAAGAAATACAAATTTTGCAAAATATTTAAATTTTGATTGATTTTCATCTCAATTAATCATTTATAAAAAAATATCAGATTATTTTATGTTGCTGGTGGTGCTCATTTAAAGGCTCATTAAACTTTCGAAACAACTATTTTTGTTTATGATTTCAGTCTATTTTGCTATTCCATCTCATAGATTGCATGTTTACTTAGATCTCTGAGAGAGTATGCCAACAAAGATACAAATAAAAGAAGCATTATTTCAATAATTGTGAACTGGTGTTTGTTTGCAAATCTATCTTTTTTCTTTCCGATAAACACATTAGGCATGAAACAGGTAACCATGAATCTTTTCAGAACAGCAACTGACTGTAATTTATATGTATATCTCTTTATAACATTGGTGGGGGAATAGTCGGTAAACAACCGAGTCGTTACAAAATGTAAACAATAGTTAAACACTCGGTCCACTCTTTTAAGAATACACATTTCTATAAAAGTTATTTATTTTCTTGTTTTTTTCAAAAAAACAAAACAGTCACTAAGATGGTTTTAGCAATACTATAAACACATCTAATTACATTCATTTCTGTTGTTATCCAAAATGGTGCATTTTGGAAGTTTAATGAGGCTTTAACCCTTTTACTCCATAGATACGCGTTTTTCCTGCACCAATCACAGAAGGCCTTTGAAAACAGTGCAGGAAGAGTTCAGATTGCTCGTAACGAGCAATCTGAACACTTCCTGCACTGTTTTCCACTCTGTCAGTTAATATAAACATAATTCACCCAATAATTCAAAATCCTTTTATATTAAGTGTCCAAAGGCGTCTATATGAAGTAAAGGGTTAAACAAATACATATTTTCTTGAAGAAGAGAAAGTGTTGATAAATTTCCATTTAAAATAGAACACTTGTAAGAGATTGACGATTGTGTTTGTCAGTTACCTAGGTAACTATTTATATTTATTCTGCAGCCAATTGTTAGAGAAGAAGTTGTTTTCCGTCCGACCCAGATCACCGGTGAATTTCCCATGAAGCGATTCAATCAACAAACACCAGATTTCCCCGTCAGTCACCTAGCTGGTATGTACATCAACAAAATATCAATAAGTACTGTAGTCGTGTAGCTCACAAAATATTCGTCAAGAAAAAACACGGGCAATGTACTTTTGTTGTAGTTTATTATTATCTTTCACAGTTTTATAATATCATACAATGTGTTGTTTATAGATTTTATGTTAAGAGAAAAAACTTCAAAACATTACTTGTAAAAAAACAATAACTTGTTTTCCAAATTTTCATGCCATGTTACTACTGGTAATGTGTATAAATCCATTAGTCTTAAAGACACACAGGAATAGATGTATTTTTTTTTTACCTTTCTTTATTTTTTGCCAGAGATATCAAAGATAGTTTTCTCATTCGACTTTGGTGCCTAATGTGTTAAAATGTTATTTTAGACCATCATCTAGAATGTAGCCATATTATCTGTTTTGTATTTAGCAGTTTATTTATATATAGATGTGTAGATGAATTTGTAATTATGTTAGGAATGGGAGAGCATTCTTTGTAAAAGTTGTGGATATTGTTTCCCTTTGATAACATGTGGAAAATGTTAAACTGTAATATCCTCATACATATATTTTTTAATCATGAGTTGTTTCCCTTTAAACATTTGCACAGCAAGTCTGTGATGTTGTATATATGCTTTGCTGTACACCCCCCCACACTCCATTTACAATCATGTACTTCTATCTTTAATCATGAGTTGTTTCCCTTTAAACATTTTACACAAGTCTTCTATGCATGTTGTATTAATATATATTGACTGTATTCTCAGTCTTCATGTACATTTATTTTCTCAGTGATTAGTTGTTTTTTTTAAGTGGAAGTATGTTGTCTATGTATATAGTTTACTCTGCCCTTCATCTGCATACATGCATTTCTATCTTAAAAATAAGTTATTTCTTTTTGACCAGTGTGCCATGTTGCTCATATTTAACTGCATCCTCAATCTATTACTTCTATCTTTATCATGAGTTGTGTCCCTTTAAACAACATTTTTAGTTGTTGTTAGTGGTCTGTTGTATGGGAAACCAAGCTAATTAAATTAATAAAATCATTGTTTACAGGTCAAATTCCTTTCATATAGATATTATTATAAATATTTTAATGTACACAAATCTAACAGAATGTCATGTTGTCTTTTTCTACTCGGAGTCTACTGAAGTGTTTGTTTTTTCAGATTTAGATTTGAATGTAAATTATATGAAGCACTATATGGACATCGGTCCTAAATGGAATATTATTATGACAGTGTTGAATTTTACTCTTGTTGATGGATTCTGATCAGATTTTATGCATGATAACATATATAGATTCTTTTGACATATTGCATATCTTTATGGAGCAGTAGGACAAGTTTTTACTTTGCATCGCCTGTACTGAAGAGCATGTCATATATAGAAATATGAAAAGTCTGTCCATTCACGCCTTATTTAATAAGGGTAATAAACATATAAAAGCATGAATCTCCTTTTTTATTACTATTTGAAACTTCACAGTTACCGGTATTAACAGCTGTTTTACACATAAGTTATGAAAATATGAATAAAAATGCTTACATTTACAAATTAAATATTTTGTTGTTTTCTTCTATTGTGCTCATAAAAACTGGTGTATTTAATTTACATATGACATATAATTGACAAAAATTTACAAAACACAATGTATTTTAGTCATTTATCAAATTATTAAAGGAATCATATACATGTACATAATAAGGTATTTTAATTTCATTTGATCATGTAGATAATTATCATTTTACAGAAATACTGTAAAGCAAATTTATCAAATATACGATGTGTCCCTTTAAAGAAATTGGGAGTGATTACTTATTTTAGAGGTCTTCAAACCTCTCTGTAGTGTTTGGTTAGGAAGCAGAGGCATTTGTTCTGCATTCTATTGAGGATAATACTGTAGAGAACTAGTCAAGATATGCATCTATGCTGAGAACCAGTCTGGATATGTACTTATGCTGAGAACCAGTCTGGATTTGTTCTCATGCTAAGAACCAGTCTAGATATACGCTTATGCATAGAACCAATCTAGTTATGTATTTATGTTGAGAACCAGTATAAATATGCACTTTTCCTATACTGTGATGACTGGTCACTACCTTTTTAGTAAATTTAAAAGAATTTGCAATATGGGTTGTTTTTTGTTATTAAATAGGTTGTAGTGGGTTGTTAAACAAGTTGTGGTAGGTTGTTATACAGGTTTTATGGGTTATAGTAGGTTGTTATATGGGTTGTAGTGTTTGTTGTGCAGGTTGTAATAGGTTGTTATATGGGTTGTAGTATTTGTTGTACAGGTTGTAGTAGATTGTAATATGGGTTGTATTAGGTTGTTTTATGGGTTGTAGTGTTTGGAGTTCAGGTTGTAGTAGGTTATTATATGGGTTGTAGTGTTTACAGTACAGGTTGTAGTAGGTTGTTATATGGGTTGTAGTGTTTGTTTTACAGGTTGTAGTAGGTTGTTATATGGGTTGTAGTATTTGTAGTATAAGTTGTAGTAGGTTGTTATATGGGTTGTGGTGTTTGTTGTACAGGTTATAGTAGGTTATTATATGGGTTGTAAAGGGTTGTTTTATGGGTTGTAGTGTTTGTTGTTCAGGTTGTAGTAGGTTGTTATATGGGTTGCAGTAGGTTGTTATATCGGTTGTAGTGTTTGTTGTACAGGTTGTAGTGTTAGTTTAAAGGTTGTAGTAGATTGTTATATGGGTTGCAGTAGGTTGTTATATCGGTTGTAGTGTTTGCTGTAAAGGTTGTAGAAGGTTGTTATGTTGTTATATGGGTTGTAGTAGGTGTTATATGGGTTGTAGTAGGTTGTTATAAGGGTTATAGTGTTTGTTTTACTGGTTTTAGTAGGTTGTTATATTGGTTGTAATGTTTGTTGCACAGGTTATAGTGTTTGTTGTACAGGTTGTAATAGGTTGTTGTATGGGTTTCAGTATGTTGTTATATCAGTTGTAGTGTTTGTTGTACAGGTTGTAGGAGGTTGTTATAAAGGTTGTATTAGGTTGTTATATGGGTTGTAGTGTTTGTTGTACAGGTTGTAGTAGGTTGTTATATGGGTTGTAGTGTTTGTTATACAAGTTATAGTGTTTGTTGTACAGGTTGTAGTAGGTTGTTATATGTGTTGTAGTGTTTGTTGTACAGGTTGTAGTGTTTGTTGTGCAGGTTGTATTAGGTTGTTATATGTGTTGTAGTGTTTGTTGTACAGGTTGTAGTGTTTGTTGTACAGGTTGTAGGAGGTTGTTATAAAGGTTGTATTAGGTTGTTATATGGGTTGTAGTATTTGTTGTACAGGCTGTAGTAGGTTGTTATATGGGTTGTAGTATTTGTTGTACAGGCGTTGTAGTGTTTGTTGTACAGGTTGTAGTGTTTGTTGTACAGGCTGTAGTAGGTTGTTATATGTGTTGTAGTGTTTGTTGTACAGGTTGTAGGAGGTTGTTATAAAGGTTGTATTAGGTTGTTATATTGGTTGTAGTATTTGTTGTACAGGCTGTAGTAGGTTGTTATATGGGTTGTAGTATTTGTTGTACAGGCTGTAGTGTTTGTTGTACAGGCTGTAGTAGGTTGTTATATGTGTTGTAGTGTTTGTTGTACAGGTTGTAGTGTTTGTTGTACAGACTGTAGTAGAATGTTATATGTGCTGTAATGTTTGTTGTACAGGTTGTAGTAGGTTGTTATATGGGTTGTAGTATTTGTTGTACAGGCTGTAGTAGGTTGTTATATTGGTTGTAGTAGATTATTTTAATTGTTGTAGTAGGTTGTTAAACAAATTGCAGTACAATGTAGGTTGTTTTAGTTTAGTTTATATCTATATATCTTAGATTGATTGTGATGAAAGCACAGAACTTATATAAACCTTTCTTTAGTCCGCTTCCTGGGTAGAACTAGTACTGAGTGTGTTTTTTTAAAGGCATAGGATTGAGCCAACAATCTCTGGCATGCGCGACTAACACTCTATGGACTATACTCCAGCCCATCTTATGATAAGCAACAGACATAATTATATCCCATTTATTAAATTCTTCACCACAAAATGAACCTGATCTTTTTTAATTATAATTCATGTTAGACTAATACTGTGTTATATTGAAAGCTTTAATACAAACTTGTACAGCAAGAAAGTAAAATATTAATAAGTAAACGATAATGGATGAAAAACTTGTCAATGAAGTTAGAGAGCCGATACTTATTTATTGTTGCTCACACCTGATTCAGTTGTTCACGGCTGATTTTGTCATTTCTATCCTCTCAATGGCTTTATTGGTCTGGTATCTTGTAATATCTAAACCTCTTTTGTAGTCAAGGTATGAAAAGTGTATTGAACAGCTTTGTTAATTTAAATGGCTTAAGTTGTATTACGTGTAATTGGTCTAAAGCGGTCCATTTACAGCGTAATTTAATTATACGGCAGTTTTATTCTATGTGAACGAAAGTTTAAAAGATTACTACTGTGCTGAAGCTAAGAGTTCCTAGATTGGTTAAATTGGAGTGACTTTTTATCCATGTCTGTATTGTTTTTTACCTGTTAATTACATTTCGTGAAAAAAAGATAATGTATTGTTTTTTATATGAAAGGTAATTGCCTTAGAATGCTAACCATCATGGAGTAGTATTTAATTACTGTGTATGTGCAATAGGTTTAAGATTACAACACTGGCTGCAATAAAAAAAATTCGTATATAAGATCAAAGTTGAGGAAAATAATTTTGTTTGTAACATTACTTATATACAGTGTAGCAAGAGCAGGGTTTTAGATGTGAAAATATTTAATTAAATATTCAATACTAGTATACCAATATCTTTTTTGTGAATATTTTATGTTGCATGTATGTGAATCAGATGAAGCTGATATTGATACTGGATAATCTATGGAATATAATAAATTAAAAGACCATGGCTTATGATGGGCTGTGTCTCTCAGTGATTGATATATAAAAATGGATACAAAACATGCCAACTTGGTGTTTTTTAATGATGGTGAGATGAGATTGGCTAGTACAGGATGAGTTACAAAAACACAGTCACTATAACAACTGTGAGTCCACTGTCAATTGGGAACCGAGCTCTGTTCCTCGGAAGTGGTAAGTGTTTGTTACTAAGTAGTATTCTCTGTATACACAGTCTTCTTGGTTTTGAGATATTTCAAATATAAATTCATCAAAGAACTCTTTTTTATCCATCTATAATCATTGTCATCTAATCATTATTCCTCTTATAACCTTTCATTCTCATTATCTCTCATTTCTCATCTTATCATCTTAACCTCCATCCATCCAAACTCCATCTATTGCCACCCATAACCATGATTCCTCTCATATCTATCCATAACCATAATCATTCTCACATTCACATATAACCACTCCCATTTCCATTCATAACCATAGTCACTCATTCAGTCCTATTATTACCACTCTCATCTCCACCATAGCCATAATCACTGTCATTTCAAACCATAAACTTTTTTATCTCCATCCATAACCACAATCACTCTCATCTCCACCCATAACCATAATCAACTAAGTCACCACCATACCCATAATCACTATCATCTTCACCTTAAATGATAATGATTCTTATCTCCTCTCATAACTGTAATCACTCAAATCTCCACCCATAATCACTCTCATACAATAACTATAATCACCCTCATCTTCACCTATGATCTGGTGTCATCAACCTCATCTTCACCCATAACTATACTACTTCTTATCTCCACTCATAACCATAATCACCCTTATCTGTGCCAATAACCATAATCAATATCATACAATAACCATATTCATTCTCATACAATAACCATAATCACCCTCATCTTCACCCATAATCTTATGTCAACTACTCTCATCTCCAGCTATTACAATTTATTGTTAGCTGAACTATTCCTGTGACTGGGTAATCAACAAAATGCCATCTATCAATGCTTTTACTGATTTTTTTATCTGAAACCATTGAGATGAACTTCATGAAATTTTTTTTTATCATAATGTCCATTTGGTTGTGCAATTTCAGAAAACAATTAAGAACATTTCAAACAATATCATAATCTTCCCACATATCTCGCCTCAAGGTCATGGACCTCTCATTAGGTAGATTGACTTTGATTTTAACAGAATATAATTTTTCAATGGCAGATCCATAATATCTGCAAACTAGGAAATTTTCAAATAATATATATCTTAAAACTGCACCATCAGATATCTACTTGGACCCCTGGTAAATGTGGACCCCTGACAGTCTTCACTTGGCCTGAGCTGACCCTGGTTAGCTTGGTCAGTGCTGCTTGTTTGCATATTTAGCATCATTTATATGCCATGAAGGGTTTATGGAATGATGATCATTTAACCTAACCACTTTTTCCTGGGATCCTGGAAGGTTAACCAGTTCTCAAGCACAATTAATCATTTACACGAGTAACTGAAACTTTCCCACTTGAATCAGCAGGAGGAGACAACGACAATGAGATGCAATGTTGTATATCAATCATTAGAGACTGCTTCAAACTCACCACTCCTCTATTGATAGTCAGATGTGCTACTGACTGAGATAACAGAGTTTAGATACTGCAACAAAATCAAACTTGCCCAAAATTTTGTTCTATCCATGGCTTGTTCCATAATCGCAATGCATATATGGATCTGTTATCACAATATGCCAGATAGATAAACTTATCAACAAACTGCCGTCATCTCACCCCCACCCCCAGTGTAGGTGGCAGCACTGTTTTTAAACATATTTCTATAACCTGTGTACTGGAAGCTGACAGGACGCAAGTAAAGGCTGTTCAGCTTCCTAAAAATTGAAATTTGACATGTTGGAGTCTTTAAACACAATAAACCCGTGTACCCAATGCAAACAGGTAAAAAATATAATAATATGAGTTTTCCATTTCCGCATGTCACGACTATTCTTCATGTATTTTCACACTAAGTCACCTTTATAAATTGCAGTGTGATTAAAATAACATTTATATCATAATAACATTAATTCACTTATCACAAAATCCCACTGTAAATTATGGACACGCAGTATTTTTCCCTGACATGGAAGTTTATAAAGGTTTAACCTCTCCTTATGTAAGGATAAAAACTAAGCAAACAAAATGTCTCTCCCTGTTTACTTATAAATCCGTCCCTTTATTTGTCCCACAAGGAACGTGATAGATGTGTGTGCGTTACGATAATATGTCAATACAGAAATGATATACGTGAGGGAAAGGCGATTATTTTATTTTTCGACAATTTTCTATTTTTTGACGAATTTAAATATCTGCTTATTAGACGACAAACTTTTTTAATTTGCTCAAGTGAGTTTTCAGAACCTAATTTCTTTTTGTCTTTTCTCACTTATGAGAACATTTACAAATATTTTCATCTTTACTTTTGGCCAAAATTATACTTTTAAGGAAGGCTTGAAAGTTTTAAAATGAAAGTATTTTTACAGTAGTGGACATACAAGGTATGTCCCAAAAGTAATAGGACGCATTTAGAAATATGCCTTTTAGTGTTTCAATCCAAACAAAACTTAACATGACTACTGTTCAATATTTAAACTATAAGCATGCAAAATTTCAATATCATACACCACCATTTAACATTAATTTTGACAAGTCGAAATGTATATGTAACAAAGTACGGGGGAGTTTGACATTATTTGTGCAACGTCAAGTTGACATTCAAATGAAAGTCATTCTTTTTTCGAACAATGAACCGCTGTGCAAAACACAATTTTTATGGTACTGCACCCACTACTGGTACATGTTACAATACTATGATCACTCATAGATCCTAACCACAGAATGAACACTCTGGCACACGGTCTACAGGTACTGAAAGCGCTGTTCACCAAGATCTGACTTGAATCCCAGGAAAACCACACAAGATTTCGGTCGTCCAGATCGCTGATGGTCAATTACTTTTGTATCACCATTGGAAACCCGTTTGTATTTCCAATATATAAGACTCTAGGATATGCTTTCTGTTAAAGAGTTGTGTGAAATAAACTTCAGAGTATTCTATGGGGTCATATTACACCCAACTCAAAATTTTACCACACTCCAAATTTCTACTCTAGGCATGACGTCGTCCAATTTTTTTACTATTCAAATTCGCACTTGTTCTTTCGAAAGTGCGCACAATATTCAAATGTTTATCGATAGTGACGAATTTTTAAACAACATTTGCACATGATCTGAAATTACATCCTCTGTTATTTTATAACATTTGGCATGATATTGAGGAAGTTGTAGGCTTTCCAAGGCAATGTTGTTGTTTTAAATGGCGTCTGGTGAGTGAAGGGAATGTTAAACATAATAGAATCCAGAATTACCTAATATTTGCCATCAGATTGTATTCCTGTATTTCCTTCACATGTGCAAAGGTCAGCCATGTTGAAATTACCGAGTACAAATATTAAATGTTTATATTTTGCCATAATGCCCTTGACACTGACTGTTATAAAAGATCATTTGAGTAAGCCATTTATCTGGCCTACATCTTTCTATTTAGGGAAAAAAACAACAACATTTCAATAGTTAACAACAAATATGATCTACCAAGGCCAAGTAGATAAGGTTATTAACTAGTAGACAATCACCTTCGTTTGTCACCAGTTGTTGCAGCCACTGTCTGATGGAACAAAACCATTGTCTCGTTACAACGCGTTGTTGACTATCGTAATAGTCTGCCATTGGTACCTGAGATCCAGACAGACCGTTGGCTGCTATTATATATCATTCATGAACCTTTTGTAATATGTATTACTTTAATGTATAAAAAGCTGCCTCTGGTTTTGATACTCAGGACTGGGCGGATTATAAGGTTCATAATAGTTTTAACATAATATTAGTGGATGGGACATCATGTCACATGCCTGCAGCATATCTAAACAGGCTTATAATATTTCCGTGGACACAACTGAAAGTTTGTTGTAAGTGATATAACCTCACTGTCTGTGAAAAAAGTTTTGAGTGAAGCGAACGTTTATGTCAAAAACAAACAATTATCCTTATTTCCATTATTGTAATTTCAATAAGATTATATTCATCAAATCTTACTGATAATTATAACCATTAGCTTGTGAAGAAGAGAAACTCCTATAGCCAGTAAATTGTACCATTGTTGTATATAATAGCATTTCTCATTGGTATAATGTAATACACCAAAATCGTTACCAATTCTATGGAACCTGTGTATAATAGACTGTATCTTTGTAAATTAATTTTGAAGAAATAGTTTTATATCTTTAATATGAAATGTAATTTGGATGTACAATTGAAATACTATTACACACTGGCACAGATAGAAACTTTTCTATGCTTCTGGCAAAGTTTTACCACATTTGGGAAAGGGTATAAAGTTTTCACTTATAGAAGTTGAATTTAACGACATGAATCATTGTTTGGACTTCTTAATCTTGGGTATTATACTTCACTCTTTATTTGCATGTCATTAAAGAATGAAGTTCTGTGACTGATCAACTTTTTGAAAAATGGATTTGTCAGTGATAAGTCTGGGAGATGGGAACTTATTTAAAACAATTTTATAATATATGAATATAAGTAGTGTTTTTTAGTATTAATAGCAAAAAAAATGAAATATAATAAGAAAGTGTTTATGAAAGATATAAAAACTGGATTACGATTAATTGGAATTAAAATTGTTATTATAGAATTAGCATGCCGGTCAGAAATTAGGAACGGTTTCAGACGTTTGACCGATCTGCTCATTTTTGGTTAGGTTAGATTGTCTGTGTTTTGTAAGACGTTTTTATCTTTCTTGGCAATAAATTAAATTAATCTTTGTGTTCTTTAGTATTTCTGACTGGCTACTTATGATATTGATTTATGTGGGAGTGTGTCTTAAAGTAAAAGATTATTAAATTATGATATTTTTATGTGGTTTTAAAAATACATAACAGATTGAAATAAGTTCTTAATTGGATTGTTTTATTTGCTAATAATCAAATATGGTTTCTTTTCATGATAACAAAATTGCCTTTATATCTGAAACATTTTTATGTATGAGTATTACCAGCAGTGAAGGGGATACATGTTGTTATACTCCACTCTGTCTGTCTGTCTGTCTGTATGCAATTAATAGTTTACTTGTGTAGCGAATGAAACACAATTTTAAGTACATACTTTACTTTCTGTCTGTTGGAACGTGCGTTCCTCCATCCACCCAGAAATATCCAATATAACTTACAAATCTGTATCATAGTTTCTGTAGTTTTAACATTGAGATATGTTATTCGGTATATATGATAAAACCATTGAGACTGTTTTTGTGCATGCTGGTCAATGGTGGGAAGGTCATTGTTACTAAAAAAAAGAAATTGCGGTTTCCACTGAATAGCCGGGCCCGATTAGCTCAGTCGGTTACGCGTCTTACTATCAATCCAGGGGTCATGAGTTCGAATCCCCCGCCCGGCAGCAGTCTCCGTGATGATTGATAAACGACATTGTGTCTCATTATCATTCGTCTCTCACCACTGATTCAAGTGGGAAAGTTATCAGTTACTTGCGGAGATGGGGTGTGCTCGAGTACTGGTTTATCCCAGGAAACAGTGGTTAGGTTAACTGATCGTCTGTTAGCCCTCGATGGCATAAAAATGACGCTAAATATGCAATCAATCAATCAATCCACTGAATAGGATAGTTCATTAAAATATATATATATATATATATATATATATATATATATATATATATATATATATGTAGTTGAGAGTTATTGGGCATTCTTCTTATAACAAAAGAAAGCTTGGGATTTTCAGGTCACTTGAGTCATGGTCGTTGCTCCAGAAATAAAAATAAATATTTTTGCGCAATAAATTTTGTTCCCTACCGTATATTGAAATGAAACTTAGGATGCTTTTTAGGTCATGTTTTTAGGTCCAATTCAAGGTCACTGTTACTTTAAATAGAACAAAAATGTTGTAGTGTCATTATAAAAACTGTGATTTTGCGGGTAGACTCCATCCATTAAAAAGAAGCTTAGGTCAATGCTTTTCAGGTCTCTCCATTCAAAGTTGAGATCACTATTACTAAAAACAGAAAATTAATTTTTAAAAAAATGTTTTTGCTATAGGAGGAAATGTTAGTTATTATAATTTTGTGTTTAAGAAATGTTGTGCAAGTGAAACAATGAACAAAATGCTTTTTTTCTAGAATGTTATGTCAAAACTGTTTATTTTCAAAATAATTTTTAATAATTGCATGATTTTTCCGGCCTGTCACAGTATATACTAAACAAACATGTGCATTTTTAATCATATGAGCTCAGATTACTGGTACATAAAAATGACACAAAACACATTTAGCTGTATTTTATAGCTATTTGCTTCATTTTCTGCCAAATGATCTTTTGAATTTCTATAGTTGTAATAGGAATCATTTCATGCACACGGAGGGAACTCATAATTAAAGGTGCATTTATTGAAATAATTGACTGCCAAAAAAACTGCATCTTCCATGGTCTTAAAGAAGTGCTATTTACTACAGAAAGCTATTAAGTGTTCAATATTAAATGTAAAAAAGTAAAAACTTATTGATTCAGAAATGAAAGCTCTTTTGTATAAAATGAAACGATAATCGGCAATGATATGATTTCACTGTGTTGATTTAAACATGATTATAAAATTAAAATAAATACAGATGGCACAATCTTGAGCACCGCACTTAAGAAACTTTTGATATTTTGATAAGACTTTCACTTTTCCTCTATACAAAATAAGAATGTTTTAAGTGAGGGAATTTGCTAAAATTGTCCTCTGCTAATGAGTTGCATGTTAAAATAAGATTTGTGTTAAAACCAGATGCATTTGTCATATTTCAGGGCATGCTGTAGGAATGGTGAATTGTTTTGGGGGGTAAAATGGATAGTGACATGATGAGAGGACTTGTGACTGTTCAATATTTGGACTTTTGAATCATATTAGGACTTAATTCAGAGATTACTGGTGATTGTTCAATATTAGGACTTAATTCAGAGAAAGCTGGTGATTGTTCAATATTTGGACTTTTGAATCATATTAGGACTTAATTCAGAGATAACTGGTGATTGTTCAATATTAGGACTTTTGAATCATATAAGGACTTAATTCAGAGATAACTGGTGATTGTTCATTATTAAGACTTTTGAAGATCCCTTCATTGATTGTTCAATATTAGAGCTTACAAGATTACTTTATTCAGCATTCAATATTAGGTGTTATGGAATGTCACTGACTGGCAGTTGTTCAGTATTAGGACTTATGAAATGTCACTGACTGGCAATTGTTCAATATTAGAAATAATGAAGTGTCTGACTGGCAAGTGTTCAATATTAGGACTTATGAAGTGTCACTGACTGACAATTGTTCAGTATTAGGACTTATGAAGTGTCACTGACTGGTAATTGTTCAGTATTAAGACTTATGAAATGTCACTGACTGGCAATTGTTCAATATTAAGAGTTATGAAATGTCACTGACTGGCAGCTGTTCAGTATTAGGACTTATGAAGTGTCACTGACTGGCTATTGTTCAGTATTAGGACCTATGAAGTGTCACTGACTGGCAAGTGTTCAATATTAGGAGTTATGAAATGTCACTGACTGGCAATTGTTCAGTATTAGGACTTATGAAATGTCACTGACTGGCAATTGTTAAGTATTAGGACTTATGAAATGTTTCTGACTGGCAATTGTTCATTATTAGGAGTTATGAAATGTCACTGACAGGCAATTGTTCAGTATAAGAACTTATGAAATGTCACTGACAACAGTGTCATAGTAAACTGTTTCACAAAGATATGAAATGACAAATAGAGATACATGTAGTTTTATTTATAATTTATAAAGGAATAAAATGATAATTGGATAACTGATTTAATTGAAGTTGGTTTAAAATGAATAGGACTACAATAGGCACATTACTCCCTACACTTTTTTACTTTTTTTTAAAGTTTGAATGATTTGGTGTAGAAAACTTATTATTTCTGGGGAGTGATTGGTATGAAGCACACATATAACCACATAACGCTGTAAAAGATTATTATTCGAGAAATAATTTGAGAAATGGAACAAGCTGATCATTTCTTAAGAATAATTTGTATATTAGGGAACACATTTAGAATTACCGAAGTGATAACATTAAATATGGAATACAATGATAAAAACAAACAATAAAAGAATAACGATTATTTTTCTTTGTTTAATTTTAAATAATATACATATTATTTATAAAACTAATGAAAATCATTGCCAAAAAAAAAGAAATGATAAAGAAGTTACCACGGAGACCTGCAACAGCTCCCTGTAGAGTTGTCCCCCTTGGACAGGATCAGGTGGCTCCAACAGCTCCGTTCTTTGTTGTTTGGGTGAAGTGCCCATCAAAACCTAATCCTGCAGGTAAAAAATGAAAATTTGGGCAAGACATTTATATTTCATACAAATATATAAAATAGATATCAATATCATCTTTCTACAAAAACTCTATTTTCAACCGACACCAAGTGGGCATTGTTTGTTTATCATAATTGAAAATAATACATGATGTTAAACTATAATTAATGAAATGATTTTGAATCTGTTACGACAGCTTGACTTCCAATGAAAAGGGAAACTGTATACTCCTACAGTGTCGGGGGCTGTTTAACATATTTTAAGAAAGCTCATATCTCCGTAATTACGATCCATGCATCTATAAATATCACTTCATATTAGATGGACACAAAGGGGTAAATGGAAAAAATTGATTTTAGGCAAAATTATGGCCCCTTTTGAATTATATTTATACTAATGCATGTACATAACTTCATTTTAATATTAACCTTTTATACTTAGAAAATTTAGTTAAAGTTGCAAGCTCATGTCTCAGTAACTACTAGCCACACACTAATGAAACTTCTCAAGTGTCTTCACTACCATTAAAGGGGGGCTCAAAGGGATTACTCCAATTTGAATTATACCCCTTTATTACTTAGAAAATGTATTAGCTCCTATCTATAAGTAACTACTTGCCATCAATTAAAAATTCCTCAATGGTAATGGTACTCAGTCATATGGTAACTATTGTTTTGGGATAAGCTTACAAAATCAGATGCACTGTCCTCAAACTGCTCTCAATGTTTTACTGCTTGAGGCAGTATTTTAAGTGCTGCCACACAGGAGTTTCATGCCACAGACACATGGTATGATACACCTCCCATTCAAAGACTCCAGTCCACCAAATCCTTAAACTTTGCTTAAAGTACAAGCTAAGTACTAAGCTCCAAGAAAGGAAGCCATCAGTTGTTGGCATGTGAATAGGAATAGAAATGGGGACCTCATTAAACAAAACATGATGTCAGACTATAGTGATGGGGACCTCACCAGACAAAACAAGTGCTATCAGAATATAGGGATGGGAACTGAACCAGACAAAACAAATGCTATCTGACTATCGGTATTGGGACCTCACCAGACAAAACAAATGCTATCAGACTATAGGGATGGGGACCTCACCAGACAAAACAAATACTATCAGACTATAGGTATGGAGACCTCACTAGACAAAACAAATACTATCAGACTATAGGTATGGAGACCTCACTAGACAAAACAAATACTATCAGACTATAGGGATGGAGACATCACCAGACAAAACAAATGCTATCAGACTATAGGGATGGATACCTCACCAGACAAAACAAATGCTATCAGACTATAGGGATGGAGACCTCACCCGACAAAACAAATGCTATCAAACTATAGGAATGGGGACCTCACCAGACAACACAGATGCTATCAGACTATAGGGATGGAGACCTCACCAGACAAAACAAATGCTATCAAACTATAGGGATGGGGACTGCACTAGACAAAACAGATGCTATCAGACTATAGGGATGGAGACCTCACCAGACAAAACAAATACTATCAGACTATAGGGATGGAGACATCACCAGACAACACAAATGCTATCAGACTATAGGGATGGAGACATCACCAGACAACACAAATGCTATCAGACTATAGGGACGGAGACATCACCAGACAAAACAAATGCTATCAGACAATAAGGATGGAGACCTCACCAGACAAAACAAATGCTATTAGACTATAGGGATGGAGACATCACCAGACAACACAAATGCTATCATACTATAAGGATGGAGACTGCACTAGACAAAACAGATGCTATCAGACTATAGGAATGGGGACCTCACCAGACAAAACAGATGCTATAAGACTATAGGGATGGAGACATCACCAGACAAAACAAATGCTATCATACTATAAGAATGGAGACCTCACAAGACAAAACAAATGCTATCATACTATAAGGATGGAGACTGCACTAGACAAAACAGATGCTATCAGACTATAGGAATGAGGTCTTCAACAGACAAAACAAATGCTATCAAACTATAGGAATGGGGACCTCACCAGACAAAACAAATACTATCAGACTATAGGGATGGAGACCTCACCAAACAAAACAAATGCTATCAGACTATAGGGATGGAGACCTCACCAGACAAAACAAATGCTATCAGACTATAGGGATGGGGACCTCACCAGACAAAACAAATGCTATCATACTATAAGAATGGAGACCTCACCAGACAAAACAAATGCTATCATACTATAAGGATGGAGACTGCACTAGACAAAACAGATGCTATCAGACTATAGGAATGAGGTCTTCAACAGACAAAACAAATGCTATCAAACTATAGGAATGGGGACCTCACCAGACAAAACAAATACTATCAGACTATAGAAATGGGGACCTCACCAGACAAAACAAATGCTATCATACTATAAGGATGGAGACTGCACTAGACAAAACAGATACTATTAGACTATAGGAATGAGGTCTTCAACAGACAACACAAATGCTATCAAACTATAGGAATGGGGACCTCACCAGACAAAACAAATGCTATTAGACTATAGGGATGGAGACATCACCAGACAACACAAATGCTATCAGACTATAGGAATGGGGACCTCACCAGACAAAACAAATGCTATCAGACTATAAGGATGGAGACCTCACCAGACAAAACAAATGCTATTAGACTATAGGGATGGAGACATCACCAGACAACACAAATGCTATCATACTATAAGGATGGAGACTGCACTAGACAAAACAGATGCTATCAGACTATAGGAATGGGGACCTCACCAGACAAAACAAATGCTATTAGACTATAGGGATGGAGACATCACCAGACAACACAAATACTATCAGACTATAGGAATGGGGACCTCACCAGACAAAACAAATGCTATCAGACTATAGGGATGGAGACATCACCAGACAACACAAATGCTATCAGACTATAGGAATGGGGACCTCACCAGACAAAACAAATGCTATCAGACTATAAGGATGGAGACCTCACCAGACAAAACAAATGCTATTAGACTATAGGAATGGAGACCTCACCAGACAAAACAAATGCTATTAGACTATAGGAATGGGGACATCACCAGACAAAACAAATACTATCAGACTATAGGAATGGGGACCTCACCAGACAAAACAAATGCTATTAGACTATAGGGATGGAGACATCACCAGACAACACAAATGCTATCATACTATAAGGATGGAGACTGCACTAGACAAAACAGATGCTATCAGACTATAGGAATGGGGACATCACCAGACAAAACAAATGCTATTAGACTATAGGGATGGAGACATCACCAGACAACACAAATGCTATCAGACTATAGGGATGGAGACATCACCAAACAAAACAAATGCTATCAGACTATAGGGACTGGGACCTCACCAGACAAAACAAATGCTATTAGACTATAGGGATGGAGACATCACCAGACAAAACAAATGCTATTAGACTATAGGGATGGAGACATCACAAGACAAAACAAATGCTATCAGACTATAGGGATGGAGACATCACAAGACAACACAAATGCTATTAGACTATAGGGATGGAGACATCACCAGACAAAACAAATGCTATCAGACTATAGGGATGGATACATCACCAGACAACACAAATGCTATCAGACTATAGGGATTGAGACATCACCAGACAAAACAAATGCTATCAGACTATAGGGATTGAGACATCACCAGACAACACAAATGCTATCAGACTATAGGGATTGAGACATCACCAGACAACACAAATGCTATTAGACTATAGGGATGGAGACATCACCAGACAAAACAAATGCTATCAGACTATAGGGATGGATACATCACCAGACAAAACAAATACTATCAGACTATAGGGATGGAGACATCACCAGACAACACAAATGCTATTAGACTATAGGGATTGAGACATCACCAGACAACACAAATGCTATTAGACTATAGGGATTGAGACATCACCAGACAACACAAATGCTATTAGACTATAGGGATTGAGACATCACCAGACAACACAAATGCTATTAGACTATAGGGATTGAGACATCACCAGACAACACAAATGCTATCAGACTATAGGGATTGAGACATCACCAGACAACACAAATGCTATCAGACTATAGGGATTGAGACATCACCAGACAACACAAATGCTATTAGACTATAGGGATGGAGACATCACCAGACAAAACAAATGCTATCAGACTATAGGGATGGATACATCACCAGACAAAACAAATACTATCAGACTATAGGGATGGAGACATCACCAGACAACACAAATGCTATTAGACTATAGGGATGGATACATCACCAGACAACACAAATGCTATCAGACTATAGGGATGGAGACATCACAAGACAACACAAATGCTATTAGACTATAGGGATGGAGACATCACCAGATACTATCAGACTATAGGAATAGGGACCTCATCCGACAAGACAAATGCTATCAGAATATAGGGATGGAGACTGCACTAGACAAAACAAGTGCTATCAGACTATAGGGACTGGGAGTCACCAGACAAAATAAGTGCTATCAGACGATAGGGATGGAGACCTCACCAACAAAACAAATGCTATCAGACGATAGGGATGGAGACCTCACCAACAAAACAAATGCTATCAGACTATAGGGACTGGGACCTCACCAGACAAAACAAAACAAATGCTATCAGACTATAGGGATGGAGACCTCACCAGACAAAACAAATGCTATCAGTCTATAGGAATGGGGACCTTGCCAGACAAAACAAATGCTATAAGACTATAGGAATGGAGACCTCAACAGAATTATATGTCCTTATGAGCATCATTCAGAGAAACATGGGTGAAGTTTGTAACTTGCATTAGTAGTTTGTGCAGAGTTTATTTTAAACATGTTATAATTTAGCTTGTTTCACAAGTAATGAAGTAAAGTACTTTTTTTAATCGCAGTGCATCAAAAGTAAACAGTTTACCAATACACTGGTTATATAATTTTAGATAGAAAATATGGAAGTGTATAATTATGTCTTTTGTGTCTCCTTGTATATTCAAAAGCTTTATGATCATCTTACCATGTAATATTATTCATAATACTGAAAAATTAGACCACAAAACATGCACAAAGCAACCAAGTTTTAATTTTTGTGAATTCCCATTATTTATTTGCTTTGTTTCGCTTGACTAGCTGGACTATTTATTTTCCAGACTTTGTGTTACTGGACAGCATTTATCATTGTTTGTTAGATAGACATAAATATACTCTGTATGTAGTGCTGTAGTTAATATATCTATATATTTGCTGAATTGTTATTAAACTTACTATACTGTAGTTACAATTTCAGCTTAGCCAATATATTTTCAGCCATGCCATTTGGAGTACAACACACAGACTCCAGGCTTTATGATCTTAACTGGGTGCTTAATGCAATGGTTACAACTGGGCAGTTACAACTTTGCAATATGGTTTCAACTGGCAAATTTGGTTTCAGATGGGCAGTTATGACTTTAAAATTGACTTGGCAATATGACCATAACTGGCCAATATTGTTTCAACTTTAACTTTGCAATAATGACCTTGACTGTCTTACATGACTTCTGGTCTGAACTGGTCCATATGACTTTCAACTAGCAAAAAAAAAGTATTACTGTTGCATGTGCATGCCTGTCTATTGCTTTTGTTTGGTTCTCCAGAAATGCAGTTCTTCATCACTGCACAGATCTATTTCTACTTAGCCCATCAGAAAAAAAGCAAATTGCTCCCCTCATACTCAATACCACTGCCCTCCTCATGAAGAAATGCTCGACATTGCTTTAAAGGTTATTTTATCAAAGGTCAGCACATTGATGTATAAGTCAAATAAACAACTACAATGTTTTGTCCAGTATAGACAAAAGGATTGATCCCTTAATGTATTTATTGTTAGTTTTAGATTTAAATGGTGTGTTGATTAAATTCGTTATTCTATATTATGGTTTATTATACTTTGTCTTTTTGCATGTTGTAGCATTGCATTTTGTATTATTGTTATCTGACAAGTGTTTACTGGACTGGCTACTCACTTTCCTATAAGAGTTGGTTCAGTTTAGTATATCATCTTATTGCACTGCAAAATGGGCTGGTTAACTAGTGACTTTCAACTTGATCCCCTACAAATGACCTTTCCCATTTTTCTAATTAGTGTTGGCTGTGAGCTTCACCTCCCCACTCACTTACTATATAAGTGTACATGTTGTACATGTGTTTCCTTTCCAGAGTGACCTTCACCTCTCCTACGGTAACTGGTGACCCCTCCCACTTATCTATATTAGTGAACATGTTGTGTGTGTGTTTTCCTTCCAGAGAAGATTCCTATTCACTACAGAAGCAGCTCTAAGGCTAAACAACAGATCGTGCCCGTGTCCGCAGCCAACGTGCATGACCTTTCGCACGTGCCCGTGGACTTGATCTCGGGCGAGGACGAGGATGGACGGCACTCACGCAGCTCACTCTTCTCTCCGAAGGCACAAAAAGCACCTGCATTTTTACCAGGTTGGTGGAGGGTTTAGATCTAACATCAACTCTTTATAGTTGAATGTACTAATAACAAGTACTCACTCTGTATAAGTCTTCAAGGATCAAACAAAGTAAACACACTGTGATCAATGCCAGTTTATCTCTATAATAATTAAACAAAGCAGATAAACAGTGTTCTAAATTACTGATACAAGTCAAATAACAATCAGGGACAATTTTTCCAGCTATCACTTCCTAGTATAATTGAACCCAGTAATATTTTCATCATATTGCTGGTTATAATTTGTTATGTAGCCTGCAGTTTAATTGGTGGAGGAAGACATGAATCTGGGTAGTCTCTGTTGCAGAAAAACTGGCAACCTTTCTCACATGTGTCTGGACTTAACTACCAGACTAAAACCCATGACCTCTTTGAAATAGGAAAAGGATCATTATCTTAAACCATTGCAAATTAATTCTTTAACCAGCGGCTTTATTATAATTGATAACAAATAAACATACAATTTGATATGCTTCGATCAACAGTATAATTTAACAGATGATATAATATAAAAACAAGAACCTGTCTAATATGATTGCTCTTGTTGAAGTATGAATGTAACCATTAACTCATCCAACTGAAACTGAAAGACAGTTTACTATGTTCACATTGTTTATGTTTGCTTATCCTTGTGGACTTATAGATAGCTACAGTAGTTACTCTAATAACATTTTATAGCATATTTTAGAAAAATTAACACTTTTTGTAATTGGTAACAATAGAACACATAGTTTGAATAAGTAGTAATGCATATTATTTATTTATGCTTTGTAAATGTTATCATTTGTAAATACTTTTTATTCAACTGTGCGCGCACAAAAACACTTCTTCTATTATAGGGACATGCACAGAGTGAACAATTAGATGGCCACTGTTTGTACTGCACACACAAAAACACTTCTCCTATTATAGGGACATGCACAAAGTAAACAATTAGATGGCCTCTGTTTGTACTGCACACAGAAAAGTTTATTTTAAATTTTTTATGTGAATAATTTTGTAACATGTACAACACAAACATTTTTACATCCAGTGTTTATCTTTACTGTGCAATGTTTTATTAAAAAAAAAAATAAGCAAGCTACGGAGTAACCAAGAGAGCGATGATTCAGTAACATTCAGTTACATTCAGTAACGTTCAGAAACATTCAATTTAATACTCATTCACAATTGTCCTCACACAGGTCGTCAATCAAACACAGGTCGTCAATCAAACATGTGGATAATCCAATCAGTGATCAATATTGTCACCAGGGCTGCCATTTCCTTCTACTAGCAAATGGTCTCTAGTTAAAACATTAACTGTATTACATTGAATTTACTTGGACAAACAATGCCACATGGCCAGTGGATAGTCGCAATCGCGTCGGTCAATCATTTAATTTTGATCAGTCGTTAAATAACTTTCCAAGGAAGACAAGGATCTAGAGTTTAAACAGTTTTCTACCATTTAGATATTTCTGCATTTCTACAGTTTCCACATGAAAAAAAGGAATGTCATCCACACCATTAAGAGTTGATTAGTATATAACAAGTTGTTTTGTCATTCTTTAATCATCTTAAAGCTAGCAATTTATATAACTTAAGTTTTAAACTAAATTGTAGTGAAGCAATTTCTCTATGTATACTTGGACTATAGTTAACAATCAACTACTCAGGAAGAACAGAGAAGAAAATTTAATACTATTTAGGATATTCCTTCAGTCTATAGTTGACAATAGTTCCTCTTCCATCAACTACCCACATAATATAAATAATAAATACTATTTAGGATATTCCTTCAGTCTATAGTTGACAACAGTTCTTCTTCCATCAACTACCCACGTAATGTAAATAAGAAATACTAATTAAGATATTTCTTCAGTCTATAGTTAACAGACCACGGCGTGGTCTAGTGGTAGAGCCTCCGCCTTGCATGCTGAAGGTCATGGGTTCAATCCCCGGCCGAGTCATACCAAAGACTTTAAAAATGGTACTAGAAGCTACCTCGCTTGACTCAGCATTTAGAGGAGAGTTCTAGGTCTGGTCGGCCCGGTGTCAGTATAATGTGACTGGGTGGGGTAACATACTATATGTCTGTGGCATGATACTCCAGTGTGACAGCACTTACAATACTGTCTCAAGTAGACACCCATCACGATATGACTGAAAAATTGTTGAAAGAGATGCTAAACACCATACAACTACAACTTTAGTTAACAATAGTTCTTCCATCAACTACCCACATACTAGTTATATAAATAAGAAATACTATTTATGATTTTCCTTCAGTCTATAGTTGACAATAGTTCTTCTCCCATCAACTACCCACATAATATAAATAAGAAATACTATTTAGGATACTTATTCAATCCATAGTTAACAATTATAGGTTTTCTCCCATAAACTACCCACAAAATATAAATAAGAAATACTATTTAGAATATTTATTCAATCAATAGTTAACAATAGTTCTTCCATCAACTATCCGCAAAATATAAATAAAAAATACTATATAGGATATTTCTTAAAACTCTTCAAAGTATTACTATCATACAAAGAAACCTACATGGATAACCATCATATCTTCTCCTTTATACTCATGTCCTACATGGATAACCATCGTATCTTCTCCTTTATACTCATGTCTTACATGAATAACAATCATATCTTCTCCTTTATACTCATGTCCTACATGGATAACCATCGTATCTTCTCCTTTATACTCATGTCCTACATGGATAACCATTGTATCTTGAATATCCTTTATACTCATGTCCTACATGGATAACCATCGTATCTTCTCCTTTATACTCGTGTCCTACATGGATAACCATCATATCTTCTCCTTTATACTCATGTCCTACATGGATAACCATCGTATCTTCTCCTTTATACTCATGTCCTACATGGATAACCATCGTATCTTCTCCTTTATACTCATGTCCTACATGGATAACCATTGTATCTTGAATATCCTTTATACTCATGTCCTCCATGGATAACCATCCTATCTTCTCCTTTATACTCATGTCCTACATGGATAACTATCGTATCTTCTCCTTTATACTCATGTCCTACATGGATAACCATCCTATCATCTCCTTTATACTCATGTCCTACATTGATAACCATCATATCTTCTCCTTTATACTCATGTCCTACATGGATAACCATCGTATCTTCTCCTTTATAATCATGTCCTACATGGATAACCACCGTATCTTCTCCTTTATAATCATGTCCTACATGGATAACCACCATATCTTCTCCTTTATACTCATGTCCTACATGGATAACCATCGTATCTTCTCCTTTATACTCATGTCCTACATGGATAACCATCGTATCTTCTCCTTTATAATCATGTCCTACATGGATAACCACCATATCTTCTCCTTTATACTCATGTCTTACGTGGATAACCACCGTATCTTCTCCTTTATACTCATGTCCTACATGGATAACCATCGTATCTTCTCCTTTATACTCATGTCCTACATGGATAACCATTGTATCTTGAATATCCTTTATACTCATGTCCTTCATGGATAACCATCCTATCTTCTCCTTTATACTCATGTCCTACATGGATAACTATCATATCTTCTCCTTTATACTCATATCCTACATGGATAACCATCCTATCTTCTCCTTTATTCTCATGTCCTACATGGATAACCATCGTATCTTCTCCTTTATACTCATGTCCTACATGGATAACCATCATATCATCTCCTTTATACTCATGTCCTACATGGATAACCATTGTATCTTCTCCTTTGTACTCATGTCCTACATGGATAACCATCGTATCTTCTCCTTTATACTCATGTCTTACATGGATAACCATCGTATCTTCTCTTTTATACTCATGTATTACATGGATAACCATCGTATCTTCTCCTTTATACTCATGTCCTACATGGATAACCACCGTATCTTCTCCTTTATACTCATGTCCTACATGGATAACCATCGTATCTTCTCCTTTATAATCATGTCCTACATGGATAACCACCGTATCTTCTCCTTTATAATCATGTCCTACATGGATAACCACCATATCTTATCCTTTATACTCATGTCCTACATGGATAACCATCGTATCTTCTCCTTTATACTCATGTCCTACATGGATAACCATCGTATCTTCTCCTTTATAATCATGTCCTACATGGATAACCACCGTATCTTCTCCTTTATAATCATGTCCTACATGGATAACCACCATATCTTCTCCTTTATTCTCATGTCCTACGTGGATAACCACCGTATCTTCTCCTTTATACTCATGTCCTACATGGATAACCATCGTATCTTCTCCTTTATACTCATGTCCTACATGGATAACCATTGTATCTTGAATATCCTTTATACTCATGTCCTTCATGGATAACCATCCTATCTTCTCCTTTATACTCATGTCCTACATGGATAACTATCATATCTTCTCCTTTATACTCATATCCTACATGGATAACCATCCTATCCTCTCCTTTATTCTCATGTCCTACATGGATAACCATCGTATCTTCTCCTTTATACTCATGTCCTACATGGATAACCATCATATCATCTCCTTTATACTCATGTCCTACATGGATAACCATTGTATCTTCTCCTTTGTACTCATGTCCTACATGGATAACCATCGTATCTTCTCCTTTATACTCATGTCTTACATGGATAACCATCGTATCTTCTCTTTTATACTCATGTATTACATGGATAACCATCGTATCTTCTCCTTTATACTCATGTCCTACATTGATAACCACCATATCTTCTCCTTTATACTCATGTCCTACATGGATAACCACCGTATCTTCTCCTTTATACTCATGTCCTACATGGATAACCACCGTATCTTCTCCTTTATACTCATGTCCTACATGGATAACTATCGTATCTTCTCCTTTATACTCATGTCCTACATGGATAACCATCGTATCTTCTCCTTTATACTCATGTCCTACATGGATAACCATCGTATCTTCTCCTTTATACTCATGTCCTACATGGATAACCATCGTATCTTTTCCTTTATACTCATGTCCTACATGGATAACCATTGTATCTTCTCCTTTATACTCATGTCCCACATGGATAACCATCGTATCTTCTCCTTTATACTCATGTCCCACATGGATAACTATCATATCATCTCCTTTATACTCATGTTGATATAGTTTAGCAATAGTTATAACAATAATTGATTTTTAAAGTAATGAAGACTGCGGCGTGGTCTAGTGGTAGGGTGTCCGCCTCGCATGCGGAAGGTCGTGGATTCAATCCCCGGTCGGGTCATACCAAAGACTTTAAAAATGGTACTAGAAGCTTCCTCGCTTGACGCTCAGCATTTAGAGGAGAGTTCTAGGTCTGGTCGGCATGGTGTCAGTATAATGTGACTGGGTGGGGTATCATACCATGTGTCTGCGGCATGATACTCCAGTGTGACAGCGCTCAGAATACTGTCTCAAGTAGACATCGGCGCGATATGACTGAAAAATTGTTGAAAGCGACGCTAAACACCATACAGCAACAACATTAAAGTAGTGTAACTTATACAATTGTAATTCTGCTGTATTCAGCAATAATGACAGTTTGAATTATATTAGTTACTGTAATGTGATCAAACAGAACCAGGAGAAAATATTGTGCAGAAACTGGGACTTACTGTGTAACAATGACCATTGTTTGGACAAAACAAGATTGATTAATTGATTTAAAAATGTTTTTGATTAAATTTGTGAACACGTTTTCATTGGTAACATTAAGCTCTAGTTTTCAATTACAGTGTGATAATGATTTTAGTCTGCTTTGATCTTCTTAACAAAGTGGCAACTTAAACTGTCTTCTGTGTATTTCTTAATATGTATGGTCTTTTGTTCCATCTCATCATTATATACAATAAAACATGTACTTATGCATGGATATAGTCTATTATACCATTCATATTAGAATTATAAGAGACTCTATATTAAAATCAATTGTCCTGTACAAATACCATCCTTCAATGGATGTAAAAAATATAAGCAATGTTTGGTTTGTGGGGATGGGTGTTTTCCCTGTTAGACAGGTAGATTTCCTGCCAGAATTGGTGGTATGTTCCAAAGCCAAGAACACACCTGGGCCAACAAGAGTGATTTGTATAGTTTTAATATTGCTCAAAATAAAACTAATGAAGTATAAATTTTACATGATGTAAAATTATGTTATTGATATTACGTGGCCTTATGAATTTGCTGTACAGGGAGAGCATATACCAAAATTAAAGGTAACTACATAATACACCCATTTACAAGTAGATAGCTGTTTAGTTTAGGCTGAAGCTTGCATGATGTCCATAGATTCGTATTTTGATTGTTTCATCAACAGAGAAAGTGGTGAGAACAGACAAAGTGTTCAATAATGCATTTCTTGTCTGTGAGGGCAAGGGACCAGGTATGAGTAAATCTAGGATTCCATGTCACTGTTATGCATTATGCATTAGGTATACATATTGTAAAGTACAAATCCATAATTTTCCACTTTTCCAATCAGATAAAAAATTATTAAAAAATTGTATAGTAGCACTTTCTAATTTTACTGCAAATTCTCGTTTAAATTGCAGTATTTTTGTTTAGTCTGTATAATTAGTATCTGACCAAGAGTTTTTGGGTCAGCTGCACCAACATAAAACCTCCTGAAATAATATTTATCTACATATGATCATACCTGGCAACTATTTTTAATTGACACAAATAATCCACGATTTGTCACATCTTCACTCAAATTATTAAAGTGATAATGAGAGAAGTCATAAAAACTTGTTTTCAAATCAATCAGATTCCCTTAATCTGAAAATCAAGGCAGGTCTTTTCAAGATAACAGACTTGTGGATTTTCTCCAAACAGGCTGATCATGTGACTTAATTATAGGAGAAATATGAAGCAACTTACAAAATATTATTTCATAATAAAAACAAAAGCATTTTCCTTAATACTGAACCAGTACATAACCAATAAAGGAGAGAGAAATACGTCGCTCTGTAGAGCAAACAGACAAGAAAGACATTTCATTTATGTACAAAAGAAGTAAACAAAATTGTTGTTGTTTTTATATAATGTGGCTCCATTGAGGTGGATTTGGTCATGTTCCTGTGGACTGTTTTACCACAGGTGTAAAGATTTGTACTTGATCCAACCAAGGTTATGATTTTCTTTTACATACCTATGAATTTAGTATAACACACACATGGAATGTTAGCCTAGTGTAGAGAAGTTTTACCTACTAGTATGTAAATTAGACTTCCACTGTTTACAGCAAGGTTCCTGGTTTCCAATATTTCCTTTCTCCCTGTTGGTTGCTTCTGCATCAGCTATACATTGGGTTCCAAATGAACTTATTCATTGTTTTACTTGTTGCATAGGGTATACAGTTTTTAACCATGGAATATGACAATAGTTTTTATAAATACTGGGTAAAATTTAATAGAATATGAACTTGTTATTAAAAAAATCATTCCTCCTGAATTACCCGATAGCTAGTAAAATAGACTTTGGTACCCTGGGCTCATGAACCAATGACATGCTAGTTTGATGAATTCCTCTCTCTTTGGCCTTAAGCCAATCTTGGTCCATCCGTCTGCCACAAAATGTGTCCACTCCATAACTTTTGAATTACCAACATGGTTGGAAATTGCAACCTGCACATTGTCTTAACATGGTGAGCATTTATGCGAAGTAAATGCAAAATCATTCAAGTTTTTTACTTTACGCAAGGACTGGAATAGGGGAGATACATATGTTATGTGACAAAAGCAACAATTTAGTTTATGTTACTATGTTTTATGGCAACAATGTTGTCTATACAATGTAGTTAATTATCTCATTTTATGATCTTGATGAATTTCTTTTCAATCAATGTACCATGTAAATGTAATCCCTCAAAGCTAGTGTTTCTGTAACTGTGTACTATAGATAATTTATATCCAGATTTGTTACTATATGTTTGGCAATCCTTGCCATTGTTTTCTACAGTTAGTTTTCTCATTATTTTAATAAATGTGTCTGTCTCTTTAATCGTAACTATGTTTTAGGTAGTTTTCTCATTATCTCAATAAATGTGTCTGTCTCTTTAATTGTAACTATGTTTTAGGTAGTTTTCTCATTATCTCAATAAATGTGTCTGTCTCTTTAATCGTAACTATGTTTTAGGTAGTTTTCTCATTATCTCAGTAGGTTTCTCACTTATATTGTAACTATGTTTTCTTGTGTTGTCAAAGCATCTCAAACCTTCACCCAAACCCTACATGGGCGGATCCAGGAATTTTTGGTAGAGGGATGACATTGGGCAGAAAAAAAAGGCCACAGAAATCTGAAGTTAAAATTTAGGTTTGATATATAAAAAAATATATATTTTAGAGTTTTAGAGGGGGCGCACACGTACCCAAACCAAATCCCCTGAATTCGCCCTTGTCCTCAGTTGTGTTCCTTAAAATGTTAAAACTGAAGATGTTGTAAACACTGTGTTTTTTGTTAATTGGTTGTCCTTTTCTTAATTGTGAACTTGATCTCCTCTCTATGGTTAGTGAATACTTTGCCTCTATTATAGTCTCTATATTGTCTTTAAATGTGTAGTTGTCACAAAGTGTATATATGTGGTATATATGTGTGCAGGTATATGTGCTAGTTTATAGACATATATCTATGCTCACATGAATTCTGTTTGATCATAAGATAATGGGACTTGAACATACAAAATTAGCAATTCCAACTTACTGACAGCTTTTATAATATGCTTCTGTTGAAACAGGAGAATCAGCCGACTAAAGGTGGATTCGTACAGTGATGTGATGATGTTGTTTATAACAATGCTATTTTCTTTACAGACTTTATTGATTATAGCTCATTTGATTAAGACTATGAACTGAAGTCCAGATTAAAGATTTAAAAGGGTGATAGTGTAGTGGATATAGTACTGGCCACTCACACAAAAGTTGCAGGTTCAAGTCAAGGTCTCTCTACAACATCACTCAGTAATGGTTCTACCTGGGAAACGACTCAGCAATGATTCATGCAAGCTCTCTACAACATCACTCAATAATTGTTCTACCTGGGAAACAGACTCAGCAATGATTCATGCAAGCTCTCTACAACATCACTCAGTAATGGTTCTACCATGGAAACAGACCCAGCAATGATTCATGCAAGCTCTCTACAACATCACTCAGTAATGGTTCTACCATGGAAACAGACCCAGCAATGATTCATGCAAGCTCTCTACAACATCATTCAGTAATGGTTCTACCATGGAAACAGACCCAGCAATGATTCATGCAAGCTCTCTACAACATCACTCAGTAATGGTTCTACCATGGAAACAGACTCAGCAATGATTCATGCAAGCTCTCTACAACATCACTAAGTAATGGTTCTACTTGGGAAACAGACTCAGCAATGATTCATGCAAGCTCTCTACAACATCACTCAGTAATGGTTCTACCTGGGAAACAGACTCAGCAATGATTCATGCAAGCTCTCTACAACATCACTCAGTAATGGTTCTACCTGGGAAACAGACTCAGCAACGATTCATGCAAGCTCTCTACAAAATTACTCAGTAATGGTTCTACCTGGGAAACAGACTCAGCAATGATTCATGCAAGCTCTCTACAACATCACTCAGTAATGGTTCTACCATGGAAACAGACTCAGCAATGATTCATGCAAGCTCTGTACAACATCACTCAGTAATGGTTCTACCTGGGAAACAGACCCAGCAATGATTCATGCAAGCTCTCTACAACATTACTCAGTAATGGTTCTACCATGGAAACAGACTCAGCAATGATTCATGCAAGCTCTCTACAACATCACTCAGTAATGGTTCTACCTGGGAAACAGACTCAGCAATGATTCATGCAAGCTCTCTACAACATAACTCAGTAATGGTTCTACCTGGGAAACAGACTCAACAACAATTCATGCAAGCTCTCTACAACATCACTCAGTAATGGTTCTACCTGGGAAACAGACTCAGCAATGGTTCATGCAAGCTCTCTACAACATAACTCAGTAATGGTTCTACCTGGGAAACAGACTCAACAACAATTCATGCAAGCTCTCTACAACATCACTCAGTAATGGTTCTACCTGGGAAACAGACTCAGCAACGATTCATGCAAGCTCTCTACAACATTACTCAGTAATGGTTCTACCTGGGAAACAGACTCAGCAATGATTCATGCAAGCTCTCTACAACATCACTCAGTAATGGTTCTACCATGGAAACAGACTCAGCAATGATTCATGCAAGCTCTCTACAACATCACTCAATAATGGTTCTACCTGGGAAACAGACTCAGCAATGATTCATGCAAGCTCTCTACAACATCATCCAGTAATGGTTCTACCTGGGAAACAGACTCAGCAACGATTCATGCAAGCTCTCTACAACATTACTCAGTAATGGTTCTACCTGGGAAACAGACTCAGCAATGATTCATGCAAGCTCTCTACAACATCACTCAATAATGGTTCTACCTGGGAAACAGACTCAGCAATGATTCATGCAAGCTCTCTACAACATTACTCAGTAATGGTTCTACCATGGAAACAGACCCAGCAATGATTCATGCAAGCTCTCTACAACATCACTCAGTAATGGTTCTACCATGGAAACAGACTCAGCAATGATTCATGCAAGCTCTCTACAACTTTACTCAGTAATGGTTCTACCTGGGAAACAGACTCAGCAATGATTCATGCAAGCTCTCTACAACATCACTCAGTAATGGTTCTACCTGGGAAACAGACTCAGCAACGATTCATGCAAGCTCTCTACAACATTACTCAGTAATGGTTCTACTTGGGAAACAGACTCAGCAATGATTCATGCAAGCTCTCTACAACATCACTCAGTAATGGTTCTACCTGGAAAACAGACTCAGCAACGATTCATGCAAGCTCTGGGAATTCTTTAAAATCAAATTAAAACAAATTATATCAATGTCTATATTAAACTCTTTTTTTCACAAATTTTAAATTGTAAACATTTTAATGTTTTGGACGTTACGTTATTTCCTGTCAGTTATTTAGTTAAACTTTACAAATTGGATGTGACATAGTCCTTAAAAGACTGCGATTTTCCTGAAGAAGGCGAAAGCCAAAAAATTGTGAAAAAAAGAGTTTAATATAGACATTGATATAATATTTTCTTCCCTTCGGAAGATTGATAGTAAATTTTTATTAAAACAAATTAGTTAAAAATAAGTTCATTACTGTTTTTTTTTAGGCAATTTTGCACAAGTACTGTAAAATTGTAACAATATAAATTTTAATTGAACTGTTTCGAGTTAAATAAGAGAAATAAATTGTAAAACTGATCTTTACTTACGTGTAGAGTGTTGACAAGAAAATATCCTCAGTGCACAAAGTTAATACCGAAGTAAGATTTATGAAATAATGAACATTTTAATTTGATTTAACTGAAAGTGTGTAAAATCTTTACACACAAACACAAAATCTTATATCATTTTCTGAACAAATATTTTGAGAAATTTAAGCCAATATATTTTAATTTCTTTTTGTTTACACCCCTTACATTTTATATGGCCTCATAAATTAAAATAGTCGATGTGCAAATGATACTTTTATCGACAAATCAAAACAAAGAATGATATAAAATTACCGAATGTAACTTACCTTTTTTACAGTGAATAAAGGAAAATATATGATATCTACATTTTTACTTTATCAACACAATATTCAAATTTCCATATTGCATAATAATGTCTTTGTGGTTTAGCTGCTTGTTATTAATCATGCTTTCACTTAACTGAGATCTTCAATTTCTGTGACATTAACAATATTAATAAAGCGTCCATGATTGTATATGATATTCAATGTTTGTGATTGCATGAAAAATAGACGAATACTGGCTCAACTTTTCGTTATTTTGTATTATTCAACGGTTGTGATTTATTTAGTGATTCCATTCTTTGGATTATTGACAGTTTATGAAATAAGCTTTAGTTTTAACTATATAAAGCATAAACAGATTGGATAATAAATAGACTGTTTTAAAATCATATCAACATATTCATATACATCTAGTTTTAGAAGGGACTGATTTTCAAGCAGAAGTATAATATAAACATTTCATGACTTGAAAGAACTTTGCTAAAGCATCCTTATTGTTTATAAGTGTTGATCATAATGCGGCGGTTGAAAATATTTCAAGGTTCATACAGGGGCACGTATGGCCGGTTTTCAGTGGTGATTTCCAATCACATGGCAAGTTTGGGTAAGATTGTACAACAAGCTATGTATACAGAGTCTGGAAATAGAGTAAAGCATACATCTTGCCTGACAATGCATTTGCTGTTTTTCCTGAAGCAGCTTCACTAGTATCAGTAGTTTTTTCAAGGTATCCAGGGATTTCTTTTATCGGTGCATATTTTAAAATATAGCTGAATTTTTCTTAAATGACTAATTTCCACGGGTGAGTAACACGTTTTTGTCATTAGTCTTTTTTTTTCAGATATCAAACAGAAGTAGTTTACTAACAGTTTTGAAGCACATAAACAATGAACACTAAGTTTTAATAAAATAGATATTTATTATTTTTGTTGATTTTTAGGTGACCGGGTGATATTTGCTGAGAGTCCGTCTGCACCAGGGATTCCCGTGGTGTACAGAACATCAGAAGAGAGGTCATCTAATCCAGACAGGCTTAATCTAGACAGGTAGTTGTTGTAAATTAAAAATGTTGATCTTATAAATAACATATTTCTCATAACAATGGTTTAAGTCGGCATTTTTTCTGAATTTTCCATAATTAGTTTCAATTTTTTCAGCTGTTTATGTTTAAATAAATACAGGTAGTTTTTTTCAACAATCTAACCAATTAGTGCAGTCAGTTGGGTCTTATTGTAGAGCATCAGCCTCAGGATCGGAGGGTTGTGGGCTCAATCTCTACCACGGCCATGTATGGTTTCCTTGAGTAAGGTGCTTTATCAGACTCAGGATCAAAGGGTTGTGGGTTCAATCCCTACCATGGCCATGTATGGTTTCCTTGAGTAAGGTGCTTTATAAGCCTCAGGATCGGAGGGTTGTGGGTTCAATCCCTACCACGGCCATGTATGGTTTCCTTGAGTAAGGTGCTATATAAGCCTCAGGATCGGAGGGTTGTGGGTTCAATCCCTACCATGGCCATGTATGGTTTCCTTGAGTAAGGTGCTTTATAAGCCTCAGGATCGGAGGGTTGTGGGTTCAATCCCTACCACGGCCATGTATGGTTTCCTTGAGTAAGGTGCTTTATAAGCCTCAGGATCGGAGGGTTGTGGGTTCAATCCCTACCATGGCCATGTATGGTTTCCTTGAGTAAGGTGCTTTATAAGCCTCAGGATCGGAGGGTTGTGGGTTCAATCCCTACCACGGCCATGTATGGTGTCCTGGAGTAAGGTGCTTTATCAGCCTCAGGATTGGAGGGTTGTGGGTTCAGTCCCAACCACGGCCATGTATGGTGTCCTGGAGTAAGGTGCTTTATCAGCCTCAGGATTAGAGGGTTGTGAGTTCAATCTCTACCACGGCCATGTATGGTGTCCTGGAGTAAGGTTCTTTATCAGCCTCAGGATCGGAGGGTTGTGGGTTCAATCCCTACCACGGCCATGTATGGTGTCCTGGAGTAAGGTGCTTTGTCTGCCTCAGGATTAGAGGGTTGTGAGTTCAATCTCTACCACGGCCATGTATGGTGTCCTTGAGTAAGGTGCTTTATCAGCCTCAGGATTGGAGGGTTGTGGGTTCAATCCCTACCACGGCCATGTATGGTGTCCTGGAGTAAGGTGCTTTATCTGCCTCAGGATTAGAGGGTTGTGAGTTCAATCTCTACCACGGCCATGTATGGTGTCCTTGAGTAAGCTGCTTTATCAGCCTCAGGATTGGAGGGTTGTGGGTTCAATCCCTACCACGTCCATGTATGGTGTCCTTGTGTAAGGTGCTTTATCAGCCTCAGGGTTGGAGGGTTGTGGGTTCAATCCCTACCACGGCCATGTATGGTGTCCTTGAGTAAGGTGCTTTATCAGCCTCAGGATCGGAGGTTTGTGGGTTCAATCCCTACCACGGCCATTTATGGTGTCCTGGAGTAAGGTGCTTTATCTGCATTCTGCTTAGTAAGGGTTCTACCCATGAAGCCTTCAAGTGTTTTGGTTTGTTTAAGTTGTAAGGACTTGTTTCGATATCAATGTAAAATAATAAATAAGTTTAAGACTAGTGCAGTGGGGATTGCCATGCAGTGTACTATTTGTATATGATCTCACTGTTATAAGCTTGAATTTAAATCCCCATCACAGAGGTTTAACCACTTTCCTGGCACAAATGCTATATAAGCTACAAAACTAGTTTCACAATCAATGCAAAATAAAATATTTTCCATTGGTTTATACTCACAACACAATGTATCCAATTCTTTTATACTGTTGACAGGCACGATCACAACATGTTTGTTATATTACAGACGTAAATTGACAGTATGCCCAATTTTGGAGGGAGAAGAGCAGCTGCGTCTGCTCAACTATCAACACAACCTGATAGTGAAGATCCAGCACCTTGGCAGCCTCAAGCGACTTATTTTTCTTGACTTGTATGACAATCAAATAGAGGAGATCTCAGGTCTCAACTCCCTCAGGTCCTTGAGGGTTCTCATGCTGGGTAAAAACAAGTAAGTACCCAGTTTGGTTATTTTAACTTGTCTAATATTTGTAAAATGTCTCGGTTACTGAAAAATTGAACACTTTGCTTATTACCATAATAACTGCACATTCAAGCCCAGTTTGGTCAAAACACTTTATGTGGAAAGTTGGCCAGTTACTCATGGAAGGATGGAGGTTCTACTCAGATTCATTCTGAGGTCTTCCTCAAAAACTGGATGTCTCTTAATTAATCATTATTTAACATTTTAAACATCCTAAAACATTGGACTTGAAGGTGATACCAGTCTTAAATTTACAGTGCATGTAAATCATGGCAATAAGGTACTTGGAGTAGTGTACTATTGAAGATGCACTGCAACATGTGTGGTTTAGATAATTATAGAACTATTTACAGAGCATAGTATCAGTATGTGCCTAGGCCATATTGTAACAAGCTCTACAGTGACTGCAACAGTTGTATTTATCTTAGTTTTTTTGTCGTAACAATGAAGTGGAAAGAATTCTGGCTTTGAAGAAATTATATTTCCTGTAAAGAACGTTAGAAAAAAAATATTTTTCTAAGTTGCTATAGATGACACTATGCATATATTACTTCCTGTGGGTCAGTAGATGTCAAGATCTCGAGACTTTAGATGGGTGATTGACATCAGTTAGATGTGTCTGGTCAGAAAGCAGCATGGACATGTACTTACAAGAGCCGAGTTACAGGGACAATACTGAGTGATATAGAAGGCTGTCAGTAGATCATATTTGATGATACTTGTATTTATTAGTGAAAAATTGAAAGATATTGATGGGTGTTATTATATTTACTAACAGATTGAAGAAGATAGAGAATCTGGAGTCATTGGTGAAGCTTGACGTCCTTGATCTCCATGGCAACCAGGTGAGGCCATCTCTCACTCCTTTATTTACTAGCTTTACGCTCCAATTAAAACAAGCCATTATAAAAGGGAAATGTGTACATGGTGCATGTGGCTGAAGACGGTAGAGCAGTTTGTTTTTACATATTCTCTCATGTGATTGGCCAATACAGATCACCTAAACTGATTTAAATATGCATATAGTATATGCCAGGGTCATTGAAAATGGCTTCAAATAGTTAATTGTGAGATGAAGCTATTTAAAGTAATTTGTTTTCATGATATTTTGACTGATACACAGGTTTCCATTAGCTATTCATTAACAATCATGAGGCGGGCTTTGTGACGCATGAACAATCAAAATGTAATGGTCAGGACAGTGTGAAAAAGCAGTCAACCTTTTAAATAGCACTGTGATTATTCATACTTTGACTTGATATGCAGCTCTCAAGATAGGTGATAACTTAGCGAAATAGGTGATATGCCCACGTAAATTGTAATTTACATAAATGAACTATAGAAAAAGGATTACAAATAGATTAAAAACTATGTGTATTTGATGAAGATGTCAACCTCCAGTAACTGTTGTTGTAATCCTACTGTTAGAGTGCTTTTAAATGTAATTCAGAGTGTTTCACCATTTTATGTTCTGGGCCCAGTTAGCTCAGTTGGTAGTGTGTCTGACTATCAATCAAGGGGTCGAGAGTTCCAATCCCTGTCTGACCAGTCTCCGGGATGATTGATATATACCACATTGCATCTCATTATTCATCTCTCACCGCTGATTCAAGCGAAAAAGTTATCAGTTACTTGCAGAAATGGGTGAGCTCGAGTACTACCGGTAATTAATTTTAGCTTGATTGCTATGAAAGGTCGGAGCTTATGTGAACCACTTTCGAGTACTGGTTAATCTTCCAGAATCCCAGAAAAGAGTGCTTAGGTTTACTGACCGTCTCTCAGTCCTTGATGGTATAAAAATTGTGCTAAATATTTAAATAGACCTGTTTTGTTTTTATTGACTCTACATATTTGCTAAAATGGACCATTCTATTAATAAATGGATTTGTTGGTGCAAGTGGGAAATTCTTTAACTTGTGATTTCTCAGAGGACAAATATGGTGTCGAAATAAAAACAATTGACAGTAACTTTGGCAATGGGAGGCATCATACAGTTCTGTAAAATCTGTAGTGACACAAATGTTAAAAGATAATAACATATGTATATGAAGGATGGAAATTAAAAAAAAACACACAGGAAAGTTATATTATGATATTATGTATTGATGAATATTAATGGTTCATGACAACAAAGGTTAATAAATTATGTGAAACTGATTGAAAAATGGTGTTACTGATTATTTTCAAAATGTACCAGTATGGTAGTGAAAAAAATATCTGGATCGCTGGGTATGCTAGGTGTAGTATGGATAATGCATGTGAGTTGTAAGCAAGTGTTTGTAACACACAGAACTGTAATTGTAGAATACAGTGGTAATTGTTTATATTTTTGTTACTGAGTGGTCTATGGACCATCTCAAGATGACTTACCTCTCACTGCTGAGGTTATAAGTTTGAGCTCATTATTCTTCAAGCATTATAAAAATACAAAGTACACATATATACATATGATAAAGTAAAACGGCTCTGTTTCCCGTTCCATCCATTACTTTTTTCGCAGATGCCTCAATATACATTGTAGAAGCATAGATTTGTTGTTTACCAATCAATGTCATTCATTATTGTAGATTGGCTGTATTGAGAACTTGAACCATCTCACAGAATTACGGGTGCTGAATCTGGCTGGGAACCAGATAGGTCATGTCAGCGGACTTTCTGGAATGGATTCTCTTGCAGAGCTGAATCTACGCCGGAATAAGATCCGTACAGTCGCGGAGGTTGATACACTGCCCAGTTTACAGAGATTGTTTCTCAGCTATAACGAAATATCGAGGTAGGTGGAAGGTGTGTCTCTGAGGCTGAAGCTTTAGTTTCATCAACATATACAAGTACATACTTTATACCTTTAATACATGTGAAACATCTGATCATAGTTTTCGATTGGTTCATGTTCAAAATTAATTAAAATAATGACATTTTCATAGAAAAAAAAAAAATTGTATTTTTTTGATATTAGCTAGAAAATTGGATATTTAACTTGATATTTAGGATTTGTTGGTGAGACTGAAGCTTACAGGGGAACAGTTCTTAGAAATTAGTTTGTCAGAGGACCTGCATGATGTAGTGTCTTTGAAAAAAATTATCAAATATTTTCACCACCAGTGTTTTGATACAGAGAGGCCTGATACAGAGAGGCCACCTGGGTTCAAAACTTCAACAGAATTTTTATGAATAGAATAATTTGGGAACCAGACTGTCTTATCTGAGTCACCTAGTCCCTGATATCTCCCGAATCAGGTCTGTTAAATCGTGATGAAAAAGCAGTGAATTTTATGACCGTCTTACAATTCATAGTACTTGAACCATTAAACGCTTACCCAATTATGACATTCAACTTTCCCAGAGCAACTGACCAATCAACAAACTCAAATCTCACTGCCATGTGAGGGACCCCAGCAGGGAGAGCTGGGTCTGCTCTACAGTCTACTGGGTCACTGGATGTTTCACAAATCTCACTGCCATGTGAGGGACCCCAGCAGGGAGAGCTGGGTCTGCTCTACAGTCTACTGGGTCACTGGATGTTTCACAAATCTCACTGCCATGTGAGGGACCCCAGCAGGGAGAGCTGGGTCTGCTCTACAGTCTACTCGGTCACTGGATGTTTCACAAATCTCACTGCCATGTGAGGGACCCCAGCAGGGAGAGCTGGGTCTGCTCTACAGTCTACTGGGTCACTGGATGTTTTACAAATCTCACTGCCATGTGAGGGACCCCAGCAGGGAGGGCTGGGTCTGCTCTACAGTCTACTGGGTCACTGGATGTTTCACAAATCTCACTGCCATGTGAGGGACCCAAGCAGGGAGTGCTGGGTCTGCTATACAGTCTACTGGGTCACTGGATGTTTCACAAATCTCACTGCCATGTGAGGGACCCAAGCAGGGAGAGCTGGGTCTGCTCTACAGTCTACTCGGTCACTGGATGTTTCACAAATCTCACTGCCATGTGAGGGACCCCAGCAGGGAGAGCTGGGTCTGCTCTACAGTCTACTGGGTCACTGGATGTTTCACAAATCCCACTGCCATGTGAGGGACCCCAGCAGGGAGAGCTTGGTCTGCTCTACAGTCTACTGGGTCACTGGATGTTTCACAAATCTCACTGCCATGTGAGGGACCCCAGCAGGGAGAGCTGGGTCTGCTCTACAGTCTACTAGGTCACTGGATGTTTCACAAATCTCACTGCCATGTGAGGGACCAAAGCAGGGAGAGCTGGGTCTGCTCTACAGTCTACTAGGTCACTGGATGTTTCACAAATCTCACTGCCATGTGAGGGACCCCAGCAGGGAGAGCTGGGTCTGCTCTACAGTCTACTAGGTCACTGGATGTTTCACAAATCTCACTGCCATGTGAGGGACCCCAGCAGGGAGAGCTGGGTCTGCTCTACAGTCTACTGGGTCACTGGATGTTTCACAAATCTTTGTGTATAGACAACCTCGATTACAAGGGTCCACTTTCTGTTTGAAAAAGTGAAATTTTATTTTAATAATTGGCCATAAAGGGAATACTTGTTGTAATATCCATGCTTTATGTCCATTGGAAGCAGGGAAACAACTGATCAATTTTGAAAACAATTACAGTAACAAGGAAGGAATGCAAACTTTTGGCATGTTAAACATTTGAAATTAGTTAATCTGTATAAGTTTTAATTGGTTAATATATCTGAATTATTCAATAAAGTAAAAATCATATTGTAGCATTTTGCAGTAGGAGTCACATTCCAGGTATGCCAACTGCCTCCTATATGTAGGTTATATTTTACAATATACAGTATGGCTGCCCTTTTTGTACAGCAGTACGAAAACACCCTTAGTTTATACTCTGTCATTCTGTTCATCATCTGGGTGCAATTTACAAGGTTCAACTCTTAACTTTTTCTTTGGATCTCACAGGAATCTTTAGTTTTCAAAACTGGTTGCCCTCAACAAAAGTAAGGTAAAATAAACAGTATTTCAATGTATGAACATTTTGTACACTAACTACACATATCGTTTATCAAATCATCTAAACAGGTGTATGATTTTTTTATACCATTAAAGCATTGTTGTCTTCTATGTTGAGTTGGTGATTTAATGTACAGGAACCAGTTTTACACAACACAGTGTCTAGTTAAGCAATTTATTGTGATTATGAAACAAGTTCTTAATACTTCAACAAATCATGTTCGAGTCTTCCTGGATATAACCTGTACAATGCAGATAAAGTGTCTTGCTCGAGGCCACTACACATAGCCGTGGCGGAGGATCAATTACTCCTATATAACTGGAATTATCGGAAACCTGGGACACTGTTAGAGTAGAACCTAGAATTTAACTGTTTTTGGAGGGGAAAAATCAAATTTTGTTGTGTCAAAGGATTTTATCTCTCATAAATTATCTCTTATTGCTGGCATTCTGTAACCTGAATATTAACTGATCTGAAAGTAATTTTGTTTTATGATAATTTTCAAATTACTACCATGTACTTTTGAGAATAAGGAGATGCAGTAAATAAGGGAAGTAACTCTTGTAGGCTTACACAGTTTAAATAATGACTGTGTGTCTAATACATGTGAATGTTTGTATCTTAATAAGGGAAGTAACTGCACCTGTACTATTTCTACCTGTGAGAGTACAAGTGGTAAGCATTTCAAGGGAGTTAACTCTTGTGTAAATAACAGAGACATTACTTATGAAAGAAAGTAAATTGTGTGATTATTTAGTGCACTAGAACTACACCATAAAGCATATTGCTATGGCATTTTATCTGGTACCCAACAAACAAGCTGTTGCCACAGTGATGAATTAATGTATAATTAATATCCCACTGGTTGAAAATGGGTTTGGAGCTTTGACATTTTGCATGTAGTATCATCTAATGAGTTTCTATCAAGTTTGTTCAAGTCATGACCGTAGGATAAAAATTGGCCCTGCATGTCAGTTTAACCCAAGGAAATTTACATTAAAAAATCTTCTCAAGAACCATCCATTCAACTTTGTTCATATTTGGTATAAATGACCCCTATGCCTAAGGGTTTCAAATTTGTTCAAATAAAGGAGCTAGGATTGATTGGGGCCCAGTAAGGGGACTTTGATTTTTACATTGGAATACTATTAGGGAAAAATGGATAATTCTGTTTTTCTGATCTATTTTAGATATTATTTCAATTATCTTCATGTCTGGAGCATTGCTTAGACATAACAGTTAAGACATGTTTTTTTTAAAGGGGATTTCATGTTAATGCAGAAGCCCAAAAAGAGATAAAATTGTTAAATTTCAAAAATATCTTCTCAAAAATTGTTGAGCCAAAGTGTTAATATTTAGTTTAAACATAAATGGGTTTGAGTAAACGGGTCCTGTAAGGATACTTTGACTTTTACATACTTTACGAATACTATGGGAAAACAGATAATTCTGTTTTATCACCGATTATCAAGTATTATTTCAATTATCTTGAACATTGTTTAGTCAAAACAGTTGAGACTTAGTCCTTTTAGGGGCATTTAATGTCCAGAAGGGGTCAGAAGGGGCCTAAAAAGAGGTTAAATTGTGAATTTTCAAAAAATCTTCTTCTCAAGAACTGTCCTGCCAAATTTGTTCATATTTGGCATAAATGATACCTATGAGTAGGGGTTTCATTTTTTTTACAATGGAAAAACAGTAAAATCTTTTTTCATCAGATATTTTAGAATTTATTTTAATCATCTTGTGGCCTGGAGTATTGTTAAGTCATAACAACTGAGCCCAAAACTTTTAAAGGGTATTTAAAAAAAAAGCCAATAGTAGTATTAAAGTAAATATTTAACATAAATATAAGTGGATAAAATTTCCAAGAGTTAAATGAACCCCCCAATTCAAAGTAAATGTCTACCTATACATAAGATCAGAATTTTCTGATTCTGCTGAATGAGGTTTTTTGTTCAAATGTAAGGAGTTTGCTTAAAATTAGATTAAGGGTCCATTGGAGTTCAGTAGGGTGACTATCCCTTTACATGGAAATGCTATGAGAAAACAGATAAATATCATTTTTCTCATTTATGACTATAATAAGTTCTTCAAACACTTAGTCCAAACAAAATTTGAAAGGAAGTGGCGTGTGAAAGAAGATGAACGATTTGGGTCCATCTTGGGCCTCTTGTATAAACTTAATAACATTTGTCAATGATAAATCATTTTAGAGGGTGTGGGTGTGGTCAGGGATTTGTATTCTGCTGTAAGGAGCTGATGTACAAAGTGATAAATGTTCAACATTGTATCCATATATCATTCTGTTTTGTTTGTTTAAATTGTTGGTAATAAAAAACATCAGCCAAGAGATATTGTTGGTATAAAGGCTGTGTGTGAGGCAGTTATCTCCCTTGTCTGGTGTTTATCAGAATGAACCCTAAGAAAATCAATACCATATATATATATATAGCTTACCTCCCCATACCCCAAACATTGTTTTGTCTGAAAATTACTTACCAGGAAGTCCCACCACTAACCTGTGGGAAAAATCAAAACAACCCCTGAATTGTTTTTCTATGGAATAACTCTATAGAAAAAGCAGAATCATCCTCCCCCACTGAAAGCAAAGTGGGATATGATATTGGTCTCCGTTCGTCCGTCTGTAACATTTTTGGCTAGAGCATGACTACAAAACTATTCAAGTGTTTTTGTTGAATCTTCACACAATGACAGAGAACATTGAGAGGAAGTGCATTGTGCAAGAACCATAACTCTATGCATAATTCCATAACTATTCAAAGGATTTTGTTGAATCTTCACACAATGACAGAGGACATTGAAGTGCAGTGTACAAGAACCATAACTTTACCTTGCTTACTTTTTTAATTATCTCCCTTTTTTAGCTAGCCGGGACAAAGTCCAAGGAGAGCTATTGCCATGACCCCTACATCGTCGTTGTCATCGTCTGTAGACACCAAGGTTAAATTTTTTCATTTAAGTTTAAGATATCTATGCAGCCACTCATTGGATATGAATGAAACTTCGCATGTGTGTTCACCATCATCAATGGAACACAAAGAGACAAGAGCCATAATTCGGGGTTGCATTTTGGCAGAGTTATGGCCCTTTTTCGTCTTAATTTTTCAGGTTAAAGTTTTTTATCAGGTAACATATCTATGTAACCATTCAATGGATATGAATGAAAATTCGCACGTGTGTTCACCATTATCAGTGGAACACAAAGAGACAAGAACCATAACTCAGGATTGCATTTTGGCAAAGTTATGGCCCTTTTGGACTTAATTTTTCATCTGTAGACATCAAGGTTAAACTTTTATGTTTTTGTGTTTGCCTCCAATCTCAATCATTGCATAGGTGGTGAGTTTTATCCCATCGGCCATTTGTTGTCTTCTGACTACTCTTGTTAATTTATACTTTTGTCTTGAGCATAACTCCAAAACTGTTCAAGAGGTTTTTTTGAATCTCCACACAATGACTGAGGACATTAAGAGGAAGTGCAGTGCTTAAGAACCGTAACTCTACCTTGCTTACTTTTTGAATTATCTCCCTTTATAAAATTTACTTGTCCTGGGCATAACTCTAAAAGTGCTGTATAGAATTTATTCAAACTGCATACAAAGACAGAGGACATTATGGTGAAGTGCAATGTCAAAGAACAATAACTTTACCTCTTCTTGTTTTTCAATTACCCCCATTAATCACTTCTATTATACTTGTCATAAAGACACTCAAGAACTATTCAAGGGATTTGGTTCATATTTCACGCATTGAGGACATTGAGAGGAAATGCATTGTCCAAGAACTACAGCTCTATCTTGCCCATTTTTTAATTATCTCCCTTTATTATGTTTTATTATGCTCCAAAACAAAACTCAAAAAGTGTAAAGGGATTTCGTTGATATCTCACACAGTTATAGAAGACATTGACAGGAAGTGCAGTGCGCAAAGACCATACCTCTTTCTTCGCAGGTATTCTATCCAAGGAACAAATAGATTTGATAACACATTTGGCCTATTGAGAACTGCTTTAAATGTTTACTTCTAACCCTGCTGTTCTTAGTTTACTACTGTCACTGTTGTTTTGGAGTAAAATGATTCTGGTCACCATGACAGACTCCATCATGAAAACCTGTTTCGGCAAAAACAACTTAGCGGAACCTGTGACTCAGTGGTAGCGGAGCCTGTGACCCAGTGGTAGCGGAGCCTGTGACCCAGTGGTAGCGGGGCCTGTGACCCAGTGGTAGCAGAGCCTGTGACCCAGTGGTAGCGGAGCCTGTGACGTAGTGGTTGTGGAGCCTGTGACCCAGTGGTTGCGGAGCCTGTGACCCAGTGGTTGCGGATCCTGTGACCCAGTTGTAGTGGAGCCTGTGACCCAGTGGTAGCGGAGCCTGTGACCCAGTGGTAGCGGAGCCTGTGATCCAGTGGTTGCTGAGCCTGTGACCCAGTGAATGCGGAGCCTGTGATCCAGTGGTAGCGAAACCTGTGACCCAGTGGTAGCGGAGCCTGTGATCCAGTGGTAGCGGAGCCTGTGACCCAGTGGTAGTGGAGCCTGTGACCCAGTGGTTGAGGAGCCTTTGACCCAGTGGTAGCGGAGCCTGTGACCCAGTGGTTGCTGAGCCTGTGATCAAGTGGTAGCGGAGCCTGTGATCCAGTGGTAGCGGAGCCTGTGACCCAGTGGTTGCTGAGCCTGTGACCCAGTGAATGCGGAGCCTGTGATCCAGTGGTAGCGGAGCCTGTGACCCAGTGATAGTAGGAGCTTGTGACCCAGTGGTAGAGCATCAGATTTAAGATCATAGGTCTTTTGTTCTAACCTCTAGCTTTTGTGGGTCTACATTGTTTGCAAAAGCTATCATTTTCATGAACAGCAGTGTTACGAGTTAAATACTCAATATTCCACAGTTTACACAGTAGATATTTAACTGTGGGGAATATTTAACAGCAGGGGAATATTTACGTTATTTCAAAGATTTGGTTTCCATTATCCTTGTAATTTGTTCGCTCAAGTCTATGTTGACTGTAAATATTTATACATATGAACATTTCTTTTTCAATGGTAGTTGTTCTTATGGACTATTGTACATACTTTTGTTACATTTAAAACTTTTGTTGTGTCGAGACAAATAATTGTTTGGTACAGAACCTAGGGTTATACTCAAGTGTTGTCCGTTCTAATTGGTCTTTTCATGCTAATTGATCTTTTCCTACTAATTGATCTTTACAAGAGTAAGCAGAATGTGAAGAAGTAATATTTTCTAATATAACCTTTTTAAGCATTTTAATGGAGTACTTGCTATTATGGGTATTGTTGAAAATTTGGAGAAAAGTGAATTGAAATATATTAAAGTTGTGAGGTTTAAAAGGGAATCTGAGCAGTCAAATGAAAATAGTTTGAAGTTGTAAATATTATCAAAGGAATGATTGTGAAACATGGAAATAAAAGTAAAATGTTATAAAGAAGAAACACCAAAGAACAGATAAAAACAGGAAATGTTATATAAATAAGAAATGTTATATAAACAGGAAATGTTATGTAAATAAGAAATGTTATATAAACAGGAAATGTTCTATACAGTAAAACCTGTGTTAAGCAGCCAGTCAAGGGAAGGAGCAAAGGTGGCCTTTTAAGACAGGTTGTAGCTTAATACAGGTTTATTTGCTCTGAAAGTATAGCAAAGGTGACTGCTAACAGACAAGTGGCTGCTTACTAGAGGTGACCACATACACAGGTGTGACTGTAAACACGATTTTTTTGTATTAAAAATCGTACAAAGCTGAATATGGAAGTTGTACAGGAGAACAATACTTGTTTTTAATATTCTCATGGAAGTGATATTGGAGTGAGTTATATCACAGAGTTATAGTTTTCTGGCTATTAGCAATGATTAATGTAACTATTTTTCGCATTTAATCATAAAAATGTGTAGCTGTTCAAAGAAAATACAACATGAATAATTTATTTAACTGGTAACAATAAATATTTTTTTTTTTTATACTTAATAGATCTAAATTCAATAGAAACAAATTTTTAATTAAAAAATTGACATGTTTATTGCCAATACACCTATAGAAATGTCAAATGAATAATTTGTTGCCATTTTAATGATTTGATTTATTAAACAAAAAAGCAGAAACTATAAAAATGAATTGTTTGACCTAAACAAAGTGTATTACATGTCTTACAAATCTACTGTGGCATTTTATCAATTTTACATTTAAACCTGTTAAACCTGTCAATAATGAAATTATAATGTTTTAAAAAGTGAAAGTTCACCGGATGACTGATATAATGTCCGATTGCTGGGTATTGTTGGAATGGGATATTGATTGTTCTTTACAGCTAAAGCCTGTGTGGTTTCAGATATGCTGTAAAATACTGGGAATAAAGGTACATCGATAACATTTTAGTTTATCTTTACGTTATTTGAAATGTAAAAGGAAATACTAAAACGTTATGTAAGAATGGACATTGATTTATGGCCACTCTTTATTGTATCTGGTTCGTGTAATGGTGGGCAGACTTTGGTATGTTTCCAGGCTACACGGTCTCGTTATGATATTAATAACAATGGGGATAATTATTATAATGATGATGGCTATACAATTAAGGATGATGGTAATATGAATCATTTGACCATCATAGATGTTGATAGAAGTATTGTTGATGATATAAATGATGATGATGATGATAATGATGACGATGATGATGATGATGATGATGATGATGATAAGTTATACTAATGATGATGTTGATAGTAATAATGATGATATAAGAATAATTAATAATGATGCCAATAACTATGATGATGATGATGATGATGATGCCAATAAAGATGATATTACTATGAATGATAATAATATTAATTATGTTGATGATAGTGATGATGGTGATAAATATAAGTTATACTAATGATGATGATCGTAAAAATAAATGATGATACAAATATACTAAATTAATGATGATGTCAATAACTATGATTATGATGATGATGACTGTGACAACAATTTTTTTTTAAAATTTAAACGATGCATAATAATGATATTATACTTTTCATTTCAAATTTTTCTAACAGTAAAATCTATTTTTAACTTTTTTGTTATACTACTGTAATGTTGGCATACTTAACAATAAAAAAATCCCTAGTGTAAAATATGGAAGGATGTGGAAGTGTATTTAATATTTATTCATAAAAAGATCAAAAACATTATATTAAAATTTATTCAAATGATGTACTTAAAATGAAAAACTCTGATGAATTCTTCAGTGCTTTCTTGCAATGTAAACATGAGATCAAATGAAATACAATTTGAATATCTCTTACACTTCAGACACAATATAAAGTTGCAGTGCATAAAATAAATTCAAAGATGTGAGAAATATATTTGTATGTTGGAATTGATTGTACTCCTGTGCTGGATTGAATAATCTGTTTACACTTGTAAAGTACAGTACAACCTTATGGATTGATTGACTGATTGAATATTTAGCGTCATTTTTATGTCATCGAGGGCTAAATGATGATCAGTTAACCTAACCACTGTTTCCTGGGATCCTGAAAGGTTAACCAGTCCTCGAGAACACCCATCTCCGCAAGTAACTGATAACTTTCCCACTTTAATCAGTGATGAGAGACGAATGATAATGAGGTCACAATGTTGTATATCAGCCATCATGAAGATTGTGGCCATGGGGGGATTCAAACTCATAACCTCTGAGCTAATCTGGCCCAGTTTTGAAACTTTAAGTAAAGAAAATCTATAATATTTTTAGAACTATTATATTTGACAAATACTGACGTAATCAAAATACTATGTTTTACAACTTTATGTCATAAATGATCACAAATCTGTGAAAGAGGGTGTCTTTCAACTATTTTTTGTCTTCAAAATTTTGTACTCCTTTTCAAAATAAAAAATTAGGGTCTGCATATATATACTAGGGTATCCTAAGGTCATATTGCATTAGGAAGATATATAATTGTCAAAATTGCTCTTAATCCTTGCTGAAAAAAAGGATGGAATTTAAGTTCAAAATGAGTAGATCATTTTATTTTTATATCAAGCACTGATTCCAATAAATAGAAAAGATGTGCTTATTTCATTGACCAACTTTCATTGATAAACAAAAGTTGCATCTTTAATGGACAAAAGAAACAATCAAAGATTTAATTTTTACATTTATCAATTTTACCAAAATAGAACAGGACTGCCTATTTCATTCACTAAATGGAACACAATTGTATATTAATTTCATCTACTAATTTCACTAAATAGAAGACATTTACCAATTTCACTAATTAGAACACAATTGCTTATTTCATTTACCAATTGATAGATAGAAGAAAACTGTTTAATATCATTTACCAATTTCACTAAATAGAAGAAAATTGTTTATTTCATTTAACAATTTCAATATTTAGAACTAAATTGCTTATTTCATGTACCAATTTCATTAAATGGAACAAAATTGCTTATTTCATGTACCAATTTCATTAAACAGAACAAAATTGCTTATTTCATGTACCAATTTCCAATATATATTTAAGCAGTAATATGATTTTCTTTATAAAGCATTTTTTTTTATATTTTATCAATGAGCATTATGTAAATGTCATGAATATTTTTATAAAGTTCTTAAATTGGCAGAAACACAGTATGAATATGACGTATGGAGAGACAATGGATTCCGAATCATTGTAATGGAGCATACATCATGTGATATGTCGATATACAACTTGATCTTAATCCAGAGTTTAATTGATCAAAGATAAGATAGATATTGTATTGTAGTGCCCAGATTAAGATTATCCTCAGAGTTGTACCATAATGCCGTCTGCTCAAGTTTGGAAATCTGAAGTTTTAAAAGAAATTGTAGATTTGGATTTTGTGATTTTATAAAGGAGAAATTATCATTTGAAACGTCCCTCTTGTTTTCTTTGTAAGTGTAATCTGTCAGCAAAGAGTGTATGTGGTATGGAGAAATATTTGGAACTTCAATAAACAAATGAAAGAACTAGTACATGTCACAGTTTGGAATATTTGGAAGTGCAGTAATCAAGATATCAGATTACATTGTATAACACATCCGTAGGATAACATACTGAACGTGTGATATAACAGTTACCATTCCCAGGTGAAGTATTGAGAACAGCAGGGACTTTCTTGGACTCACTATAGGTCTGTTACATTTCACCCAAGAATACTGCTTGAAAATTGAATGACCTGGTTCCTGTTTCACCAACATATATGTAAATACTTAAAAAACTTATATCGAAGAAAAACAGCTAAGTGATCATGATTTTACATTGGTTCCCAAAAAACTGTGTAGCATGTGGTTTCATTGAAATTGATTATATAATATATAAATAACCAGTAGAAACTTTATTAAGTATTTAAGTAAAATGTTGGTGAAACAGAAGCCCTATGGGGTAACTAAGTTTATAATGTTTGGGTTTTGAAATATTGACAAGTACGATAACCAGTGGCTTAACAAAGTTTACCATAAAATATTCAGGAAATGCTGGAATAATTAAGGTTATCATATATTATATAAGCAAAATATTAGGAAGCAATAACTAGCTTCATAAAATTTCCACAAATATAATATTGGAGAGTGAAATAACCCTAAGGAAACATCAAATTTATGGAATTTCCATAGGTGAAGTATTAGGATCAGTGCAAGAAGTATTTCAGAATAACTATATACCTTAATGAAGTCTCCATAGGTAAAATAATGGGCAATAGCCTCCATAAGTAATAATAACAATGACACTTACATTGTCATAAGTCAAAATTTATGTTGTAGAGTGCCTGGGAATATATTATGGGAATACAAATAGATTTATTTCGATAGGTTATGAAGCAAACCCTTGGAATATGAAGTGTTAATATTCAAGCTGGAGCTCCAATTTTTAATGATTTATTATTTAAAGGTAGGAAAATGATAACACTCATCTTAGAATGACGGGAAAAACAGAATTAAATAATTAGAAAAATTGAAATGTAATCTGATACCCGGCTTAGTTGATTCAACAGTTCTAAGGTTGTTTGCATAACTGTTGTAACTCAATATAAATAAGGAAGCAGTTACTTTCTTGTTGTATGCAATTCTTAATTTTTTTATGGACAACCACAATATGATATGATATGGAATTCTTTGGCTGATTTAATCAACTGAAATACAATGCTTGTTTTTATTGAATGCTGAAAACACAATGTTATTGAGAAAGTTCTGATTGGTAGACAAGTTGTCCGAAACAATAGTCGTGCCTGGGTTGCATTCAAGTGTGGGTAAGCAATCATTCCTAGATATGGAATTTCTGTGGTGAAGACATAAAAGAAAATATTGATAAATCTCATCTATCTTTATCTCGGTCTATCCATTAGTATCGGAGATAATTAAAAATCTTGACAAGTTATTTGAAAAAATATAAATTACTTAAATAAAATATCGCGGTCACTTTTACTTATTGTTTAAGAGTCCCAGCTATATTTTGTTATTACTTGTTGAAGAAAAATGGATTTAATATAGAATGGAATAAAAAAAAGGAGTTATTTTGGTGCAATACCATTTGAAACAATCTCTGAACATTTTATTTTAACAGTGTTTGTAACACATTATTTACTTGTCGCTGTTATTTAATCTGATTTTTATCAAAATATAAAACCTGAATTTATCAGTTGACTGGATAAAAAAATCATATGAGTTTTCTAATTTATTGAGCAATCTTGGTTTTCAATTTATAGTTCAATGTTTCACTTCTCTGAAATTAAAACAATCTGCAAGTTATTGTTCACTGAAAAATGCTAATTTTTTATTATAAGAAATGTATAAAAAACCGGAACAACTGTCTGAGAAAGAAGACAAGGGTAATCATTATTGATATTTTGACATCAACTTACTTTTGAACTTGAGTCACGTATACTTAATAAAATTCGCATAAAATCTCACAGGAATGATTAGTTTGCAATTATTGACAGGAAGTGATGGAACCGTCTGACCTCGTGGGGGATGAGGTATGAAGAGCCAAGAGATGCTTGAAAGTGATAATGGTGTCACGAATTGATTGTTCAGTGAAAGTTTATCAGAATGGATATTTTGTGATTAGAGTTGGTGATCAGCGTTTGCTGATAGTTTGCTCGGACAAAAGTGGGCTTGATTTGTCATGTCATAGTTGTAGTGCAAACGTTTATGTTCAATAAATCAGAAAGTGATAAAAGATATGTGTGTGGTATATACACTTCTAAATAAAGGTAGTTTTTATATACTCAAACAAGGATTATAACTGTACTTTGTATAGAGGTTTTATTTTCCAAACACTTTTTTAACAAACATATTAAGCAGATACTGTTTTGATGAAGAAAAATGAATTGGATGGTAATTCTTTTTTATAATTGGTAATTTAAAAAGTGTTTTGATATTAGAAAAATTAAATAGACTATATTATTAAAAGAATTAAATGTACATGAAAGCCAAAGAGGATAGTTTTATTTATGGAATAATTTATTTTAGCATATCTTGCTTATATTATGTCTTGAACAAATGAACAAAACATTATGAGTTTAATAACAATTTTTTAATATAATATATCTACATTGCTAATTACCACTACAGATGGTTGAACACAGATAATAACGGTCAAGTCAGCGTAAACATATTGTTTATGGAAAAGGGGGAAAAGAGGAAAATGTGAATTAATCAATAAAACTATAAATCAAACAGATTCAATAAATAGCTTGAAGAATAAATATAACACTGTCAATAGACATGTTTGATACAATAAACTGAAGATGGATGGACAGGATAAATTTGACAAAATAATTGTATACGTATGTTTATTTATATAATAAACAGATAAAAGGAATAAGTGTTAAGAGTAAATATGCACATCTATACATATTATCATAGTAATATCAAGTTGAATAAATAATAGAAAGAAGTGTGACAAGATGAATTTATACTCCATACACACAATGTCCAGTTGAATAAATAATAGAAAGAAGAAATAAATGCTCAAAGATGAATATGTACAGATGTAAAACGGATGTTGACTTCTGTCTTGTCGGCAATAACAGTAATAACCGAAAGGATGATAGTATTTTGTCAACTTTGAAGAAGTCCCAAGGTGTACCGCTAAAATCTAAGGACATGCCAAAGTCAGTCACGCGACCACGTCGACCGAAGACACATCTACCAATAACTCGGAGTGCCACTGTGTTGATTAGGTATGTTGTTTTGTATTAATTGTTAGTTTTGATCAATTTGCACAAGGGCTAAGAGTTTATGTGGATCAAGAAATGTGGTTGGGTGAAGTCCCCAATTTCAGGAAGGTCCAAGATTAATCCTTGAAATAATGGCTGAAATGCTGTCATTTAGCATTGAATCCCCATTCTCTCTCTCTCCCAACCCCTTTCTGAATAGGCCAATGTATATGATGAAGTTTCTTGCTTTACTGATTACTTGCTTTATTGATTACTTAATTACAAACAATTTATTACGTGTAAGTAAAAAAAACAAAACTTGTGTGCAACTTAGTCAAGTAGATCTAGCATTTGGAAAAATGATTTAATATACATGTTACTATAAATATAGTAACAAAAATGGGCATGTTTTAAGCAGGTTATTGCCTTCACGCGCTAATTATCACCTACCAGCCTGAGCCGAAAACTCATAATCATAATTAGTCTGGTGAATAGTGCACATGAAACCAATGGCCATGTAAAACATCATTATTGTCAGTGTGTTTTCAACATGTTGGTATATTCTTTCACAGTCGGGCCCGATTAGCTCAGTCAGTTACGCCTCTGACTATCAATCCAGGGGTCGTGAGTTTGAATCCCCGCCCGGTATCAGTTTCCATGATGATTGATATATGACGTTGTGGCTCATTATCATTAGTCTCTCACCACTGATTCAAGTGGGAAAGTTATCAGTTACTTGCGGAGATGGGATGTGCTCGAGTACTGGTTAATCCCAGGAAAAAGTGGTTAGGTTAACTGATCGTCTGTTAGCTCTCGACTGCATAAAAATGACGCTAAATATTCAGTCAGTCAATATTCTTTCACGGATGAACAAATGGGTGTTCTTGAACGTTAAAAAAAATATTGCTGATATGGTATGTGTTTGCATATATAATATTAGTTTATTATTTCCCTTCCTTTTTGAATGTAAACAATTCAAGAGAAGCAACTGCATAGCGACCAACATATTAAAACTGAAAAGCAAATAAATGTCTTAAAATACCACGTCAATACCAGATGTCAAACTTGCTCGATTGGTTAATTAGCATGTCATTTCAAATTTTATTCATCAGAATGTCGTGTGGTCAAGATGCCAGATTTTTGTAAAAACTAAATTTGTTTTTATTATTATTTTTCTGTCATTTAAGACTCAGTTTTAAAACATAAAAATTATGTGTACACATAATTTAGAAGAACTTAAATGTAGTGACAATGTTCAGTCCCAGTGAGTAAAAACGTTATTACTCCCTTTGAGTGGTGCAACTGAACATGTGTATTTAAGACATTAATAATGGGCAGGGAGGTTATAATCGGTTTGGAATTCATACTGGCTACAGGGCCATTATTCATTTTCCAGGCCAACTATCACCTCTCAGCATGGCTCTGTCATGTATTAAACTCAAAACAATTTTCATGATCCTATCCTGGTATATAAGTAATGTACTATGTGGCCAACAATCAGATTTGGTATAAGTTTCATATGAAACAAAACTAATGAAAAATGGGTCCAGTAAATACATTGTTTATGACGCATTTATAGCCTCTCTGGCAGTTTAATAGATACATATTTGTTTAGTATGGCTGTAATATTTTATATATTATCAAGTAACTCTGGCTTGGAACACATGTTTAAAACATCACTTTGCTTTGAAGTTGTATTGAAGTGTTTTGTCTTGTATTATAAATACAAACCTTTGAAGTAACATTAATGGGCTTGTTGATCCTGGCCCTGGATACATTAGTTGTGTATCAAGTATGTGACGTGCTTGTTTTTAGAAATGTGTACATCATAGTTTTAGTAGAGGTGGACTTATAATGTATAAAAATGTACCTACCAAATTTGATTGAGGTTCAACATTGTTTTTTGACAAGCTACAGGTTTTAATGGCATTCAGGTTTATTGGTAGAGGGAGATCTCTGAGTGAACCTATATAACCACTGTTATTTACCAGACTTTATGTCAGAGGTGTAATGACCATAGCCCTGTTTAACCCTTTACTTCATATAGACGCCTTTGGACACCTCTAATACCGAAAGCATTAATTCACCACGTATCAGCAATGGGTGAATTATGTTTATATAAACTGAAAGAGTGGAAAACAGTGCAGGAAGTGTTCAGATTGCTCGAAACGAGCAATCTGAACTCTTCCTGCACTGTTTTCAAAGGCATTCTGTGATTGGTGCGGGAAAGGTGTATCTATGGAGTAAAGGGTTAAAGCCTAACAGTCTTGACAACTGCCAAAATGATCATATATGACAGACCTTCTCTTTATTCCTAGAACTTCACTTCTTTCATGTATTTTATATTTGATAATCAAACAATAAAAGGTTATTGAGGACATTGTATCTGAATGTTTTTAGATTTGTTGCATAAAATAAACCAAACACTTCAATAATATCAATCAAAATAGGAACACGTATGAATATTTACTGTTTCACTTATTAAAGCTCCATATTTTGAGTAATTTAATTAAAAAAGTAATTGGCAAACTAGCAGTCTGTGCACAAAAAGCTTCTTTTGACCGAGCTATAATATAAATTTAAACAAATATGAATATATAATTATAATGTGATGATAAAAAGAATCTGTATATGTTGGATAGTCAGGTTTTGCTGTGGAAATTAATTACCTGTTGTTTTAGTAACAATCACTGTCAACCAGGTGACATCGATCCTCTCTGACAAGGGAGATAAGCCAGTATAAGTCATTAATCTGGGTCATCAATTTGACCTCAACTTTAATTGATTTTAACTTATTTGATAACATATTATTGTATGAAGCATTCATATTGTGCCAGATATAGTCAGAGATAATGCAAATATTGTGGCAACATTTGTTTGTATATTGTCTAAATGTAAGTCCCAATATATTTAGTTTGAAATGGTTGTCTCATTTGGTTTTCTGCAAAGTGCGACATATTGCACGTCTCTAAGGAGCCTTTTTAAGATTTTTATTTTGCGTCTCCCTAGTTATGGACAGCAGATCAGATATCAAAATAATAAAAAAGCTGTCCAATCACACCTTATTTAATCAGGCTAGTTTTCTGCATAATTGAATGTAGGTACATAAACCTTTACTGTTATTGTTTCGAAACTATAAACCTTGAGTTTATTATACACAAATTATTTTCTGTATAAGTGTTGTTTGTTACCTACATGGAAAAGCCTAACCAGCCAATTCCAGACACCTTCTATTATATTTGGTTATACAGGAGTAAAATGTTGAGCATGTTGAAGAACCAAGAAGTCTAAGGCGCTTTCTTAAGATCACTAACCTCTCACTGCTAATGTTTGATATGGCACTATCATTTCCCAGTGCAAAACATGTCAGTCTGTTATGTTTTAAAAAGCATTCAGCAGTTTAGGTATTGTTTTGTGATTTCGCAATCAAGAAACTTGATTTTACGATATTTTTTCCTTGCATTTTGGAATATTATGTAGCTGTAGATTATATACCTGTCTTGTTGGACTAGGATTAATTAGTTTTACAGTGTTCAGATATATTTGTTGCTGTAGAGCATATAGCTGTCCTGTTGAACTAGGGTTAATTAGTTTTACAGCATTCAGACATATTTGAAGCTGTAGGGTATATATCCGTCCTGTTGTATGGAAGGGTATCACCGCTATAACTATAAAATTGCAATTTGTCGTTTGTTCTTTGTGCAATGGGTGTAAATGTTTTTTTCTTCTTAGTTCTTTGTGTGTGGACTGCGGCTTGGTCTAGCGGTAGAGCGTCCGCCTCACATGCGGGAGGTCGTGGGTTCAATCCCCGGCTGGGTCATACCAAAGACCTTAAAAATGGTACTAGAAGCTTCCTTGATGCTCAGCATTCAGAGGAGAGTTCTAGGTCTGGTCGGCCCGGTGTCAGTATAATGTGACTGGGTGGAGTATCATACCATGTGTCTGCGAAATGATACTCCAGTGTGACACCGTCGCGATATGACTGAAAATTTTTTGAAAGTGATGCTAAATACCATACAACAACTACAACAAAATCTTATTTGAAACAATTTGTTTAAATATTCATTCTCTTAACTATTTTGTACATGCAGTCAAACCTGTCTTAAGCGGCCATTCAAGGGAATTTTTAGGAGTAAAAGTGGTCTTTTAAGACAGGTTGTTGTTTAATGCAAGTTAATTTGCTCTGAAAGCATATAGATTAGAAATAATAAATGTGACCACTTAAGACAAGTAGCTGCTTCTACAGGTTTGACTGTAATTTTATCTTTTTGAGAAAAAAAAAAAATTGTACAAAAGACAGCAATATTAAGAGAGATACCTGCATTTTCTAGACTAACATATTGATATTTTTGTATATTACATGCTCTTCCCTGCAACTTTGTAATTTTCCATATATTAACTATAGAATTGAATATAGAAGTATAATTATACAATGTTATGTTTATTCAGCAGTGCTTATCAATGCCTTCATTTTAGGTGTAAGTGAAAATGCTTAACTCAGATATAATTTAAACATGAACTTATTCAGTATCATACCTAAATCATAATGAAGTAAGAAAAGATTTGAACCAGGTAATTATTTATAGAATCTTAAATAGTTTGCTGTTTCATATTTAGATTTGCAGATTAGAAGTGGACTTGATTATGTTTTATATGATATAAGGCTTGTAAATATCACTGTACTGGCTAATCCGGGCACCAACACTATATAAATATTGGTTCTTTTAATCACAAGCTCGTAACTTCCTTTTAAATATCCATTAAGTTAAGAATTTTTCACACATTTAAATGACTATTAGTTACAGTATATAACTAATACATATGTTGTTATTTAAAGTTTAGCACAGGTTAAAGGGGCACTTAATTTATTTTGTTTCCATATTGTCATTGTGTTTTTTTGTTGGAAAGATTTTTTTCAGCTCACTTTCTCAGAAAATAAGTACTTAAATAAATGAAAGTGAAATCTAATATACCGGTATGCATAGCTGCAAGTTTCAGCAAAATATATAGTAGTGGTGAATTGTCACTTTCCACTTGATTGGTAAGTTTTGAGGTCAAACATTCAGATGTCATTTATGACACCTTTATGCATGATATACATTGCATGATGTTACTTGGTCTGCATGAATGAGATTTGTGTTTTTGTTATAAAGTAAACTGCTTGAATCAATGATAAATAGCAGTTTTGTCCCCTAAAATATTTATAAGAAATTTTTATAATGGAAGGGAAATCACTCATGTTTCCCTTTAAATAAATGATGTATGATTTGTTTCCCTTAGTGTTTCCTTTAAAATATTTTGATGAAATTTTCAGGACAGCTATTTTATCTTAAAAGGAAATTTTGTGCTGCTTTCAGTTTATCCCTTTACTCCATAGATACGCGTTTTCCCGCACAAATCACAGAAGGCCTTTGAAAACAGTGGAGGAAGAGTTAAGATTGCTCGTAACGAGCAATCTGAACACTTCCTGCACTGTTTTCCACTCTGTCAGTTAATATAAACATAATTCTACCAATAATTCAAAATCCTTCTATATTATGTGTCCAGAAGTGTCTATATTAAAAGTGTCCAGAGGCGTCTATATGAAGTAAAGGGTTATACAGTTTTATTTTAGCTCCATTGAGAAGTCAGTTCAAAGTTTATATGAACCACTCTTGAGTCTGTTTTCTCAGTAAAACCAGTGCTGGGTTGTTTTTTTGAGCTGGGGATAAAACTCCTAATCAGTACCATGAATGGCCAACCCTCTTTCTACTGCACTACCATTGTGCTCCATGTTGCTGTTAAGGTCACTCAAATTCATTACCAAAATTAGAAAATTGGAAGCCTGGCATTGCTTTTAAGGCCATTAATATATATATAATTCTGTGCTAATGTCTGTTTGGCAATATGAAAACAGTGTCAGTCAAGGACCTTTTGTTTGTATTTATATATATTTTGTCTCAGTAATTTCTATACTTTCCCACAAAATGGTACAGTTACAATTTTATTGAAATTGCGCATAAAACCTTATCAAACAGTGTATATGCCCTGTTAGACATTTTGCCCATTTAAAGGACTGTGTGGCAGTTTACTGTAACAAACTGTGTAAATTTGTTCACAGTTTCACATTGTGTTGTTAAGATTTTTTTATTATATAGTTTTGTATTCACTGTTCAATGAAACCAATACAGGCATTGAAATAAAAACACAACCTTGGTATTGTAATTTAGGCCAAGTGATTGTGTTAATGGCTTTATCCATCACTGTTAGGTTACAGGGAGGGAAGGTGTTGAGGTTGTCTTCTTTAGCAATTTTAAGCCGCTATGACATTCTAACTTTTCTGTTATGGCCCAGATAGCTCAGTTGATAAAATATCTGGCTGTGAATCCAGGTTGTGAGTTCCCTGCCTGACCACAGTCTCTGTGATGATGGGTAATATGAACTACTTCAACCTCTGTATATGTGGGGAAGTAGTCAGTGGCGTGTAGAGATCAGGTGTGTCTGACTACTTCATCCTCTGTTTATGTGGGGAGGTAGTCAGTGGCGTGTAGAGATCAGGTGTGTTTGACTACTTCATCCTCTGTTTATGTGGGGAGGTAGTCAGTGGCGTGTAGAGATCAGGTGTGTTTGACTACTTCATCCTCTGTATATGTGGGGAAGTAGTCAGTGGCGTGTAGAGATCAGGTGTGTCTGACTACTTCATCCTCTGTTTATGTGGGGAGGTAGTCAGTGGCGTGTAGAGATCAGGTGTGTTTGACTACTTCATCCTCTGTATATGTGGGGAAGTAGTCAGTGGCGTGTAGAGATCAGGTGTGTCTGACTACTTCATCCTCTGTTTATGTGGGGAGGTAGTCAGTGGCGTGTAGAGATCAGGTGTGTTTGACTACTTCATCCTCTGTTTATGTGGGGAGGTAGTCAGTGGCGTGTAGAGATCAGGTGTGTTTGACTACTTCAACCTCTGTATATGTGGGGAAGTAGTCAGTGGCGTGTAGAGATCAGGTGTGTCTGACTACTTCATCCTCTGTTTATGTGGGGAGGTAGTCAGTGGCGTGTAGAGATCAGGTGTGTTTGACTACTTCATCCTCTGTATATGTGGGGAAGTAGTCAGTGGCGTGTAGAGATCAGGTGTGTTTGACTACTTCAACCTCTGTATATGTGGGGAAGTAGTCAGTGGCGTGTAGAGATCAGGTGTGTCTGACTACTTCATCCTCTGTTTATGTGGGGAGGTAGTCAGTGGCGTGTAGAGATCAGGTGTGTTTGACTACTTCATCCTCTGTTTATGTGGGGAGGTAGTCAGTGGCGTGTAGAGATCAGGTGTGTTTGACTACTTCATCCTCTGTATATGTGGGGAGGTAGTCAGTGGCGTGTAGAGATCAGGTGTGTCTGACTACTTCATCCTCTGTTTATGTGGGGAGGTAGTCAGTGGCGTGTAGAGATCAGGTGTGTTTGACTACTTCATCCTCTGTATATGTGGGGAAGTAGTCAGTGGCGTGTAGAGATCAGGTGTGTCTGACTACTTCATCCTCTGTTTATGTGGGGAGGTAGTCAGTGGCGTGTAGAGATCAGGTGTGTTTGACTACTTCATCCTCTGTATATGTGGGGAGGTAGTCAGTGGCGTGTAGAGATCAGGTGTGTCTGACGGCTTCATCCTCTGTTTATGTGGGGAGGTAGTCAGTGGCGTGTAGAGATCAGGTGTGTTTGACTACTTCATCCTCTGTATATGTGGGGAGGTAGTCAGTGGCGTGTAGAGATCAGGTGTGTCTGACGGCTTCATCCTCTGTATATGTGGGGAAGTAGTCAGTGGCGTGTAGAGATCAGGTGTGTCTTACTACTACATCCTCTGTATATGAAGTGTTAATTTTGTAAACATCTCCTTTGATTAGATGGCTCAAATATAAATATTGGAATTAGGATCCCGTTTTTCTTTATGGTGCTCTTTAATCACCTCAGTATTTATATATGGACTATAAAATGGTAGTAGACAAAAAAATAACAAACTGGGCAAAGTATCTCAGTGCTGCCTTCTATATTAATATCAGGCTATATTACATAAGGTGTGCTGACTGCCGCCACCGTATAACTGAAATACTGTTGAAAAAAGGCAGCAAACCAGATACAATGAAGACTGTAGAAATGGGCCTCGAGTACTCCCTTGATATTTCATTCTAAGAAGTGAATAAAGTTGAGATAATACATCAGTTGCTTCAGCAGAAGTTGAATGACGTCACAGTTTGGTAAGCTACATTACACTATGAATGACGTCACAGTTTGGTAGGCTACATTACACTATGAATGATGTCACAGTTAATAGCCAAACAAATCTCTTGACTATTAAATACATTTTTTACCTGTGGCCTTAATTTGTTATATAACCATACATGGGATTTAAATGTGATTCAAATCAGCCATTATGTGTAATGATTGGAGTATTATTATTAGATAAAAAAGATCACAAACAAATAATTGACTGCAATAAGATCTGGATAAGTGGATCACGGAAATGTATGTCAAAAAGTTTGTATTAACCAACAAGCATGACGATTCATGTGCTCGTAACAAACTACGGGCCAAAAATGCCTCACCACTATTACTGTATGTATATTGTTCTTTGCATATTACTAATTAAATAAATAAAATAATTATTGGTTTGTCAATTTAATTAGGGTTAGCTTTATTGTAAAGGTGAAACTTTTTATCTTAATTGTTAAATAAATAATTTGTACTTAATAATTGAAATTTATCATTACCATTAATTCATGATAAAATATTTACTGAAGTAAATAATGTTTAACCACATGGGTTTGTCTTAATTACTGCACTGGGTGTAAATGTTTCTTTCTTCTTAGTTCATTGTGTGTGGACCACTGCAGCGTGGTCTAGTGGTAGGGCATCCGCCTCGCATGCAGAAGGTTGTGGGTTCAATCCATGGCCAGGTCATACCAAAGACTTTAAAATTGGTACTAGAAGCTTCCTCGCTTGACGCTTAGCGTTTAGAGGAGTGTTCTAGGTCTGGTCGGCCCGATGTCAGTATAATGTGACTGGGTGGGGTATCATACCATGTGTCTGTGGCATGATACTCCATTGTGACTGCACTTAGAATACTGTATCAAGTAGACACCGTCGCGATATGACTGAAAAATTGTTGAAAGCAACGCTAAACACCATACAAAATTAACTTCGTTACTGATATGTTCTGTTTTATTGGTTATAACTCATCAAATGTTATTTTAAATAATGTATATATTGATTGTGAATGTTTTGGTAAAATTTCATCTGAAAATAATCTAATCTTAATTGATAAACACACACCTGAGGTTATTTTATAATGGCATATATACCATGACTTTTATACTATGGATTTATATGCAACACGTCTGGACTGGACGGACAATTTACATGCACATGAACTGATAGCTTTATAATTTTATGAGAAGGATCCAGTTAAAGGATTCATGACTACTCACATGCTATATAAAGGACAGGTTAAGAAACCTGTATATATATATATATATGTATGTGAAATTTTGAGCTTTAAACACCCATTTTACAAGAAGAATATTTTAGCAAAGACGGTTGTTATTGTGGGTCTATCATTTAATGAATGGGAGAAAAAACGTGTCATTTTGACCCTTCAGGTGAGATTTTTCTATCCCACATGTATACTCATGATGGATTCTTATACTCCTGCCTCCTAAATAATCTGTCAAGACAATAGAAGGTGTTTTAAATCTTAAATTAGTTGATATTGACAATTTATCATGAGCATCAAATCTTTATTGAGTAATACGCTGATCGGTCTTTGTTTTATATCTAGAATATAATTCCTTGACCTCGATAAACAGAGTGTCTCAAGTGTCTCATATGTCTCACGCCAGCATGGGGTCTCGAAGGAGGTGCTATTTATAGCCAAATTTGTTTTCTTATTGCTTATAGATAAATATTGGAATCTTCAATTCATCTTGTGACTGACTTGGCATTTTTGTGGGGTTTCATGAGATATTTGTGAAATTATCTGGATTATATTTGATGCATATTTGGTGATTTAAAATAAATAATGTTAAAGCAAAGTGAATAATGATGGAATAACAGAGTTTATGGGATATATAGAGATATGAATTTTTGCACAGAGGGTATCAGTGTCATGTAAGGTTTTTCTGCTGATTTGAAATCGTGGGATAAATTGTATGAGTGCAGATGAAAGCTTAGCCTTCGATAATGTATGACGTGAATGGTGATGAATGTGTAGATCTTTGAATGATTGCTTAGGATTCTTGGATATAAAGTTGAAATAGTTTGTTTGATAAAAATATTGTATTGCTTATTTATTAAACAATGAGTGTAGAGTTAAAGTTAAACAGTTGATATGGTTGCGTAACTTGCTATAGACAGTGCCAGAGATTCAGTACATAGACTTTATTAACAGAGTGTTGTTGTTATGAACCTCGCTGAAGGGGTCGTGAGTTTGAATCCCCACCCAGCCACAGTCTCTGTGATTATTGATATATACGACATTGCACCTCATTATCATTCGTCTCTCACGGCTGTTTCAAGTGTGAAAGTTATGTTACTTGCAGAGATGGGGTGTGCTCGAGTACTGGTTAACCTTTCAGAATTCCAGGAAACAGTGGTTAGGTTAACTGATCGTCTGTTTGACCTTGATGGCATAAAAATTATGCTAAATGTTCAATCAGTCAATTATCACTTTGTTTGGCATCGATAATGAGGTAAACTGGGGGATCTCAGGTATTGGAGTTAAGTCACAGAGCATGTTACATAACAATAAGAATTTAGCACTGGATGACAGTTATGACATTTATATATGTATGAATGAATGGGGTTTTAGGGTATACTATAACACATTTTAGGTTATTCGACACCAACAGGAAGGAAGAGTCAAGGTTCACTCTACATGTACATGACTGTATTAACATACAGATAAAAAAAACACATCATCACATGAATATTTAGAATGAAACTAGTACTTTAATACCTGCAGAACTGCAGAATTTTGCTTCTTGCGTCATGCATGTGCCACAATGATCCTATTCTTGTCATCACTTATATGGCTCACTGGAACCACACAGGGTTTGGTTAACCGCAATAATGAACATGACAAAATATATATAATTATATTACCGCAATGGGGTAAAAATGAAGTAACATCCCCATTAAAAAAAATCAAAATCACTTGGTCTGTTTTATTATAATTATTATAAACAGCACATGGAGCCCAAGTTAACAATTTTTAGTTGCCTCTCTCACCAGCCTGTGATTGCACATATTTTAATTGTGGAAGGTTGATGTGGATAAACAGATGGAAGAGTGTATTAACAGATTGAAACGATCATAAATGTTAGATAATTCTTGTGCTGAACTTCGGAATCCAATAACTTCGGTCAATAGGATCAAGAAGTCAATACATGTGGGTCAGTCCTAAACAGTGTATTTATTTAGCTATTGGTGGATTAGACAGTATATTTAATCATTTTGTTTTTCAAGTGCTTTGCTTTACAGGATCAATAATATGAATAAAAATTAACTAATTTGAATAATTTTATTAAAAGAATTACGATGATAAAAACGAGAGATCTTATTTAAGGTTTTGGTTAAATTTATTTGTTTTTGAAAATTTCATTTTCCTGAAACACCTAAGGTTTGTTAATCACATCTTGTGTATTATCATTTTATGGGATTAAGTTATTTTTCGCAGGAGTTTATAAACTGTGCCGACTTCATGACTATAGTTTTGTTTAACCAATCATTGGTATAAAAGTTTTGTAGCAGAGTTCAAAATTGTTGATTTCATATTATTGATAATTTCTTTCGCTGTTTAAACAAGTGGATAATACGTCTAGTACTCATTCTTGTGATATTGATAAAATAAATGTCAACGTTTGATGTCGGGAAATTTTTCTGCCATTTCCGCCACTTTCAAGCACTTAAAACAAGAAAAGAGTTCACGATCATCGTGTGTGGATAATCAGTCTTGAACAAACACAGGAGTCCATCTTGTTAACACATTTGGAATGTTATGATTGGTTTGATTGCCAGTAAAGACTGAGGTGATTTTGAGCAGCTCCCAAAGAAAGTGAGATCGGGGGATACGTAGGAATTCAACTACTGTTCTTTATCATGCACAAGCATGATAGTTTAAAAAAATTATCCTCTTAAAAAATCTGAAGTGTCTGACACAAAATTGCCACTCATAATATTTCATTATGTCTGGTGTTTAATGTCTGAGTATCATGTTTGTAGATGGAGGTTCTTGATGTATAGAATAACAACACCTTCATGAAATTGTGTGTACTTATGTTGAAGATTAGACTGAATATGGAAATGATTTCCTTGTTTTGGAGAAGTAAAAGTTTCTAATTCCATCGTGATAAAAGTTACTAATTCCATCGTGATAAAAGGAAGCTTTCTTCTAAAAATTGCCAAAATAAAATGGATTTGAAATATAGGAGTAAGAGCGATTTTATAACGTAAAGAACTGTTTTACCTTACGGTTGTTCCTAAAGTTAAAGTCAAGTGACACAGTGATATAACAATATTGTAATGGCTGGGGACATAGGAGGGAAATGACTTTTCTGATATAAAATATTGTGCTTTCAGACTGTAGTTTACTATAGACCATGGTCTCTGAAGTGCTCAATGATGATAAATCAGTGACAGCAAGCTTAGATAAAAGATTGGAATTTCAGACAATTCATTTGGAAATTAAGATGGATATAAATGGAATAAATTCACTCATAAATTTGTGATGGATATTGATAAAGATGTATTCACTTTCAGTTTAATCAATATTGATGATAATTTGAAAGAGGAGAGTTGGATTAGTAATTGAAAGATTGTTTTTTGAGATGAGTGAAAATGATTTGAAATTCGGTGATTGTTTAATCTTAAAACAGTGCAACTTTGAGTTGAGATGCTTTGCAGTAAATGGACAGGTGTTAAATATGCTATAAAGATGTAACTTTGAGTTGAGATGATTTGATATGTGTTAAATGCTATAAAGATGTAATTTTTGAGTGGGGAGTTTGAGATTGGAGATGTGTAAAATGCTATAATGATGTAACTTTGAGTGGGGATTGTTTAAATTGTTTAATACTGAAACCAACATGATATGAGATTGGAGATGAATGAAAAACCAGACGACAGTATGAGATTTGGTGTTGGAGTTTTTCCCCTGTCTAAACTATTGCAGGGAAATATTAAACTCAGTCTGAGCAGGTATGATGTTAGCGACTAATTATTTATAACAACAACAATCTTGTCTGCTAACATTGATCTTAAAACAACTGTAAATTATCATTGACTTTCGCTAACCTGTCCATGTCCATGGATTGTTAACTTTTACATCAAATAGCTTCTTCTCGACAACACTTGACAGATATTTACCAAATTTGGTTTAAAGCAATCTTATAATTATAAAGGTATCTTGATTTAAAATAATCTTCAAGAAAACTACGAGGCTCGCAGCTTTGATATTGTGCATGTAGTATCATGTAATGATATCGATTCTCTCAGGTTTGTTCAACCCATGACCCAGTCACTAGAGTCAAATTGACCCCAAGCCCTGGAGATTATCACTATGACATAGGGGAAATTTAAAAAAAGAACACAACATGACAATAACCGACCAGCCAAATTTGTTCATATTTAATTCCATTGTGCCAAGAAGGGTTTCAAGATAGCTCAAGGAAAGGACCAAGGATATCTCTAATGTATATCATTGTAATAATTGATGGTAATATTGAAACAATAAGGTTAATTAAAAATATGAACTTGAGTTTGATACTTAAGTTTCAATGTTTTGTGAATACAGGCCACGAGCATTATCGGAATACTCGGAGTGCTTACAGGAGATGTCTCAAATGTTATACAATTCCATGATTTGAAAATGGTTTGAAACTCTGCCATATTTTTCATTTCATCCTTTCAAAGTATTACCATTTGTGAGAAATATATAATTTCAATCAAACAGACCACTTCTGGAAGGTGTCACCGGTATTTAATAAGGCTACCTGTGTATTTAACTGTTGTTGTACATACATGGTTATCAAGAAAACTATGAATTTGCATTACATTTGAGACATCCCTCACATATCAACTCTGATTTCATTTGCTATATATAATATAAATACATTGCTTTATGGATGACTATTGGACTTCAAGTTAAAATTGGCTTAATGAATATTTTCTTTATTTTCAGTTTTGAGGACATATCATGTCTTGGGGATTCGGCGAGCCTGTCGGAAGTTTCTCTAGATGGCAACCCCCTGACCCAGGAGCAGTATTACAAACAGATAGTCCTGAGACACATGCAACAACTCAAACAGTTGGACATGAAACGCGTCACGGTATGTACCTGTGTGCAAGGGAAGGAAGATAACTCTTATGGGAATGTAAAGACTTTGGTAATATAGGGAAGAAACAGGAGATAATACATGTTGAAAATACAGGAAATATAGGTAATACTTGTGGGAAATACAGGGACGAAAAGGGAGATGGTATATGTTGGAAATACAGGAAAGATAGGTAATACTTGTGGGAAATACAGGAAAGATAGGTAATACTTGTGGAAAATCAGGAAAGATAGGTAATACTTGTGGGAAATCCAGGAATGATAGGTAATACTTGTGGAAAATTCCAGAAAAGAAAGGCCATACTTGTGGGAAATACAGGAAAGATAGGTAATACTTGTAGGATCCACTTGTAAGATAGGTAGTTCTTGCGGGGAAATACAGGAAAGGATGAGGTAAAACTTGCGGGAAATATCGGAAAGATAGGTAATACTTTTGAGAAGAACAGAAAAGATTGGTAATACTTGTGGGAAGTACAGAAAAGATATATGATACTTGTGGGGGATACAGGAAAGGGAGATAATACAGGAGAGATAGGTTATACTTGTGGGCTGGGAAATCCAGGAAAGATAGGTAATACTTGTTGGAAATACAGGAAAGATAGGTAATACATGTGGGAAATACAGGAAAGATAGGTAATACATGTGGGAAATACAGGAAAGATAGGTAATACTTGTTGGAAATACAGGAAAGATAGGTAATACATGTGGGAAATACAGGAAAGATAGGTAATACATGTGGGAAATACAGGAAAGATAGGTAATACTTGTTGGAAATATAGGTAATACTTGTGGGAAATACAGGAAAGATAGGTAATACTTGTAGGATCAACATGAAAGATAGTTAATGGGAAGATAAGTAGTACAGAGAAGATAAGTAATACTTGTAGGAAATACAGGGAAGATAAGTAAAACTTGTAGGAAATACAGGAAAAATAGGTAATACTTATGGGAAATACAGGGAAGATAGGTAATACTTGTAGGAAATACAAGAAAGATAGGTAATACTTGTGGGAAATACAGAGAAGATAGGTAATACTTGTAGGAAATACAGTAAAGATAGGTAATACTTGTAGGAAATACAGGGAAGATAGGTAAAAGATGTAGGAAATACAAGAAAGATAGGTAATACTTGTGGGAAATACAGGAAAATAGGTAATACTTGTGAGAAATACAGGAAAGATGGGTAATACTTGTGGGAAATACAGGAAAATAGGTAATACTTGTGGGAAATACAAGAAAGATAGTAATACTTGTGGGAAATACAGGAAAGATAGGTAATACTTGTGGGAAATACAGGAAAATAGGTAATACTTGTGGGAAATACAAGAAAGATAGGTAATACTTGTGGGAATAACAGGAAAGATAGGTAATACTTGTGGGAATTACAGGAAAGATAGGTTTTTCTTGTAAGAAATACAGGTATGATAGGTAATACTTATAGAAAATACAGGGAAGGGATGTTATGCATGGAAGGTGTTAGTCCTGAAATGATTAAACAGGTAACCATTGGTTACAGATTTAGCTGTTTAATCATCATCATCATCAGGTTACAAATTTTCTAAATAGATAACTGCACTAGTTTCTCCCCTTCATAAAGTAATATTTTGTAACAGACAGATACCATCTGTGGACCTTATCTAGAAATAGCCATTTTGCAGTTAGTGCAATAGTGGAGAAGAAAACTTTTGAGGTTTCAAAGCACTTCAACAAGGAAGGCAAAACAGTGGAATATAACCTTGTAACACGAGTCTCAGTAGACAAGAAGGGACAAATCATGTGTAAATATTTGAAATACAAATGTCTATTAGCCGTACAGCCATGTCTACAGACAGATGCTTAGAGTGATTATGAATATCAGTAAAGCAAAATGTTTGTCACTTGTAGTAATTCAGAGTTCAGTATCGCATACATCGTTGTGTCATGTTTGACAATTTAAATGACAGATTGTGTGACATTGGTCAATATAATCAACAATATTTTCACTGTTGACTTATTCAGATTGTTTGGTTTGATTGTTATAAAACATGTTGATAAAACATGAATAAAGTGGTGTCTAATGTGGTCTTTATTGCAAATACTGACATTATGAAATGTTACACTTATAGGCCTATACTATTACATCAGCATAATTATATAGTTGTATGTGAGGGTTGACGTATACCGGAATCTGGTGTCTCTATCTTTTGTTTAACTGGTTAGTAACTGGTTAATGGTAACGGTTAGCGATATCCATTGTTTCAGCACTAGAGGGAATAAAGAAAAGGAATAAAAACGTGCAGGGGATATGAAGAAGAGGGTGTGGGAAGGGAGGGGGGGGGGAGTTTAAAGGTAGAAATTCAGTGAAGAGGGGTGCTATATATTGAAAATAAATTAAGGGCAGAATAAACATGCATAGCATACAAGGAAGGGAAATAATACGTAGAAGGAGTGCTTCAAAGGGAGATAATATAAGAAAGGTGGTAATACAAGCAGAATAGAATAGAAAGGGAGGTAAATAATCTGTCCTAAAAGAGATTTGAGTGTTTGAATATTTAGCATTTTTATGCTATTGAAGGCTAACAGACAATCAGTGGACCAAATCACTCTTTCCTGCTATCCTGGAAGGTTAACCAGTAATTGAGCCCACCCATCTCCACAAGTAACTTATAACTCTACCACTTGAATCAGTGGTGAGAGACAATGAGAAGAAATGTTGTATATTACAAATCACGGAAAATATGGTTGGCGGGAATTCAAACTCATGACCCCTGGATTTATTGTCAAGATGCATTACCAACTGAGGATGAGCAAACAGGACCCAACTCTGAGAGAGAAAGAAATTACATAATAATACTTGCTCTGAAAAAAATTCTGTAATTTATTAGAAATATGCTTTTACTGCTATGAAAAAACATAGTATTAAAATACTTAGATATCACTAGACCCACCTCCTTGAAAACTGTGGGTATGGAGTAGAGGGAGACAACTTATTAAACAAGGAAAGAGCAATAACCTGCCCTTAGAAAGATAAAGAAATAGCTTTGTATGAAAAAAGCTACAGGAAATATTTCATAGTTAATTTAAACTATGCTTCATACTGCCAGCCAAGTCCATTGTACTGGTGTTAACTGATGACTAGTTCTGACTGGTATCAGCTGTATCCATCTTAATTATTTTGTCTATTACAGTACCAAGTGTCATGGTTGATATGTGATACCCTATCAAGTTCCATATACAATTTGCAACCTGTCCAACAACTGTCATGTTCTGAAAATGAATAAAAAATTAATGTTATGCACTGAACTGTTGACGTACCATGTAAACAGTGTATTTTTGGATCTAGATTGAAGATTCCATGTGCAAATATTTTCTTTATTTAAATGTCGTCCATCAGCTTCATATTATGTGACATACTGTTCTGACTTTGACTTTAATGGATTTTGATTCAGAAATGAAATGGATTTTATACTGAATGCCAGTTTTAGGCAGATTTTACAGATGGTTCAGTAGATGGTTTTAAATGTTTATATTTTAAGTTTTCTACGGAAAGAACTTATGACAATGGATACAATGGCTGTTTATGTGGGCACCTTCCCAAATTGATGTTTTGAACTTTAAAATTGCGCAATAACTATAAAAGCTTTAGGATATTTGATCATGATATTTGAAACTAATGCATTGTTCTTGAGAAATGATTTCATATCAGGATTATGATGAAATGTAGGTGAACAACAACCGTGGCTCATAAAAGTAAAAGTCAACAAAAGCATTTGAAAAGCTGAAGGAAGTGCAGTTTGGGAACCTGCAAACTTAGTGGCTGAATAGTTATATTGTATTTAACTATAAACAGGAAGAAATTTATATGATAACCTTTAAGCAGAACATAGGTTTCCACATTGAACTAATATCATTTTTAAAGTGTATGAATTCTGATTATTTATAGTTATTGTGTGTTCATGAATATACTAATACTGCTGTGTACAATGAATGCGTATGAGGACTTGCCATACAGTATAAACATGTCAAGTTGGTACAAAAATTGTATTTTACAATATCAGGAGGAGGAGCGAAGGATCGCCCTAGTGATGGCTCGCAAGGAGGAGGAAAAGAAGAAAGAAATGAACAAGCTCTCAGTGATGAAGGTATGTCAGTCTCTAGTATAGTTACAGTTCTGTATGCAGATGATAGTGTCACATTATCCAGATGTCCAGATTATCATTTCAGTTATAAACATTAATTAATTGATTTTATTTGCAAATATAATGTCTAAACATTAATTGTTTATTTAATAATAACTTGTACAAAGTATTATTTTCAAAGTTGGCAATGGCGTTCAATAAAATAAACCATGCAAGGAACCACATGTTTATAACGGTGGCAAAACGTGTTAAAATGAGTGAATTGATATAGAACATGATTGTATGATATTTTGTATTGTACATGTAACAATTTTTTAAATGATAAGAAATTTTTAACCTTATATGTTTGCATAATCTGGGCATCTGTGGTAAAGAGATGATTCATTTATATATATTATGACTGTCATGTGTATGTTTTTCTGTTTTAGCCATTGTTGAACCCCAAGTATTAATGATAATACAATGTTTTATGATATTGGAACACGTATAATTACATGGTGTATACAGCTTTTTAAATTGTGTTGCCAGTTAATGTTATGGTCACTGAGTAACCTAGTAAAGGACATGAGTAAAAATGTATAAAGCATCAAAGTTTTTTATTAATTTTTATTTACAAAAATTTATTGTTGACGATTTAATAACTTCAGTATGTAAATATATATGAAAAATGCTCATTGAACACTTAAAAAGCTAGTTTAGCATAGTGACTTTAACAGTAATTCATGGAGGGAAGCTGACAATTATCAAGCAAACCTATTCTAAATATGATAGTTATCTTTAAAACATTTTAGAATGATCATGCACTAGAAACGCAGTTGTACTGTCAGACGAGCATAAACATATTGTTACCCGCCTGACTCTGACTCCCACTCGCCTGTGTTTGAGTGGAATTTTACACCCCTGAGTATTGAAAAGTTCACAAATATGTTTACCTAAAACTGTTGTTATAAATATACTGTATTTTTGTGTTGCATAAGAGAATTAAAAATAATTATGAAACAGTTAACTTTACTTGCTTTGTATATTCTTATGTTGATTTGCTTTGCGAATTGAAGGTTTTCAAATTATCAGCTGCTATTATGCATGCATGCTATTTTGATTTTTCAAATTTATGTTGATTTGTATTTTGTTTTGGCTAGACACACGTGCCCGTGAGTTGTATCAAACATTATTTACAACTTTTGGATACTGATGCTAATACTCCTATATGACCTAATGAATAATAAATCACAATTAATTATCTTATATTCCCATTTATCATGTTTCTTATAAAATTAATGACAAATAGATTCACCCATAACTTACATATACTGGGTTACTGCTGGTTACTGTCCTTTTATATGTTAATTGCCTTGAATTATCTTAACTTTGTTCAGAGGGTCTGAAATGGACTTTATAAAAAGTTTGTTTTGGGGTGGGGTTATCAAATTGGTAAAAGTTCAAGGTTTATTAGTTGATTGATTGAAGTTCAACGTCTCTTGGTTGATTAATTGAAGTTCAATGTATTGTGGTTGATTAATTGAAGTTCAAGGTATCTTGATTGATTAATTAAAGTTCAATGTCTCATGGTTGATTAATTGAAGTTCAAGGTCTCTTGTTTGATTAATTGAAGTTCAAGGTATCTTGATTGATAAATTGAAGTTCAAGGCCTCTTGGTCAATCAATTAAAGTTCAAGGTATCTTGGTTGATTAATTGAAGTTCAAGGTCTCTTGGTTGATTAATTGAATTTCAAGGCCTTGTGGTTGATAAATTGAAGTTCAAGGCCTTTTGGTAAAATAATTGAAGTTCAAGGTTTCTTGGTTGATTAATTGAAGTTCAAGGCCTTTTTGTTGATTAATTGAAGTTCAAGGTCTCTTGGTTGATAAATTGAAGTTCAAGGTCTCCTGGTCAATAAATTGAAGTTCAAGGTCTCTTGGTTAATTAATTGAACTTCAAGGTCTCTTGATTGATTAATTGAAGTTCAAGGTCTCTTGGTTGATTAATTGAAGTTCAGAGTATCTTGGTTGATTAATTGAAGTTCAAGGTTTTTGGTTGATTAATTGAAGTTCAAGGCCTCTTGGTCAATCAATTAAAGTTCAAGTTATCTTGGTTGATTAATTGAAGTTCAAGGCCTCTTGGTTGATTAGTTGAAGTTCAAGGCCTCTTGGTTGATTAATTGAAGTTCAAAGTCTCTTGGTTGATTAATTGAATTTCAAGGTCTCTTGGTTGATTAATTGAATTTCAAGACCTTGTGGTTGATTAATTGAAGTTCAAGGCCTCTTGGTTGATTAATTGAAGTTCAAAGTCTCTTGTTGATTAATTGAATTTCAAGGTCTCTTGGTTGATTAATTGAATTTCAAGGCCTTGTGGTTGATGAATTGAAGTTCAAGTCCTCTTGGTTGATAAATTGAAGTTCAAAGTCTCTTGGTCAATCAATTTAAGTTCAAGGTATCTTGGTTGATTAATTGAAATTCAAAGCCTCTTGGTTGATTAAATGAAGTTCAATGTCTTTTGGTAGAATAATTGAAGTTAAAGGTTTCTTGGTTGATTAATTGAAGTTCAAGGTCTCTGGTTGATAAATTGAGGTTCAAGGTCTCCTGGTCAATAAATTGAAGTTCAAGGTCTCTTGGTTGATTAATTGAACTTAAAGGTCTCTTGATTGATTAATTGAAGTTCAAGGTCTCTTGGTTGATTAAATAAAGTTCAAGGCCTCTTGATAGATACATTGAAGTTCAATGTATGTTGTATGATTAATTGAAGTGCAAGGTCTCTTGGTTGGCTGGTTAAAGTTCAAGTTATCTTGGTTAAAGTAGTTAAAGTACATCTCTCTGTTTAAGAGCCCTGCTCATTTATTTGTTTTTTTTATGTGGAGGAATTTGTCTAAACTTTACCATGTGACCACAAGTTGATTACTTTACCAGATACAGCTGTATTTAGGGACTGCTGACTGGGCTATTTGGTTATTAGTAAAGGCCCCCTAGCTAGATGACTTAGTGCTCCAGGAACGATATACGGAAAGTTGAAATACAGCTGCTCATTCATTTGTTTGTCTACATGAGAGGCTGAAACATTCCCACAAGGTGCACCTGATGGTATTGAAATCCTGGGATTGTATTTTAGCGTATTTGGTTAATGTAAAGGTCACTGATACTTTTATTAGAAAATGTATGTTACAGCAAAGGCAGTAGTTTATTATTCACCTTAAGTAGTTGTTAAGTCCCTTAAATTAAAGTTAAGTCTAATTTTATGCAATGACTTAATTTCTAATATTAAATGAAATAATTCATATGTTTTAAACCATTGACACAGTTAACAATTCTAGCATGCGTCTGCCACTTCTGTTTTATATTTTCACCAACATGTCTGTTGTTTCTAAGGTTTACATGCAGCCATTTGCGGGTAAAAGTTTGGGACAACAGGTAGTAAATACGAGCTGCTAATTTTGCCGCAATGTCAGTGTACTGTCATCATCATGTATATTTTCAGTGATTTCGTTGTTATTCCTCATATATTCTCATATTGTAAATTAACTGTTGTACTTCATGTTTTTACATAAATGGCAACTTTAATGATAAACATGGTATCTTAATAAAGGGAAGCAACTTTTGTTCACAGTCCGTCTAAAATGTTATAGAGGTAGTTTTACTTTGAATCAAGATAAATTTTGTTGGGAAACCAAAGGATAGCAAGTATCTTATTGCATAAAATCTTTGAATTTATTAATTGACAATAATCTTATAGATTTTAAAAAAACAACAACAAACTTTTAACTTTTAAGTCTGATTGAATTTAATGGTGGCAGTGGTGCATATTCTGATAGAACCACCATCCAGGGAGACATTATATACTGCAACACCATAATCTCCTAAAATCTCTATAGTAGAGCAGGGTCATAACTCATCATGAAAATACAGTCCAGTTGATTCATTTTAAGGTGCTTTTTCTCACCTCAAATCTATTTGGGTAGGCAGAGGAAACAACTCCTGGCTGCTGCAATGAAAGGACAGTCAAGTTGCTTTTAATTTTAGAAGCATTTAAATGTTGTTTTGTTTCCTATTATCATTGAATAGCTGAAAATGTTACCAATTTGTTATCTGACTATTGCCAATATTTGTCATTTTTAATTGGAGTAAAAAGTTACCTTACAATTTCCTTCCTTTCTACATTATTTTTAAAATATAACTTTCATGATAATTATACTGGGGACTAAATTTTGATTACTTTTTGAGCTATATGGCAAATTGAGGGCAAGATTACAATAATGACAATTGTGTAATTCAAATCAATTTGCTTGAACGTAATCGCATGACAGCACAAAATTTATACCTGCCCAATATTTAATTAATGAAAGCATTTTGTGTGGCCTATTAATTAGCTAAAATATGTAAATATATTTTATCATATAATTGACAAATTCTATGCCGAAACCTCCACAGCAGGTGTGTTTATTTTGTTTACATCATTGATGATAATGGAGAGTGAGCTTGGAATGCTTGTACTTATTTTTGCTGGCACCATGTAACCCCGTTGTATTGTGTGTGCCATTCATTTAAATCTAAAACGTTTCAATGCTTACATTACAAGGGGAAGTTGATATCGCTTCCTGTTACCACAGATAGGGTATGTTTCTTATATACACATACATTGTATATATGTCTGTTAGATCAGTGGTATAATAATAGCAAACATTGCGGAGATATGGAGCTACCTGAAAATGGCTTATATTTATTGTACAGCAAGTTTTGATTTTGTAAAAACACAGAAATAAACTTTAAATATTGTTGCCATTGTGTTTCATCTTCCTGCCTCGTGTCAAATACATGCAGTTGATAGAGTGTTGGCCGTTCACACCAGAGGTGAAGGGTTAGATCCCAGACTTGACCAAATGGCCTCTCAAGAACTACACTCATTTGTTTTACACAGGAACAGGACTCTAGAGTCACTCCTATAAAGCTCTCAGCTTTCTTTGTATACAAGCTAAAATAAATTAGCATAGATTAAATAAAAACAATTTATTTGAAGAAAAAGAATATGTAAGTATATCATGTTTGCAGTATCTCTTTATTGGTATGAACCTTGACAGCCTCATTTCCAATGTTGCATATCCTTATTTCAACCTAATATTACGAAAGATTCCTACACAACCAGTGTATACATGTTTTAGTTGACTTTACACATGGTGTACAGATTGTGTGTACTGTACACACATGGTGTACAGATTGTGTGTATTGTACACACATGGTGTACAGATTGTGTGTACTGTACACACATGGTGTACAGATTGTGTGAACTGTACAAACATGGTGTACAGATTGTGTGAACTGTACAAAACATGGTGTACAGATTATGTGAACATGTACACACATGATGTACAGATTATGTGAAGTGGGTACACACATGTTGTACAGATTGTGTGAACTGTACACACATGATGTACAGATTATGTGAAGTGGGTACACACATGTTGTACAGATTATGTGAACTGTGTTCACATGGCTTGCTGCAATATCAGCCTCTGTCAGATAGCTCGGTGTTCTCCATCTCCAAGTTTAAACCATTCTGTACTAGACAAATATGTGGCCATACTAAATTTATTCCTAGATTTTCATTCAAATGTGTTTCAAAATATGGGTGGGTGTTCATTTTTATTTTTTTATTTTTCCGATATTAATGGAAGTGTCGTATAAGGCATGAAATAAAATAAAATAATTTAACAACCAAAACTTGAAAAGATTTAAAATGTGGATGTTTAAGCATATTATTGTTTCCATTTTTAAATTTTGTTATTTTCTTTGTACGTGTTTTTTTTTTGACAATAAGATATTTCAAGCAACCTAAAATACTGGCAAGAGTGAGGGTGAAAATCTAAGAATTAATTTATCATGGCCTAATATAGATAGGATGTATGTTTAATCTTTGATTGTGTATTTATGAATATATCTCTCAGTTGAAGTTTTTATTAATACAAAAGTAATCAATGAAAAAATAAATATAATAAAATAATTTACTAAAACTTAACGAAGATTTAAAAATACAAAAAAAAAAACGCTTTGTGCGGTGTGTTTATTTTATTGACCCCTTGTTTATTTAAATGTAAAATAAATTAAATCAAAAGAATGAAGTTAGAATCAATGGAAATGCATCTTTGCGCATGTCTTCGTAAATGTTGTTTTTTAACTCTAGAGCAATGGATGATAATATAATAAATAACAATTATATTTAGATGTGAATGTGACTTAGATAGGTACTTGGACTGCATTTAATCAGATTAGTTTTAACCATTGGCAGACATAGACTCTAATATTGTAACTATGATTCCCATCATTCTGTAATGTACAAGTTTTTTATTGTTGTTTTTTTTCTGTGAAAAGTAGATCCAATGTAATCATAAAATCCTTTAGAAGTTGCATGACAGTCAGTTATTCTGTACTTGATAGTCATTCCTGAACAATTGACCTGCCATGAGATGACTACTGCTCCATTCACTGGCCATGTGGCATTGTTTGTCCAAGTAAATACAATATAGTGTCAACTAGACATTGTTTTGTTTGTCCAAGTAAATACAATATAGTGTCAACTAGAGATTGTTTTGTTTGTCTAAGGAAAATGGTGATGTAGCAACCAATATTGATCCCTGATTGGATTATCTGCATGTTTGATTGATAGTTCACATCAGGTCAGTTAGTTAACAGATGGTTTTGACACCTCTCATCCCAACTGAGTTTGTTGATTGAGATAATCTTATTGGTCAGTTATCTGATTAGACCATTTTCTAATTGAATTGATTGGTCATTGATCAATTGCTACCTAAGATTAATTGTTCACAGTATTAAATCAGTCAGTTTTAAACTTTTGACCAAAAATATTTTCTTGTATAACCAGGCAATTTACTCTGTTACTATGTATACTATGTAAATTATCCTTAATTGTTTATCCTCTAATTGGTCAATTGTATGAATGGTTCATAATTATCTACTATCTGATTTGTCAATTCCCCCCTCCCCCACCATCAATCTGATTGGTCAATAGATTGTTGATCTTACCTGATTGGTCAATTATCATTTTATTATCTGAGCAGATTTATTAACCTTCCTATCTGTTTCTTAAATTATCCAAAGGTTTATTACCTTCCTTGTTAATATATCTGAAAGTGTTGTTGTCCGTCCTTTCTTGATAATCAGATTTGTCAATGATCCATTAATATCTGAAAGTTTATTAAATGCCCTTTTCTGATTGATTAATCTGTATGGTTAATATAAACCCCCCTCCCCACACCCCATTATATACATGTTTATATTTATGAGCAATCTTAAAAACATTTAAATACTTCTTTAAATTTTTGCATTGTAACATTTTTGTATATTTCTATTCATTGATTGTATCATTTTGGATATTGGTAGGGATCAAGTATTGCTTTACTATCTTGTACATTTGTACCTTAATGATTGACTACATATAATTAAATTGGTTTCTATACTTTCTCCCTTGGAATGACTTTTCAATTGACTGCAATAGCTTGATTCAGATTAATAAGGTCATAGGTGTAATACTCAATAAGTGGGAACACTGAAGTTTATTATTAAACTAAGTTAACTCCCACCTGGCCTCCTTGTGAAAGAAAAGTATTTTTTGTAATTGTAATCAGTGTGATGTAAAGTTCAGTTATATTAATTTTAAGAATTCATTCATGACCTTGTTGCAGGAAAAGCGTCGTCTTGCCATCAACAATGCTAAGCGACAATGGGAGGTCATGCAGGGTTCCCTAATCCAGAAGACATCAAAACTGAATCGTACACCTGATCTATATGCCAACCATGTAGGTTCTGTTCCCAACTCTGAGGTTGTCTCCCCTGATAATGACGGAGAGGAGAGTAGGGATGAGTCAGAGTCTTTAACCAGGTATGTTCAAGTCAGCAGCATCCAGCAGTAGTATGGTTTATTATATGTACGATATTCTATTGGTTCCGAGTATGTCAGGAGTACTTGCAGCAGTAAAACAGGGCAAAAAATGGGAACAAAGAACAAAGATATGTCTGTTTCAATACACTTGATTAATAGACCATTTGCTGTATCTGGCATGCCTAAGGTCATGGTATCCCCAGTCTTGGGTCATACCACCGACTTGAACTATTACTAATTCTTGAAGCTAAAATTCTTGCTTGGCGCTCAGCCATAATAGAACATTGTTTTTGGTCAGGTCAGCCCTGTGTCCGAATAATGTGACTAGATTGGGTATTATACCATATTTCTGCAGGATGATTTTTAGAGTAGCAGCACTTAGAATACTGTAAATTCTATATTGATATCTACTCACTGGCATTACCCGGTAAATAGATTTGATAGTCAATCACAAAAGCTCTGAGTTTCCTTCGCAATCGAGCTGAAATTAATACATGTAGTATAAATCAATATTTATTCATTCAACACTGATTCAAATTTTGATGTGTTAAAAAATTAATTTTTGTTCTTTTTCATTTATCTTACTTTCTTATTTAGGGTTTCAATAATATTAAAATACCTGTCCTTATTTCAGTAAACAGAGTAGTCGTGCAAACAGTCGGCCAGGCAGTGCCCATAGTTTATATCTTGATGGAGGGGATACACGGGACGACCCCGTACAGGCAATCTACAAGCAAAAAGGGCTGAGGCTAAACCAGGCCGTACAAGGAAACCATGTTGTTTGGGTACAAAACTTTAGTTTTAACCATCCACAATGCATCATTTTATTCCTACATTGTATAGATATGTGTAATAAAACGTTAGGGTGTGTAACCAGATTGATCCATAAAGGTCAAGGTCAATACAAGGTCACTGGTAATAAATTGCTGTTTCGTGGGGTTATTTACCAAATGTCAAGATAATTTAGGGTTATTACATTGAGAGAGGTGAAGGTTACATTTTATAATTGAATAAATTCATTCTTCAAACATGCTCTGAAGATCAGGTCCACCAGTTTGAACCTCCCTGACCATTATACCATCTGACAGGTTGAATTGTCAAGACCAAAATATCATATAGTGTGTACATATACACACTTCAGGGATAAGTGCATGTGTGACGACATGATACAATGAAGTAAAGAATCCATTTAATATATCCTATAGACATTAGCACTTTGAGTAGGCAAAAAAAAAAGTCACTTTGAGTAGTTGCTATGTTCGGTCAATACAAATTAACCTTTATTTTATGTAATGGTCACATACTGGGCCGTCTTTGAAAATATTAATTGTTTCCAGTGCTCCTACCTACTTTCTCAAAATTGTAGCTACTCAAATGTTTTGAGTGATTTGCTATTTGCAAATTGTTTAATTCTTCTTTTATGATTTTTGTCCATTTTTCTTTGAAAGACTGAAAAATCAAAATTTAACAAAAAAATAAAGAATTAAAAAATAGCTACCTACCTACCTACCCACATGAAAAACACTGGGTCAGAGCACAGCAAACTAATATTTGTTTCAGGATGGCCTTGGGATGATAAAAATCATTGTGATTAATATTGTTTTTACTTTTTCCAGGACTTCTGATCCTAAAGGCACTAATACACTTAACAACTTGGCGGATCTAGAGGGTGACACACTGGACCCTGTATGGGCCTCAGTCACTAGAGGCCCTGGATAGGAATTGGGGCGTGCAAGCTGCCGGAGCTGTTGTCTCTATCATATTTAAATTCATAGACTTTGATGATATATCGAAACATTTACACAAAATACGGACACGATTTCCAGCACACAGGTATATGTTTTGCATTCATCACTAGATAGATAGTTAAAAAGCAAATGAATGAATACAAATGAATTAGTATTTTATAGCAAACAAGGTAGCAGTTTAGGCACGCTCTAAACTAGTGAATAAAATATAACATAAGATGGAATTAAGCAGAACAAATGAATATGCAGAATGAATCTAGAAGATTGACACCTGCAGAAATTGTAAGGAACTGTGTATGTAATAATGGATTTGACGTCTTGTGACATGAACGAGCCACAGTCCATCATTCAGGTCATGCCTTGAACCACACAAAGGATGGTAATCTAGCAAACTAGATTGTATTATGACATAAGAGGAAATGATAAAAAGGATAGACTGATACAATTGGTGCTGACTGTTTATACTAACAATGCTACTTTTATGAACTGTACAAAGTGGGATGGTAACTCTGAGGATAGATGGTTGGCTGTTCATGCTAGAGGTCACGTGTTTTGACCCGAATGTCCCCTCCAAAACAGTGCATAAGACTGGTTCTACCTAAGAAACGGACTCTAGAGTGATTTCAAGTAAACCCTGAACTTTCTTTGCAGCCAGCTAAAATACTTAAATTGAATAAATATAAGCTAACTGTTGAAACCATTTTGTTGCAGACGCTTATCTTCAACTCTACAAACATCCACAGTTTTCAACAGATCAACATGCTGACGAGTGTGCGGCGGCTAGACAATCTTGTTATAGAGTTAGATGGCAAACCCAGTTTACCAAGCACACACTGTGGCGCAGTTATGTGCTATTTAGGCTCGCACCTTTTGCGCTGAAAAGAATTAACAATGCAGAAGTGAGTGTCCATTTTTAGCTCTACTGGCCCAAAGACAGAAGTGCTTATGCAATGGTGCATTGTCCGTCGTTTGCGTCTGTTAGCAGCACTTCCTCTGAAACCACTAGGCTAATTAAACTGAAACTTCACATGAATGTTTCTATTGCATAGAATACTATACAGAAGATTTTTTTTATCTGAAATTCAAGATGGCCGCAATTACTAAAAATAGTCCCAAAACCTTAAAAAATCTTCTTCTCATGAACGGCCCAACTGATTTCCAAATGTTTATGTAGTAATGATGACCAACTACAGTTTTGTTAGATTTGGTTCAAATGGTGTCCCTTTGGTAAAATGACCCTGTCCCCGAGGGTTCAATTAGGGGACACATGTCATAATAATTTTATTTTTTTTAAAATGGAAATGATTTTTGGCTATATCTTCGCGTATAATTATTGGTGAACTAGGTTCAGACTTGTAAAATGACTGGGTTCCACTGTCATAAGGGTCAGGAGGGGGCACAAAAGGGTAAAAATAGGGAATTACTAAAATCGTTTTTCTTGAGAACCGGTAGGTCAGATTTGCTCATATTTGGCATAAATTATCCTTTGTGTAGGGGTTTGCATTACAGATAAGATTTAGGGCTAAATTTACATAGGAATATTTTAGAGAAATATTTTTCATTTTGCATCTTTGTGTACAAATTGTTTAAAATTTGAATCATTTCTGCTTATAACAAATTACTAAGAGTGGGTGATTGAAGTTCTGACAAATTAAGGGGTTGGGGTTGTACAATTGTATAAGAGTTCTGTACAGGGGATTATATTTTTTTTACAGATGAATGGTATGGGGAATTTAAAGTATTTCCTTTTCGTAGCAATTAAGTTTTTGTTCAGTTATGGGTGTGGCCAGGGTATTTATCCATAAGTTATTAAGATGACCCCCCCCCCCCCAAAAAAAAAGGGTAAATATTGTGGAAAAATTTTAAAAAGTGCCTATGGCCACTATGAGTCAGTAGTGTCCTCAGGCCCTCTTGGGCCTCTTGTTTCATGTTCAACTGTCTTGTTACAGATTTCTTTTCCTGTGGCAGGATGCATTATTCAACTGAAATAAATACTTAAGTAAAAAATGTTAATTGAGCTGGAATTGTTAATTGAAAGTGATTAATGTCATGACATGAACTATAAATTTACAGATCTTACTAAGAAACACTGTATAGCATCTTATTTGATATAGATTATAATTAAGGGTAAACATCTTAAGATTGAAAGAACAATTATATGACCTATTAAAGTCCCATCACTTACCAATTAATACAAGTTTATTTTAGCTTGGCCCAATTGGCTCGGTCAGTAACACATCTGACTATCAATCCAGGGGTCATGAGTTCAAATCCCTGCCCGACAACAATCTCCTTGGTGATTGATATATGACATTGTGTCTCATTATCATTCGTCTCTCACCGCTGATTCAAGTGGGAAAGTTATCAGTTACTTGCTGAGATGGGGTGTGCTAGAGTATTTGTTAACCTTTCAGGATCCCAGGAAACAGTGGTTAGGTTAACTGATGGTCTGTTGCTCTTCGCTGGCATAATAATGATGCTAAATATTCAATCAGCAAGTTTATTTACCTTTATATACTGAGCATGAGAATACAAGCTGACTTGTTATTACCCTGGTTTGTGATCTGATCAAGTACAAGTATGGTCACTTAGTACAGTTTACCTCTAACACAGATTTGTAGGTATAAATAACTTGATTTTTTTACCGTCTAAGGGAAATAACTTGACATTATGTAAAAATGAGTATCAATCTTTAACCAAGGGAGGTAAGAATGGAAGCTCTTGAACCTGAAAGTAGCATCTGAGGAAAATTTGGCCAGTGGGGATAGAGTGTTGGCAGCTCAAGCTAGAGGCAGTAGGTTAGAGTGGGGATAGAGTGTTGGCAGCTCAAGCTAGAGGCTGTAGGTATGAGTGGGGATTGAGTGTTGGCAGAAGCTGTAGGTTAGAGTGGGGATAGAGTGTTGGCAGCTCAAGCTAGAGGCTGTATGTTAGAGTGGGAATAGAGTTTTGGCAGCTCAAGCTAGAGGCAGTAGGTTAGAGTGGGGATAGAGTGTTGGCAGCTCAAGCTAGAGGCAGTATGTTAGAATGGGGATAGAGTGTTGGCAGCTCAAGCTAGAGGCTGTAGGTTAGAGTGGGGATAGAGTGTTGGCAGCTCAAGCTAGAGGCTGTAGGTAAGAGTGGGGATAGAGTGTTGGCAGCTCAAGCTAGAGGCTGTAGGTTAGAGTGGGGATAGAGTGTTGGCAGCTCAAGCTAGAGGCTGTAGGTAAGAGTGGGGATAGAGTGTTGGCAGCTCAAGCTAGAGGCTGTAGGTATGAGTGGGGATAGAGTGTTGGCAGTTCAAGCTAGAGGCTGTAGGTAAGAGTGGGGATAGAGTGTTGGCAGCTCAAGCAAGAGGCTGTATGTTAGAGTGGGGATAGAGTGTTGGCAGCTCAAGCTAGAGAGGCTGTAGGTATGAGTGGGGATAGAGTGTTGGCAGCTCAAGCAAGAGGCTGTAGGTATGAGTGGGGATAGAGTGTTGGCAGCTCAAGTTAGAGGCTGTAGGTTAGAGTGGGGATAGAGTGTTGGCAGCTCAATCTAGAGGCTGTAGGTTAGAGTGGGGATAGAGTGTTGGCAGCTCAAGCTAGAGAGGCTGTAGGTATGAGTGGGGATAGAGTGTTGGCAGCTCAAGCAAGAGGCTGTAGGTATGAGTGGGGATAGAGTGTTGGCAGCTCAAGTTAGAGGCAGTATGTTAGAGTGGGGATATAGTGTTGGCAGCTCAAGCTAGAGGCTGTAGGTTAGAGTGGGGATAGAGTGTTGGCAGCTCAAGCTAGAGGCTGTAGGTAAGAGTGGGGATAGAGTGTTGGCAGCTCAAGCTAGAGGCTGTAGGTTAGAGTGGGGATAGAGTGTTTGCAGCTCAAGCTAGAAGCTGTAGGTTAGAGTGGGTGGGGATAGAGTGTTGGCAGCTCAAGCTAGAAGCTGTAGGTTAGAGTGGGTGGGGATAGAGTGTTGGCAGCTCAAGCTAGAAGCTGTAGGTTAGAGTGGGTGGGGATAGAGTGTTTGCAGCTCAATCTAGAGGCTGTATGTAAGTGTAGGGATAGAGTGTTTGCAGCTCAATCTAGAGGCTGTATGTAAGTGTAGGGATAGAGTGTTGGCAGCTCAATCTAGAGGCTGTATGTAAGTGTAGGGATAGAGTGTTGGCAGCTCAATCTAGAGGCTGTATGTAAGTGTAGGGATAGAGTGTTGGCAGCTCAAGCTGGAGGCTGTATGTTAGAGTGGGTGGGGATAGAGTGTTGGCAGCTCAAGCTAGAGGCTGTATGTTAGAGTGGGGATAGAGTTTTGGCAGCTCAAGCTAGAGGCTGTAGGTTAGAGTGGGGATAGAGTGTTGGCAGCTCAAGCAAGAGGCTGTAGGTTAGATTCCTAACTTGACCAGATGGCCACTTAGAAAAAACACACTCAGAATTGTGCTACCAAGGAAGCAGATTTATATTAGCTCTGACCTTCCCATTTGTAATTCAATAAACATTCCTATATATACTGGACAGACAGTTATAGGTGATGCACCTTTAAAAGAATAGTTTTGGTAAACATTTTATAATCAGCAGTAACCAAACAATGCTATAAACAAGGTATGTTTCCAGAAAGTTTGTATAACTCAAGACATAGTAAAACTCAAATATTTTTGTTCATCTGAGTTGGATTGAGTTATTGCAGTTTCACCTTACTTGGTTTTCTTAATACTTTACAGAAATGTTGCAATTATTGTTCCTAAAAAAATTGGGGAAAATAAGATAAACCAATTTGAAATATAATTGCATTAATAATGGAAGGGAAATAACTCATTTTTAACCAAATAATCCAAAATGATAAGTCTATGTTGATACTCTCTTTAAAACAAAGGTCAATCCCTACAGTTGACATATTGATCTGATGGTGAGAGCGCCCCTTCCAGCGCAGTCCATCCAAAAAGATGCTTGTAGGCAGTATTTCAAGTCCTCTTCATATCTTTAATGGCTTGAGGGATATTTAAATAACAAATGTTTGCCATATTGATATACAATTCCGCTATCTTTGTTCAAGTTAAACATTGCTGGGAGGTCATAGATAAAAAAGACAGTGTTGTGGGTCTGCTCCATATCCTTTAAACTGCTTGAGGGATTTTGCAATTATTTGACACATGTTTTTTCATTTGAAGATGCTGCTAAGAGTTATGTCCATTGATCTCCATGATTGTCCGTCTGTCTATCTTTTGTTACAAAATGTGTTTGCTCCATAACTTTTGTGGCCAACATTTGTACCAAATAATTGTTAAATCTCTCATATGGGGTGGACACAAAATACTGGCTCCTTGTTGCATGAAAATCATTCAAAAACACTCAACACCGTTATCATGAACATTTTTGAAATAAAAGATTTGAATACTTATTTTGACATGTATATGAATGTCCCTGAGTTTATCAATCAAGTATGTTAAAGAAACATAAGAATCTGATTAATTATTTATATGGGATTAAAAAAAAAGATTCATTTAGATATTCTGTTTTACTGATATGCTGCCAAGTGTATTAAACATTCGCATTTGCCCTGTAGATGATGATATTTCTGTTTAGATATTCATTGATTGGTTGTTACAGCTGTTTCATTGTAGCAACTTCTCATAAATTATACATGGGAACAAATTTATTGTGTGTTTTATCCAAGATAGAATTTGTCATCCGCCCAGATACAGGAGCAGTCTTTTTATAGTTACCTCGGAATTATCATGGTTTGTTATGAATAATAAGTCTGGTTTAGTCTGTGTGCTGCTATGGATAATGAGTGTTGTTTAGTCTTTGTGCTGGTTTGGAATGGATAATAAGTCTGATTTAGTCTAAGTGCTCGTTTGTTATGGATTAATGAATGTGGTTAAATCTTTGTGCTGGTTTGGAATGAAAAATAAGTCTGGTGGTTTTGTATGTGCTGGTTTGGAATGGATAATACATATGGTTTGGTCTGTTTGCTGGTTTGGTATTGATAATGAGTGTGGTTTAGTCTGTGTGCTGGTTTGGTATTGATAATGAGTGTGGTTTGGTCTGTGTGCTGGTTTGGTATTGATAATGAGTGT
>CM055906.1:3662302-3862704 GCA_029582155.1 Panopea generosa
TGATTATAGCATGCTGATGTTACATGTAGCTGCAGTAGTGCATTAGTGTCAATACTGCAGTTAGAGATGATGCTGCTGCTGCTGCTGCTACTACTGCTGCTGCTGATGATGATGATGATGTTAGTTGGAGTTGGGTATAATGGATAGTAGTATTATGTCATGACTATAGCATGCTGATGTTACATGAAGCTGTAGTATTGCATTAGTTTAAATACAGCAGTTTTTGATGTTGATTCTGCTGCTGCTGCTGATGATGATAGCTGGAGTTGGGTATAAGAGATAGTAGTATTTGTAATGAGTATAGCATGCTGATGTTACATATAGCTGTAGTAGTGCATTATTATAAATACTGCAGTTAGAGATGTTGATGATGATGATGATGATGTTAGTTGGAGTTGGGTATAAGGGATATTAGCATATTTAATGATTATATCATGCTGATGTTACATTTAGGTGTAGTAGTGCATTCGTATAAATGCTGCAGTTAGAGATGTTGTTGATGATGATGATGATGATGATGATTTTGTTGTTGATGATTATGATGATGATGATGGTGGTGATGGTGATGACCCTGGTGTTAGCTGATGTTAGCTTGAGTTGGGAATATGGGAAAGTAGTGCAGCTGCAATACTGCAGCTGGAAATGTTGATGATGCTGATGATGATAATGTTGTTGTTGTTGATGATGATGATGATGATATGTTGTTGTTGATGTTGATGATGATGATGATTATGGTGTTGATGATTATGATGATGATGATGGTGGTGATGGTGATGACCCTGGTGTTAGCTGATGTTAGCTTGAGTTGGGAATATGGGAAAGTAGTATATGTAATGAGTAAAGCATGCTGATGTTACATGTATGTGTAGTAGTGCATTAGTATAAATACAGCAGTTAGAGATGATGATGATGATGATGATGATGATGATGATGATGATGTTAGCTGGAGTTGGGAATATGGGAAAGTAGTATATGTAATGACTATAGCATGCTGATGTTACATGTATGTGTAGTAGTGCATTAGTATAAATACAGCAGTTAGAGATGATGATGATGATGATGATGATGATGATGATGATGTTAGCTGGAGTTGGGAATATGGGAAAGTAGTATATGTAATGACTATAGCATGCTGATGTTACATGTATGTGTAGTAGTGCATTAGTATAAATACAGCAGTTAGAGATGATGGTGATGATGATGATGATGATGATGATGTTAGCTGGAGTTGGGAATATGGGAAAGTAGTATATGTAATGACTATAGCATGCTGATGTTACATGTAGGTGTGGTAGTGCATTAGTATAAATACTGCAGTAAGAGATGATGATGAAGATGATGATGATGATGATGATGTAAGTTGGAATTGGGTATGAGGGACAGTAGTTTTTGTTATGATTATACCATGCTGATGTTACATGTAGGTTTAGTAGTGCATTTGTATAAAAACTTCAGTTAGAGATGTTGATGATGATGATGATGATGTTGATGCTGCTAGTTGGAGTGGGGTATAAGAGATAGTAGTTTTATGTAATGACTTTAACATGCTGATGTTACATGTAGGTGTAGTAGTGCATTAGTATCAATACTGCAGTTAGAGATGTTGATGATGCTGGTGATGATGATCATGTTGTTGATGATGATGATGATGATGATTAGTTTATCTAATGATTATAGCATGCTGATATTACATGTAGCTGTAGTTGTGCATTAGTTGGAGTTGGGTATAAGAAATAGTAGTTTATGTAATGACTATAGTATGCTGATGTTACATGTAGCTGTAGTATTGTATTAGTATAAATACCGCAGTTAATGATGTTGATGCTGCTGCTGCTGCTGCTGCTGCTGCGGCTGATTATGATGATGATGATGATGATGATGATGATGTTAGTTGGAGTTGGGTATAAGAGATAATGATTATAGCATGCTGATGTTACATGTAGCTGTAGTAGTGCATTATTATAAATACTGCAGTTATGATGATGATGATAATGATGATGATGATGATGAGGAGGAGGAAGATGATGATGATGATGATGATGATGTTAGTTGGAGCTGGCCGTAATAAAAGTATATGTAATGATTATAGCATGCTGTTGTTACATGTAGCTGTAGTAGTGCATAAGTATAAATACTGTAGTTAGAGATGATGATGTTGATGATGATGATTTAAGTTGGACTTGGTGTAAGGTAATATATATAATTATGATGAAGATGATATTGTAGTTGATGATGATGATGATGATGATGATGTTGATGCTGATGTTAGCTGGAATTGGGAATATGGGATAGTAGTATATGTAATGATTTTATCATGCTGATGTTACATGTATCTGTAGTATTGAATTATTACTAGTACTGCAGTTAGGGATGATGTCAGTCAGTCTTTAATTCTATCCATCTCTGATTATATATCTGCTCTTTGTCTGCTAAAGAATTTTTATGAAACTTGGAAATACTTGGCTACCTTTACGAGTCCAATCTAGACATCCCCCCACACACACTCCACATCCCCCATCCATGTTTTTTTTTGTAAATTTTGTTTTGTATTCAATCATATACTCTGCCCAATTTCCACTTTGTTACCACCCACCCCAAGACCCTCACCCCTTCTGTGCCTATTTGCTTTTTAAATTTTGTTTTGTATTAAGTCAAATACTCTGCTCCATTTCAATTTGTCACCAACCTTAAGGACCATCCCCACCTACAGCCCATGTTTTTTAAAAAAAAAAAATTGTTTTAAAATAAATACTTTGTCCATTTCAGCATTGTTACTAACCTTTGCATTGCTGGTTTCACCATGTCTGTTTATCTGTCCATCTGTAAACAGTTTTGTCTAGGCTGTAATTTCTTCATTGATATTCACACTTGGCCTTGCAAGAGGATTGAACTCATGACCCTCCAATCCTAAACCTGTCCAATGCTCTGCCACTGACATTCAAAGTTTAATTGTTAAACATTTTATTGAATTTTTTCTTTTTCTATTTTCAGGTGACTGGTACCCGTACCATGCCAAGTGAGGATCTACATCCAGTTGCTGATGAGGTACCTCAGGTAGTTGTAGTTAGGGCTCCTGTTGCTGTGGCAGACCCCGCCCCGGTAGGTTCGTGTGTCTCTGTCCGTCGCTGTATCCGTCCGTCCGTTGCTACTGACCATACGGCTGTATGCGTCAGACCCACAGCCTGTGTTGCTGTCCCTCGGACTGCTTCTCCTCCCGCCGTTGTCCGTGTCAGGCTTGCCGAGCCTGTTCAGCTTGCTCCAGTTCAGCTTGTTGTTGTTCACCCTCCTCCCGTCCGTGAAGCAGTCCCTGCACCACCGGCACCCCTTAGGCGCTCTACTCGAGCTAGACGACCCCCCCTCAGATACAGCGACACTCCAGTTAGGGTTAGGGTAGTCCCAGCCTCTGGTCTAGAGGTTAGGACTAGGATAGGAAGGGTGTCTCGCCGTCCGGACAGGTTGTCGTATTGATAGTTTTGTAGGGGATTTCTGTGGCTGGGAAGTAGGTTAGGTATTAATCTAAAGAACTACATTTTTAATTTGTTGTACAAATTTTTAGTAAGATCATTTTTAATTTGTTGTACAATTTTTTAGTAAGATCATTTTTAATTTGTGGGATGGTTTTCAGGACTGTTCAAGGCATTTTTTTTTATCTCCATAGTGGTGTGGGTATGATATATTTCCATATTTATCATACATTTTTTTTCCTTTTTTGTCTTTTCATTTAGCCATAGATTTCCCCTATAAATGTAGTCAGTTATTTGAATAGAAGTCTTGAGTCGCAGATTAAACTGTAATGTAATGGGATCACTAAAGTGGCTGTTTTTTAATTAAGTTTATTTATTTGAAGTTTTTAGTTGCTTAATATCATAAAGGGTTTATCACTTTGTTTTGTATTTGACATACTTAATGTAATTTTTTAGAATGTAAGGTTGTATGGGGCTTCACTCACTGAAGATTCCCATATTCTATATAGACATCCAGGATGAGTTTCTATGCAGTCTCGAGGTGTGTTTGCTGTGACAACAATAATGGTCATTTTTATATGTATTATTGTAAAAAGGTATTTAGGACTTTTTAAGCATAAATACTTGTTTCAACAAACAATTTTTTCAGAAGAAATTTGATTTCAACTTTCATTAACAAGTAGATAATAGTTATTTTTTACTTTAATAATATATGTGTTGCGGACCACAACACTTGTTACTTTCATTAAATTTTGTTTTAAAACTTTAAGATTAATATGTGCTGTTTTATTTGTTTTCAAATTATTTTTTGAGTTTATAATGGAACTTATTCTTTTAAATACATGTAGTTTTTTTCCCATTCCTTTGATCATAGAATAGATTCCTATGATTCTGTTGCAGGCTTAGAAGAGTTGATTCTGATAATTAAACAGAGTTGTCTGAATGGCGCGGTAGATTAAAGGTGAAAATGTTGAGGCCCCTTTTGTCAACATTTTTATCTTCGGACCTCTATCCAATGAAGATTTCTCTGCATATCATTATCTTCTCTTTTGAGAATGTGGAAGTTTTATAGTGGCTATTTGATTGTTCAAACGGAAAAAATGGACTCCAACTAACTTCTCTGCTCTCTTGGGAAGTTTTACAAAAATAAATATAAAGTAGGATAATCAAGCTTAGGTTTTAGAGTCCATTATTTATTTCTCTACTCTCTGGGGAAAGTTAAATTCATTGCTATAGTAATTGCAGTAGTCAGTGATTTCTTGTATTTTATGAAATCATTTGCCTAATACACAATTACTTAACTGTACTTTTTTGAAAGATTTCTAGTATAAGATTTTTTTTCATTCCTTAGATCATAAAATAGATTTCTATGCTTTTTTATCACAGTCAAACCACCTCTGCATATCATAATCTTATTTTTTTAATGTTTCATTAATAATTATAATGTCTTCACTCACTGAAGGCTATGTGAGGTCTTTAATCTGCAACAATAGGCTTCTGTTTGATAATTGAATTTCTGTTTTCAATGAACTATTGTGTTTCATTGTGGCAGAATGTAGTAGTATTGTAGTAAAGTAATTATATATATTGAATGTAGATAGCCATGTTATTAATGTAAAAAATAAAAGTTTTTTTTACTAAAATAACATAATGTAATAGTATTGTTCTGATAGTACTGTACTGTATTGTATTGCACTTTAATGTATTGTAATTATAGTAATATAGGAGTATTGTGACTGACATATTGTAATGTATTGTATAATATTGTAGTATATTGTATTGTATTGCATTGTATTGTATTGTAGTTATAGTAATATAGGAGTATTCTGACTGACATTGTATTGCTTTGTATTGTATTGTATTGCACTTTAATGTATTGTAGTTATAGTAATATAGGAGTATTGTGACTGACTTATTGTATTGTATTGTATTGCAAGTATTAGTGAATTGTAGTTTACAGTATTAGCTGCAAGAGTAGTATCGTAGTAGAAGTGTTTTGTGTCACATCAAAGGGTTCATCATGTATATATATATATACCTGTGTACTGTAGTTTTGTTTGATACATTGCAGTTTTTACCAATCATTTACCAATGTTGGATTGCTGCTGTTGTGGTGAAGAGATGCTGTTCCATGGGTCCTGCCAATGGTGATGGTGCTGTTGTGATGAAGAGATGCTGTTCCATGGGTCCTGCCAATGGTGATGGTGCTGTTGTGGTGAAGAGATGCTGTTCCATGGGTCCTGCCAATGGTGATGGTGCTGTTGTGGTGGAGAGATGCTGTACCATGGGTTCTGAGGAAGCATGTTGTTTGTGTTGAGAGATGTGTAGGGTTGGATAGGTAGTGTGTTGTGTTGTATGGTTGTTGGTAATGCAGTATGGTGTATTATGTGGAGTGGTTGTTGGTTGGAGGTGCACTGTGGTGTGCTATGTGGAGTGGTAGGTTGTTGGTGGTATGGTGTGCTATGTGGAGTGGTAGGTTGTTGGTGGTGCACTGTGTTGTACTATGTGGAGTGGTGGGTTATTGGTGGTGTGGTGTGGTAAGGGAGTGGTAGGTTGTTGATGGTGTGGTATGGTATGTGGAGTGGTGGGTTGTTTGATGGTGTGGTATGGTATGTGGAGTGGCGGGTTGTTTGATGGTGTGGTATGGTATGTGGAGTGGCGGGTTGTTTGATGGTGTGGTATGGTATGTGGAGTGGCAGGTTGTTTGATGGTGTGGTATGGTATGTGGAGTGGCGGGTTGTTGATGATGTGGTATGGTATGTGGAGTGGCGGGTTGTTTGATGATGTGGTATGGTATGTGGAGTGGCGGGTTGTTTGATGGTGTGGTATGGTATGTGGAGTGGCGGGTTGTTGATGATATGGTATGGTATGTGGAGTGGTGGGTTCTTGATGGTGTGGTATGGTATGTGGAGTGGTGGGTTGTTGATGGTGTGGTATGGTATGTGGAGTGGCGGGTTGTTGATGATGTGGTATGGTATGTGGAGTGGCGGGTTGTTTGATGGTGTGGTATGGTATGTGGAGTGGTGGGTTCTTGATGGTGTGGTATGGTATGTGGAGTGGTGGGTTGTTGATGGTGTGGTATGGTATGTGGAGTGGCGGGTTGTTGATGATGTGGTATGGTATGTGGAGTGGCGGGTTGTTTGATGGTGTGGTATGGTATGTGGAGTGGCGGGTTGTTGATGATGTGGTATGGTATGTGGAGTGGTGGGTTGTTGATGATTTGGTATGGTATGTGGAGTGGCGGGTTGTTTGATGGTGTGGTATTGTATGTGGAGTGGCGGGTTGTTTGATGGTGTGGTATGGTATGTGGAGTGGCGGGTTGTTGATGATGTGGTATGGTATGTGGAGTGGCGGGTTGTTGATGATGTGGTATGGTATGTGGAGTGGCGGGTTGTTTGATGGTGTGGTATGGTATGTGGAGTGGCGGGTTGTTGATGGTGTGGTATGGTATGTGGAGTGGCGGGTTGTTTGATGGTGTGGTATGGTATGTGGAGTGGCGGGTTGTTGATGATGTGGTATGGTATGTGGAGTGGCGGGTTGTTGATGGTGTGGTATGGTATGTGGAGTGGTGGGTTGTTGATGGTATGGTATGGTATGTGGAGCGGCGGGTTGTTGATGGTGTGGTATGGTATGTGGAGTGGCGGATTGTTGATGATGTGGTATGGTATGTGGAGTGGCGGGTTGTTGATGGTGTGGTATGGTATGTGGAGTGGCGGGTTGTTTGATGGTGTGGTATGGTATATGGAGTGGCGGGTTGTTTGATGGTGTGGTATGGTATGTGGAGTGGCGGGTTGTTGATGATGTGGTATGGTATGTGGAGTGGCGGGTTGTTGATGATGTGGTATGGTATGTGTAGTGGCGGGTTGTTTGATGGTGTGGTATGGTATGTGGAGTGGCGGGTTGTTGATGATGTGGTATGGTATGTGGAGTGGCGGGTTGTTGATGATGTGGTATGGTATGTGGAGTGGTGGGTTGTTGATGATGTGGTATGGTATGTGGAGTGGTGGGTTGTTGATGATGTGGTATGGTATGTGGAGTGGCGGGTTGTTGATGATGTGGTATTGTATGTGGAGTGGTGGGTTGTTGATGGTGTGGTATGGTATGTGGAGTGGCGGGTTGTTGATGATGTGGTATGGTATGTGGAGTGGCTGGTTGTTGATGATGTGGTATGGTATGTGGAGTGGCGGGTTGTTTGATGGTGTGGTATGGTTTGTGGAGTGGCGGGTTCTTTGATGGTGTGGTATGGTATGTGGAGTGGTGGGTTGTTGATGGTGTGGTATGGTATGTGGAGTGGCGGGTTGTTGATGATGTGGTATGGTATGTGGAGTGGCGGGTTGTTTGATGGTGTGGTATGGTATTGTGGAGTGGCGGGTTGTTGATGGTGTGGTATGGTATGTGGAGTGGCGGGTTGTTGATGTTGTGGTATGGTATGTGGAGTGGCGGGTTGTTTGATGGTGTGGTATGGTATGTGGGGTGGCGGGTTGTTGATGGTGTGGTATGGTATGTGGAGTGGCGGGTTGTTGATGATGTGGTATGGTATGTGGAGTGGTGGGTTGTTTGATGGTGTGGTATGGTATGTGGAGTGGCGGGTTGTTGATGGTGTGGTATGGTATGTGGAGTGGCGGGTTGTTGATGATGTGGTATGGTATGTGGAGTGGTGGGTTGTTGATGGTGTGGTATGGTATGTGGAGTGGTGGGTTGTTGATGGTGTGGTATGGTATGTGGAGTGGTGGGTTGTTGATGGTGTGGTATGGTATGTGGAGTGGTGGGTTGTTGATGGTGTGGTATGGTATGTGGAGTGATGGGTTGTTGATGATGTGGTATGGTATGTGGAGTGGCGGGTTGTTTGATGATGTGGTATGGTATGTGGAGTGGTGGGTTGTTGATGGTGTGGTATGGTATGTGGAGTGGCGGGTTGTTGATGGTGTGGTATGGTATGTGGAGTGGCGGGTTGTTTGATGGTGTGGTATGGTATGTGGAGTGGCGGGTTGTTTGATGGTGTGGTATGGTATGTGGAGTGGCGGGTTGTTGATGATGTGGTATGGTATGTGGAGTGGCGGGTTGTTGATGATGTGGTATGGTATGTGGAGTGGCGGGTTGTTTGATGGTGTGGTATGGTATGTGGAGTGGCGGGTTGTTGATGATGTGGTATGGTATGTGGAGTGGCGGGTTGTTGATGGTGTGGTATGGTATGTGGAGTGGTGGGTTGTTGATGATGTGGTATGGTATGTGGAGTGGCGGGTTGTTTGATGGTGTGGTATGGTATGTGGAGTGGCGGGTTGTTGATGATGTGGTATGGTATGTGGAGTGGCGGGTTGTTTGATGATGTGGTATGGTATGTGGAGTGGCGGGTTGTTGATGATGTGGTATGGTATGTGGAGTGGCGGGTTGTTGATGATGTGGTATGGTATGTGGAGTGGTGGGTTGTTGATGATGTGGTATGGTATGTGGAGTGGTGGGTTGTTGATGATGTGGTATGGTATGTGGAGTGGCGGGTTGTTGATGATGTGGTATGGTATGTGGAGTGGCGGGTTGTTTGATGGTGTGGTATGGTATTGTGGAGTGGCGGGTTGTTGATGGTGTGGTATGGTATGTGGAGTGGCGGGTTGTTGATGTTGTGGTATGGTATGTGGAGTGGCGGGTTGTTTGATGGTGTGGTATGGTATGTGGGGTGGCGGGTTGTTGATGGTGTGGTATGGTATGTGGAGTGGCGGGTTGTTGATGATGTGGTATGGTATGTGGAGTGGTGGGTTGTTTGATGGTGTGGTATGGTATGTGGAGTGGCGGGTTGTTGATGGTGTGGTATGGTATGTGGAGTGGCGTGTTGTTGATGGTGTGGTATGGTATGTGGAGTGGTGGGTTGTTGATGGTGTGGTATGGTATGTGGAGTGGTGGGTTGTTGATGGTGTGGTATGGTATGTGGAGTGGTGGGTTGTTGATGGTGTGGTATGGTATGTGGAGTGGTGGGTTGTTGATGGTGTGGTATGGTATGTGGAGTGGTGGGTTGTTGATGATGTGGTATGGTATGTGGAGTGGCGGGTTGTTTGATGATGTGGTATGGTATGTGGAGTGGTGGGTTGTTGATGGTGTGGTATGGTATGTGGAGTGGCGGGTTGTTGATGGTGTGGTATGGTATGTGGAGTGGCGGGTTGTTTGATGGTGTGGTATGGTATGTGGAGTGGCGGGTTGTTTGATGGTGTGGTATGGTATGTGGAGTGGCGGGTTGTTGATGATGTGGTATGGTATGTGGAGTGGCGGGTTGTTGATGATGTGGTATGGTATGTGGAGTGGCGGGTTGTTTGATGGTGTGGTATGGTATGTGGAGTGGCGGGTTGTTGATGATGTGGTATGGTATGTGGAGTGGCGGGTTGTTGATGGTGTGGTATGGTATGTGGAGTGGCGGGTTGTTGATGATGTGGTATGGTATGTGGAGTGGCGGGTTGTTTGATGGTGTGGTATGGTATGTGGAGTGGCGGGTTGTTGATGATGTGGTATGGTATGTGGAGTGGCGGGTTGTTTGATGATGTGGTATGGTATGTGGAGTGGCGGGTTGTTGATGATGTGGTATGGTATGTGGAGTGGCGGGTTGTTGATGATGTGGTATGGTATGTGGAGTGGTGGGTTGTTGATGATGTGGTATGGTATGTGGAGTGGTGGGTTGTTGATGATGTGGTATGGTATGTGGAGTGGCGGGTTGTTGATGATGTGGTATGGTATGTGGAGTGGCGGGTTGTTGATGGTGTGGTATGGTATGTGGAGTGGCGGGTTGTTGATGATGTGGTATGGTATGTGGAGTGGCTGGTTGTTGATGATGTGGTATGGTATGTGGAGTGGCGGGTTGTTTGATGGTGTGGTATGGTTTGTGGAGTGGCGGGTTGTTTGATGGTGTGGTATGGTATGTGGAGTGGTGGGTTGTTGATGGTGTGGTATGGTATGTGGAGTGGCGGGTTGTTGATGATGTGGTATGGTATGTGGAGTGGTGGGTTGTTTGATGATGTGGTATGGTATGTGGAGTGGTGGGTTGTTTGATGGTGTGGTATGGTATGTGGAGTGGTGGGTTGTTTGATGGTGTGGTATGGTATGTGGAGTGGCGGGTTGTTGATGATGTGGTATGGTATGTGGAGTGGTGGGTTGTTTGATGGTGTGGTATGGTATGTGGAGTGGCGGGTTGTTGATGATGTGGTATGGTATGTGGAGTGGCGGGTTGTTGATGATGTGGTATGGTATGTGGAGTGGCGGGTTGTTGATGATGTGGTATGGTATGTGGAGTGGTGGGTTGAGCAATGAACAATAACTAATTATTAACATTAACTAATAATTAACACTAATAATTAACAATAACAATGAACAATAACTAATAATTAACAATAACTAATTATTAATAATTAACACTAATAAATAACAATAACTAATAATTAACACTAATAATTAACAATAACAATGAACAATAACTAATTATTAACAATAACTAATAATTAACACTAATAATTAACAATAACAATGAACAATAACTAATTATTAACAATAACTAATAATTAACACTAATAATTAACAATAACAATTAACAATAACTAATAATTAATGATAACTAATAATTAACACTTATAAGTAACAATAAGTAATAATTAACAATAATAATTAACAATAACTAATTATTAATAATTAACACTAATAATTAACAATAACTAATAATTAACAATAACTAATTATTAATAATTAACAATAACTAATAATTAACAATAACTAATTATTAACACTAATAATTAACAATTGCTAATAATTAACAATTACTAATAATTAACAAAAACTAACAACTAACAATTACTAATCACTAACAATTACTAACAATTGACAGTGTTCAGTCGGCTCAAGTTAATGGGGTTTGTCTAACTGATGAGTCCTGGAAACCCTGTATGGGCCTTTAACATAATTGGGACGAAACGCACTTAATATTTTTAATTTGGGCATCTTAAAATCTGACAGGACACTTTTAAAAACTCTTTACTATGGGGCTAGCATTGATTAATGAGCTTAAAGTGGTATTATACAGATAACCAAAAACATAAATCCAATTCTATTATAACAATTAAATATTTTGTGGATATTAGGTGCGTCTTAGAGATATTGTTTGTACTGTTAGTATTAATTTGTATAATATTCTATAACTTTTATCAACAGTATTTCAGATATTTAAAAATGGTCAGTGGTCATAATCATCTTTTCCTTTGATCCACTAGGTTGTTATGGTCTCACTACACAGTTGAATTTTGTTCTTTATTCTATATAAAATAACGTCTAGGATTTCCATGGTAAAAAAAGAATTCCACATAGAATTTTTTTTTCATAGCAGGAATGTTTACCCACATAAAAATGCACAATATCTGGTAGGTTGACAGAGTTGTTTTTTTTATTTTTTGAAAAAAAAAGTCCTTAAATGCTCATCAATACATGCATATGTTGAAATCCTATAAAAGTCACTTTTTAACACCAGTGATGTCTTATTGCAGTTTATGCTATGCCAACTTCTGCTCTACTCATCTGCAGCAAGAAATCACAAACATTATGATTCATTTTGAAAATATTTCAAAACCAAATTACAAAGGCCTTTTTTTAAGCATAAGAATCATGTTACCATGGAAAAAGGGATGTAACTGTGTAGTGTGATGTTAACTAACATCAGACGTATCTCTGCAAGTCGCTGACTGCCACCGCACATATTCAAATGTGAGGTAGAACAAAGTTGATGATCAATCATGACAGAATGTACTTGTGGGGATTCCAAAGCCTGCATTGACAGCCAAATGCATTACTGACAGAGCTCACAAGTACACATGTGCCGACATAAATGAGTCTCAAAACCTAAATGTAATAAATGTCCGTTTGAATAGATTGTAATTTTAAATAGGATAATTTATTCATCTTAATCCTAAAACTAGGCCACTGTCATGGGGGTGAAAATGGTTAATAAAGTTGAAATTGGGCTACACAATCAGGTTATATATGGCATATCCATTGGGGCCAGGAATGTTCAAATACAATAACACAATGTATTTCAAAAAAACAATAACTATTGTAGATATTTAGCTGTAAACTAAATACAGCAGCCCTTTAAAAGAAAAAATAAGCATGCAAACTTAATGACAGCAAGTTATTTCAAACATCAAAATCCCTTCAATCTATGTTTCATTTATACCAAACAGCTAGATCACTTCAACCTTTTATTTCATTAAAGGCTCATTAAACTTCCGGAACGGTTGATTTTAGTTTTAATTTAAGTCAGTTTTACTCTTCCAGATGATAGAATACATGTTTATTTGGTCACTGAGAAACTATGGAAACGAAAAAAATATATATAAAGCACATCATTAGTACATAATTGAGAATGGGTTTTGTTTACAAATTAATGTTCGTCTCTTTCCAATAAACACCTTCAGTAACGAAGCTTGTTCGGAAACGTGTCGGTCGGTAATATATGATCAATTCACTTCAGAGAGAAACATAGTATGGGGAACTGTAGGGGATGCAGTAAAATATTGAATAGATAGTTTTAAAGAACATCTTCTCTATTCCCCTCAGTGTATTAATGAACCGGAACCCACAACCTAATATATTCCACGTAAGTGATGAAACATTCATATGAATTAAAAATAAATTTACTTCTTTTAATAACTGTACTAGCCTGTGTGGTTCCGGCTAAGAATAGAATCCCTGTCGATCTCTGCAGAATGGGTAGGAATCCTCCAAATGGGTGTCATATTCATTTTATCATTTTTTGTAGTGTTCACTATTGTGGTTAAATTATCAACCCCTGTGTGGTTCAAGGGAGCCATATGAGTGATGGCAAGAATAGGATCACTGTGGCTTATGCATGTCATAAGAAGCAACAATTTGAGTAATAAGACAGAATTTGCTAAAACTCTGCAGTTATCAAGGTTCTAGGTTCATTCTGCATATTCATTTGTTGATTTTTTTTTATTAATCTGTATGTTAATTTGTTGTTTTTGTACATGAAGTGTGAACCTGAAATCTTCCTTCCTGTTGGCGTCAAATAACCTATGTGTTAGTACACCGTAAAACCCTATTCATTCATTCCTTAATAACTGTACTAAACAAACCATCCATGGTAGCCTCTTAATATTGACTGTGATAAAGTGATTTGTGAAGTAATAGCGTGTGCGATTATAAGTGTCACGCCTTTATGCAAGGGAGGATCCTGAGTAAGAGATACTAGACCAAACTAGTATTCCGTAGTCATTGGTTTTCAGTGCATATAACTAATAGAATGTGTACTATGTTCAAAACAGTTTTATTGCAGCTGACATCATATATATTTATTTTAAAAAAGAAACCCCAAAAGCGATACAGGATATTAGTGAAGACATAACTTTTCTAATCTTCTTAATGAACCCCTTATCTAACGGTCTTAATCCGCACACTACCACTGCAATATGCATTTGTGTACTTCGGAACACTGGCGAAGGTACAGTCAGAAAGCAACCCAAGTCACTATGTTATAACAAAAATGTGAACAAAAATTAAAAGCTTGGTCCGCTCGTCTAAGAAATACACATTTCAATCAAAGTTATTTATTTTCTCGCTTTTTTAAAAACAGTCACTAATGGGTCTGTATGAATGGTTTTAGCAAAACTATAAACACATTTAATTACAATAATTTTTGTTATTATCAAAAAGTGTGCATTTCAGAAGTTTAATGAGACTGATTTTAGAAAATATGGTAGTAATGATTATTATAGTGAGAGTGAATAACATGGCTGGTTGACTTTTTATTCACATATGACTAATTATAATATAATCACAAATCTTATCTAATTTTCTGTTTGCATTAAGTGTCTGTTATAGCAATTTCTGGACAATTCTGTGTCATTTCAGAACTGTTGGTTCGAATCGTATCTATGGCGAACAGTTGACATATTATTACTCTGGAAATTGATAGGTCTCACAAAAGCATTGAATTTAAAAAAAAAACAACCTGGTCAAGGTATACTTTATTTTCTTTATAATTGCATATCTTGAACCAGTGAAGAATTTGAGCCCAGATACATGCTGCAGAATTTAATTTTTCACTCTGTTTTGGACATAAATGTTACAATGGAGCCCTATGGGAAATGTAATAGTGGTGTGAGACGTTAACAGAAACTGACAGATCTGCATGTTGCAGTGTTGAGGGATGCTGATTTCTTTAAATAGAAGGTATTAAACTATAATTTGGACATGTTATGAATAGTTGACCACAATCTGAGTTTTTAAACATTTCAATATAACTGATGGTGCAGATTTGCATTTTTTTTCATGCATTTATGATAGAGATTACACACACTGACCAAACTTTGTATATGTCAATTTCTTGATATTCATATTGTCCATGTATGATTTAGTATTCTGTTAAATGTGGAAACAAAAAGAGAGATACATCATGTCTAATGCATGGCAGAATGCTGGTTTACTCTGTAGATGGTCATTTTGGTGTTTCCTTGCCCAAAGTTTAGGTTTATGAGCAGTGTCCAGTCTCATATTTTATGAACACCTGTCCTCATAGACAGATCCCATTTGTGACACTCTCTCCATCATGTGTGGTTTTGCCATATTTCTGTAGAGCTACCAACCCTTAATTCAGGTTGAGGTATCTGCAAGATCACACTGAATTCCAGTGGACATGCTTATTGCTCAGATTGTGAATTTGAAACTGATTTTTACATTAATTTATTACCCCACCCACTTATTTCTGCATACAAAAATAGAATTGTTTGCAAAATGAAATAAATTGCATATTCACAGTGGACTGAGAGTTTGTACTACTTTTTATTGTTTAATTATGAAAATGCAGTAGTTGCAATCTTGCCAAGAGGCCAGTTTACGGTTAACTTCGGTTGTTTTCGGTTGTCGTCGCATTAAATTCTGTGTCGAATCATTGAATTTGGCAAAGTTTTTGCTTGTACTCCATTTTTATAGAAATGCTATAGATATGCAGAATTTTACATTGAATGTCATGTATGCATTATCTATTGGGCCTGTGTTGTCCTTTTTATATTGGAATTAATGTGTAAACAGGGTAATGGAGTACTTTAGCATGAAAATAGCTTGAATTGTTTGCTTTTGTGGCTGCCATATCGTTCTGATATTGAAATTTTATCTAAAATATGTTATGTTTAATCAGTTTTGTTCCACAATATCATTAATTTGTATTCAAAATGTCTGTTTTTCTTCCTATTTTCAATCACCTTTTCATTTTACCATGTAGTTTTGAAAGTTTCAGAACTTTTTAGACACAATTGGTCAAGTTATCATGAAATTTAGACTGTAGGGTTGTGAATTCTTGCCTATTTACAAGAAATAGCAGCATTTTGACACGAAACCATGTGTCACTAAAACTTATTTTATTTCAGAACTAGTTCAGATATGGGGATGCATTTAGCTTTATTGAACTTGTATTGAGTATTGTAACATAATATGTAAATTTAGAATCTTAAATTTAAAAAAAAGTCCTCTTCAGGACTCACACCACTATTATCTCCCTTGAGTACTCCGGACCTACAGATGAAGGAGGTAGAAATAAAACTTTAGTTCTCTTTTTCTTCTGTTTTCAGGGCTTTGTACTGCAATGTTTTGTTTTTTGCTAGCATGAGTTAAATGGTCAGTATCTTAGAAATCACCACTGAAAATTTGATGCTGATACCAGCTTTCTGGACAATTCTGTGTCATTTCAGAACTGTTGGTTCGAACCGCATCTATGGCGAACAGTTGACATATTATTACTCTGGAAATTGATAGGTCTCACAAAAGCATTGAATTTAAAAAAAAACAACCTGGTCAAGGTATACTTTTTTTTCTTTATAATTGCATATCTTGAACCAGTGAAGAATTTGAGCCCAGACACATGCTGCAGAATTTAATTTTTCACTCTGTTTTGGACATAAATGTTACAATGGAGCCCTATGGGAAATGTAATAGTGGTGTGAGATGTTTTAGGTGATGATATAATAGATTCACATTACAGTCAACACTACAGCATCATTATCATCATCATTATCATCATCCTCATCATCACCACCCTTACCATCATCATCATCATCATCATAACTACCACCACCACTATCATCATCATTATCATCATCATCATAACTACCACCACCACTATTATCATCATCATCATAACTACCACCACCACCACCACCACTATCATCATCATTATCATCATCATCATAACTACCACCACCATCATTATCATCATCATAACCACCACCACCACTATCATCATCATTATCATAACTACCACCACCACCAATATCATCATTATCATCATCATCATAACTACCACCACCACTATTATCATCATCATCATAACTACCACCACCACCACCACCACTATCATCATCATTATCATCATCATCATAACTACCACCACCATCATTATCATCATCATAACCACCACCACCACTATCATCATCATTATCATAACTACCACCACCACCAATATCATCATTATCATCATAACTACCACCACCACCACCACCACTATTATCATCATTATCATCATCATAACTACCGCCACCACTATCATCATCATTATTAGCATCAACAAGAACAAACTCCAAAAGTAACAACAACAACAACAGCATTGATGATTCCTATTCAAAAAGGACACAACAAAACTAGTTTTGCGAATCAGTCATGAAAAAGGTTAAGGTTAAGTCAATGCGAATCAGACATGAAAAAGGTTAAGTCAACATTAAAAATTGATACAGGAAGGAATTGAAATTACTTGGAGAAGAAAAATTAAAACATATAAGGAGAGCGAACATATTAATGAAACAATTGTTTATTGTAAATTAAATAAATTATGCTAGCATGGTATCGAAAACCTCCTGATGTGCTTAACACAGGCCAGCGTTGTTGATTGAAACTTTGATTGAATGATTATCTTTAGTGTGGTTATATATTTGCACAGTGTTAATACTTGTTATTAAACTTAATAGATCATAAGCGATAATATAGAGATGTTATTCTAATATCTGTATTATTGTCAATAATTACTACCAAATTTCTAATTTACACTTTAAATTGTTTTGAAATTATATTTTCAAAAACACTGTCTAGATAATTTACAGAGGAATAACCCATCGGGCATTACCTCCCTTTACTAGAGAAATATGTATACTTTATTGAAACATAATGTGGACATTACCTCCCATTACTAGAGAACTATGCATACATTATTGAAACACAATGTGGACATTACCTCCCTTTATTAGATATAGATATAATTTAGACATCATTCAACTGTAATGTAAGTCAATGAGCATAATAATTTGCAAAACACAAACTACTTTAACTGTAGCCTGTATTAATTCGATATTTGAAGTCCGTGTCAGTACACTGTGACTGGATGGGGTACCATATCATGCGACATGATTCTCAAGTGTGACAGCATGAAAAAATGTTGGGTTGAAAGCGACGCTTTACAGTATAAAACAACTTATAACATCTACCGGTACTAGAAATCCCACCCTTTATACTTTGATTTTATATTTAGTAAACAGGGGCGTATCTAGGATTTCAGTTTAGACGGGGCCAACTTAAAGGGTGCAATACAAAGTCTGGATGTTTTTCAGTAAAAATAAAGTGGATTTTAATAATAAAATATGTTTAGGTGTTTGGAGGCAGGGAGTGGGGGCGTGTGCTAGGGGTTTATGATTGTAATTATCCCGAGCTGAAGGCTTGCTGGTGAGCTTATGTAGTACAGCTTACAGGTGAGCTTATGTAGTACAGTTTACAGGTGAGCTTATGTAGTACAGCTTACAGGTGAGCTTATTTAGTACAGCTTTCTGGTGAGCTTATGTAGTGCAGCTTGCTGGTGAGCTTATGAATAGCAGCTTACAGGTGAGCTTATGTAGTACAGCTTGCAGGTGAGCTTATGTATTACAGCTTGCTGGTGAGCTTATGTAGTACAGTTTGCTGGTGAGCTTATGTAGTACAGATTACAGGTGAGCTTATGTAGTAAAGCTTGCAGGTGAGCTTATGTAGTACAGTTTGCTGGTGAGCTTATGTAGTACATATAACAAGTGAGCTTATGTAGTACAGCTTGCAGGTGAGCTTATGTAGTACAGCCTGCAGGTGAGCTTATGTGGTACAGCTTACAGGTGAACTTATGTAGTACAGCTTGCAGGTGAGTTTATGTAGTACAGCTTGCATGTGAGCTTATGTAGTACAGCTTGCAGGTGAGCTTATGGAGTACAGATTGCCAGTTTACAGGTGAACATATGTAGTACAGCTTACAAAATACAGTTCCTATTAAAGCATGTTAAGCAAAAAAAAAAATTCCACTTGCCAAACAATATAAAAAATTTTTTTAATACTGGTTTAAATTTTATTCACCATAATACATGCACATGTGTATACTAATATTTAGAAAAAATAAATAGATGTACTAAGGTAGAATTATACAAATTTTATATATTCTAAGGTGCTGTTTCAAAATCATTTACAGTTAAGGTAATAGGGTCGAACCCGGTGGGGGTGGGGGGGGGTGCACCCCCTATATATTGGTGAATACATATGTGCCGCCATTTTGACCATTATTTTTGGACATATGATGTAGAGTTTTGACCCCAATTTCTTTTGCACAATGCATTGTAGAGCTTTGACCCTCCTTTCTGGACTGTAATACAGACTTCTGAGCCCTTGTTTAATCCAGGGTTCAATCTCCTTTTGCCTAGGCACTCCAGGCTAGGAAAGAGATTATGCCATTGTGCAGACAAAGATTAATTTAGATTAAATGGAGAGTTTTAACTCCTACATAATTTGTTTGAATGTAGAGTTTTGACTCCTATATAATTTGTTTGAATGTAGAGTTTTGACCACCATATAATTTGTTTGAATGTAGAGTTTCGACCCCTGTATAATGTGTTTGAATGTAGTTTTGACCCCTATATAATTTGTTTGAATGTAGAGTTTTGACCACCATATAATTTGTTTGAATGTAGAGTTTTGACCCCTGTATAATTTGTTTGAATGTAGTTTTGACCCCTATATAACTTGTTTGAATGTAGAGTTTTGACCACCATATAATTTGTTTGAATGTAGAGTTTTGACCCCTGTATTATGTGTTTGAATGTAGTTTTGACCACCATATAATTTGTTTGAATGTAGAGTTTTAACCCCTGTATTATGTGTTTGAATGTAGTTTTGACTCCTATATAATTTGTTTGAATGTAGAGTTTTGACCACCATATAATTTGTTTGAATGTAGAGTTTTGACCCCTGTATTATGTGTTTGAATGTAGTTTTGACCACCATATAATTTGTTTGAATGTAGAGTTTTAACCCCTGTATTATGTGTTTGAATGTAGTTTTGACACCTATATAATTTGTTTGATAGTAAAGTTTTGACCCCTGTATAATTTGTTTGAATGTAGTTTTGACCCCTATATAATTTGCTTGAATGTAGAGTTTTGACCCCTGTATAATTTGTTTGAATGTAGAGTTTAGACCACCATATAATTTGTTTGAATGTAGAGTTTTGACCCCTATATAATTTGTTTGAATGTAAAGTTTTGACCCCTGTATAATTTGTTTGAATGTAGAGTTTTGACCACCATATAATTTGTTTGAATGTAGAGTTTTGACCACCATATAACTTGTTTGAATGGAGAGTTTTGACCACCATATAATTTGTTTGAATGTAGAGTTTTGACCCCTATTTAATTTGTTTGAATGTAGAGTTTTGACCCCTGTATAATTTGTTTGAATGTAGAGTTTTGACCACCATATAATTTGTTTGAATGTAGAGTTTTGACCCCTGTATAATTTGTTTGAATGTAGAGTTTTGACCACCATATAATTTGTTTGAATGTAGAGTTTTGACCCCTGTATTATGTGTTTGAATGTAGTTTTGACCACCATATAATTTGTTTGAATGTAGAGTTTTAACCCCTGTATTATGTGTTTGAATGTAGTTTTGACACCTATATAATTTGTTTGATAGTAAAGTTTTGACCCCTGTATAATGTGTTTGAATGTAGTTTTGACCCCTATATAATTTGCTTGAATGTAGAGTTTTGACCCCTGTATAATTTGTTTGAATGTAGAGTTTAGACCACCATATAATTTGTTTGAATGTAGAGTTTTGACCCCTATATAATTTGTTTGAATGTAAAGTTTTGACCCCTGTATAATTTGTTTGAATGTAGAGTTTTGACCACCATATAATTTGTTTGAATGTAGAGTTTTGACCACCATATAACTTGTTTGAATGGAGAGTTTTGACCACCATATAATTTGTTTGAATGTAGAGTTTTGACCCCTATTTAATTTGTTTGAATGTAGAGTTTTGACCCCTGTATAATTTGTTTGAATGTAGAGTTTTGACCACCATATAATTTGTTTGAATGGAGAGTTTTGACCACCATATAATTTGTTTGAATGTAGAGTTTTGACCCCTATATAATTTGTTTGAATGTAGAGTTTTGACCCCTGTATAATTTGTTTGAATGTAGAGTTTTGACCACCATATAATTTGTTTGAATGTAGAGTTTTGACCCCTATATAATTTGTTTGAATGTAGAGTTTTGACCCCTGTATAATTTGTTTGAATGTAGAGTTTTGACCACCATATAATTTGTTTGAATGTAGAGTTTTGACCCCTGTATAATTTGTTTGAATGTAGAGTTTTGACCACCATATAATTTGTTTGAATGTAGAGTTTTGACCACCATATAATTTGTTTGAATGTAGAATTTTGACCCCTGTATAATTTGTTTGAATGTAGGGTTTTGACCCCTGTGTAATTTGTTTGAATGTAGAGTTTTGACCACCATATAATTTGTTTGAATGTAGAGTTTTGACCACCATATAATTTGTTTGAATGTAGAGTTTTGACCCCTGTATAATTTGTTTGAATGTAGAGTTTTGACCCCTGTGTAATTTGTTTGAATGTAGAGTTTTGACCACCATTTTGTGGTTATATCTGCTGTGCAAGATTGGTTAAGATTCAATGAAAATTTACCATGACATAAGTTTATAAGTCACAAGGATTGCCAATGGGATTGCAAGAAAAGTAGGTTGATGGCCTATAACCTACTTTTCTGACAATACCAGTGACTTTTTTTTCTGTTAATGCTGGTGACTTATATTTTTTGGCAAATCCAAATGACTTGTTTTTATTTTTTCTGGCAATACCAATGACTTGTTTTATTTTTTTGGATATCATGATGACCTATTTTTCTGGCTATCCCGGCAACTTCTTTTTCTGGCAATCTTGATAACCTCATTTCCTGACAATCCCAGCAACTTATTTTTCTGGCTATCACGGTGACTTCTTTTTCTGGCAGTCTTGATAACCTATTTTTCTGGCTATCCCCTGATTTCCTTCTCTGGCAATCTAACCTAATTTTCTGGCAATCCCAGTGACTTTTTTTTCTTTCCATCTTGATAACTTAATTTTAGTGACTACTTTTTCTGGTAATCTTGATAACCTATTTTTCTGGCAATCCCAGCTACTTATTTTTCTGGCAATCTTGATAACCTTATTTTCGGGCAATCCCGGTGACATTATTTTTAAGCAGGTTAAAAACCCTGGTACCACCACGGAAGTCGGAACGGTTTGTCTTTGTCGGGTGAAAAAAAGTTTAGAACTCCTTTCTTCTATATCTTTTGTATTTTAGATATTTTCCTAGTACATATATCTAATACAGCTATAGCCATTTATATATTTTTCTTTATATGTACACCTGATTTGTTTTATAAATGAGTTACTTTATCAAACACATGGTTATATCTGATATTTCTATTTTCTCAAATTCTATTCTATCCTTCTTTCTTTGCGCACCGTTGAGTAATTATCAAGTTTGATAGATCAACATATCGATGAGATGTTCCATATTTTTGAGATAAGATTACTGTAAAATGTCTGATGAATCTCACGGTATAAAAGATCTTATGTTATGCCAATAATTAATAATCGAATAACCACGGCGGACGTGCAGATAGGTCTATTCCCCGGAACCCTTCTTAAGGGAAGAGGCTATTTATCAAGAAGGTTCCCTTGTCACTGTGCATGATCAATATTTTATCATATTCGCAATATCTCTGCTGCGAATATGAAAAACCAAAGCCTCCATTTTTGGAGAGTATTGAACTTCTGCATTGTGAAGGAGAAATAATATTCTCTTGACGTACATATATTATATTTTTCTACATTGTGAAGGAGAAATAACATGTAGACATTGGATTGGTAGGTGTTTTTCGCTTAGTGTTCTGTAAATGTCATAATAATGTGACTACAAATTTGGTTTTACCAGTGGTAGTTTGGTATTTTTAGGTTTTATGAATATAACAATGTAAATAGATTTATAACTTACATACCTTCATTACAAAAATTGTAACCCCCCCTCCCCCCTCACACACACACATACAAACATGTATATGAAACTACCATTATAAGAGTTTTAAAGCAAAAACATCAAAATAATACAACGCATTAAAATGCACCCCATCCACAAACAGATCTATAACAGTATACTGCAGTCTCAACAAACGTTTACTCTTCGAGAAAAAAATTTCTTAACTTAACACAGGAAGTCTAGGGAGAAAGTCTTTGTAGTACAATAAAGTATAAACTCCTCCAAGGAGTGAGATGTCAGTTCAAGTCTGACCATGGACAAATTAATAGACTTCCATTACTTTCTCATATAAAGGCTTTCAATTGTACAATGATGTGGACTTTGATTAAAATATTTGGTATGAAATATGGCTTATTTATACAAATGAGACAAACATTAAGCAAATTTTAACTTATAAACTTTTTAAAACCTATTTAGTTTCAATTCAGTAAGGCAAATTGAAATAAAAATTAAGAATATTTAAATACTTGCATACAATCATTCAGTCTGTATGTCAACTATATATATAGTGTGTTATTGTCAGTCACTTCAATTATTAATTATTGTATTCTATTTCTTTTATAATGTAAAACTTAAACCCAAATTAATACTGGTGTGTATGGCATGCTATAAGTACAAGCATTAAGTTATTTAAGATTTGAGGATACTAATTAGTTTGAACTTTTGATATATGACACTGTCAAAGGTTGGCGTACAGCAGGCTAAAAATAGAATTAGAAACATATTTTATGGTCATTTAGCAAAGAGAGTGGACATCTGATGAGGAAGTATAACTGATAATTAATGATGGGTGGATAAATTAAGGAGGAATTTCATGACCATTGAGCGGCAGTAATTTGGGTTGAGTGCTGAAGCTACATGCTTTCTAAGGCAGATAAGTTTTTACTTCAAGGGGGAAGAGTTTACTTTGGAGAGTGCGGATGTGAAGTTATGTAGTAATTTTAGAGAGCAGTTTACTTAAGGTTGGCGAGATGTTAAATCAAGTTGAATTTAGGGAGATTACCTTTCGAAGGCAGCACTTGGGGGTTAGTTGCATGGTTTGATTGAAAAAATGGTTGATGTTTAAGTAGGAACTGAAACTAAAAATGGGAGCGTACTTTGAACTGTATTTTGAACTATATTTTAGAAACTGCATATGTGTTAAATTTCTCTATGAAAATCAATTGAATTTGGGTAGTGCTAAAAGTACCAGTTTGCATTTCATTGGCACCATGATGTTACTTTGCTTTTAGCTTGTAGGACATTACATTTCATGGGATGCTTACTGTAGCCTAGATAGCCATAAAGATGTGCACAACTGTGCTTATTCAACAGGACTGTGAACAAAGTCACTATTCAAACAATGACATTAAATTGGTAGCTAGATACTTCTGTTTTTTTTAATATAAACAAGAAATGTCACTGTTAAGTGTCACATGCCCCCCAAATGGTCTGTGAAAATAAAAATATATGATATGTTATGTTGATCATTTGTAGCAAGTATCAACAAAATCCATCTATGCATGAGAAAGTTACAGGCCGGAAACGAAATCTCACACAAACTCAAAGTGTTGTCAAACAAACTCAAATTGTGACCTTGACCTTTGAGGTATAGGTGTGGGTCTTACTCGCTACACGTCGTTATACTATGTTGATCATTTGTAGCAAGTATCAACAAAATCCATCTATGCATGACAAAGTTACAGGCCGGAAACGAAATACCGGACGGATAGACAGACGGACGCTGCGATTCCTATATGCCACCCAAAAACTTTTTTGGGGGGCATAAAAAATATCGTCATAATTATTCTTTCATCTTAAATGATTTGAAAATATACAAGAATGGAAAGTACAATTTTGAGTTTTCCTCGAAAGATGAAAAACATTCTCTAGTCTAGTTCATACTTAAGACATTAATCTAACCTGTTTATCATCACTGGATCAAACTCAAAATAATGCTACCATTCCTGAAATAAACACAAATTTACTTACTAATATAAGCATTTTTCACTATCCTCATTTCATAAATTCAAAACTGATTTACAATATGTTGTATGAAGCCTCCAACAGATATCCTTAGTTGGGATTGAACCAACATCTTCCATCTTAAAGACAGATGTACTTCATTGTACTATAAGGATGCATTTTGAAGCTACATTTAACCTACAATGTACATTAATTATGCTAGTTCAAATTCCTGTTTTATTTTTAAGTCTTACAGTAATTAAAGCTTTAAAAATGTTTGCTTTTAAATATAAATTTTGTAAAAATTAAACTGTCGCCGTTAAGCAAACTTGAATAAACTCACAATTGGAAAACTTGTGTTCAATAATTTTACACTCTTTTTACAGCGACACACATACACATACAGGTATGAAGAGGTACATAGGTAAGAGGAGAAGGAAACTTACTTTGACACACATACACTCCTTGTACTTAGGTATGAGGAAAGGGAATCTTACCCTGACACACATACACTCCTCATACATAGGTACGAGGAGAGGGAAACTTACTTTGACACACATACACTCCTTATACATTGGTACAAGGAGAAGGAAACTTACCTTGACACACATACACTCCTTGTACATAGGTATGAGGAGAGAGAATCTTACCTTTACACACATACATTCCTCGTACATTGGTACAAGGAGAGGGAATCTTACCTTGACACACATACACTCCTCATACATTGATACGAGGAGAGAGAGAAACTTACCCTGACAACACATACACTCCTTGTACATAGGTACGAGGAGAGAGAATCTTACCTTGACACACATACACTCCTCATACATTGGTATGAAGAGAAGGAATCTTACCCCGACACACATACACTCCTCATACATTGGTACGAGGAGAGGGAATCTTACCCTGACACACATACACTCCTTTTTTCTTTTGTGTTGCCTTGAAACTGAGTTGTTTTTCTATTTTCCTGTTTGATGAGAATTTGACTTAGGTGTAAGTTTTTCTATTGTGCTTTTTACTTCTTTATTAGCAATGGTGTCTGCATGTAAACTCAAGGGCTTTATTGACCACATTTAATCTGCTGCATGATGATGGATCAGACATAATATTGGATTATTGTTCTATCTCAGAAGTTAACCTGAATAATTCAAGGTGTGTGCATTTAAACTTGGTTCAACAAGAGTGGTTGTTGATATATTTGGTTGATTATCACAGACCGGCACAGTTCCATTAAAATCTGGATAAGTCATTGAGTGTACCTTATGGATGTGCTTGCAACATGGATTAGTGTCCTTACAACTACAACTGTACATATGTATACACAGATTTTGTCAGGGGGAAACTGAACATGTGACAGCAGGGACTAACTGAACACTGCCTACAACAAACCTTTACAATGTAAACATTATCTAAATTTGACACCGAAACAGAATACATATTTTCATTAACTCTTTCAACACTATCATTTGCAATTGTCTCACTATTCTCATGTCTACCAGAATGTTCAAAACTGCATCTAAATGTAGCCAACTTCATTCAATCTATAAATGCATTTTTTTCAAATTCCAACAAAACATCTATTAATTTATCTAATCTATGGTTAAACTTTTGATCAAAATATGAGTACTTAATTGTCCTATGAAATCGTTCTACATGGTTATTTATAATTACTCTATGTCTTAACCCTTCTTTCCTGGCATAAAGTGCCCACTTTTCTGGTCTATTACCATAATATTCATCAAATATCTAAACAAGAGGGCCAAGATGGCCCTATATCGCTCACCTGACTGACCTTGAGTTACCCAACATAAGTAGATTATATAAAACATGTATGCTCAAAATTCCAGAAAGACGCGATGGGCAAGTAGTTAGAATTTTGATTTGTTTTGAAGATGTAACAGATACGTAGAAGAGTTCAAACTTGGTTGAGGTTCACCCATGGTAAATGTCAGTGAAGTTACATCAAAATCAGGTCAGTAGATTCTGACAAAAAGGCTTTTGAATTTTTTACTATAGATGCTTAGTCTTCGAACTAAGATAAAAATCCAGTTCCAGAACAAAACTAACCTATTATGTTTGAGAACGGTTTCAAACTAAAGCATCAGACTAAACTATTGTGCATGAACAAATCCGCAGTTCCAGCACAATAAATATTCCTATGAGTTCAAACACAAGCTTTCCCAAAGTATATCACTTGAAAAAATCTTTGTCGCAGTACACTCTCCCCCAAAAACAATTAAGCTCCTCCTCCTAGATTTCAACTACACTTTGACACTGAAATCTCAAACAGACCTCTTGCTGTGATGAAACTGGCTAAAACTGTGGTATTGCTTTATTATGAAGTAATAAACCATCCCTGTCTGAAGCATAAAAACTTTTATATTCAGAAAAACACCTACTTTAAAATGGTAAATGATATTTGAATAATATTCAATCATTGATTATAATTGTATCATTCATCTTTTTACGACGAATTATCTTTTAAAACTTATATCTAGTATAATATTGTATAATAATAGCAAAAACAAAAGTTTATTTAAAGAGTTTATTACCTCTTCTTATAATAATTGCTATATACAGACAAAACAGGGGAAGTAATTTGACATCAAAACTAACCCCACCCCCTGGCTGCCATGTTTTTTGATGAATCAAGATGGCTTGAACAAACTTGGTAGAGTAAAACTAACCCTACCCCCTGGCTGCCATGTTTTTTGATGAATCAAGATGGCTTGAACAAACTTGGTAGAGAGTCACCCTAGGAACATTTCTGTGAAATTATTTTAAAATCGAGCCAGTAGTTTCTGACAAGAAGATTTTTTAAGTTTTTACTACAGCTTATCTAGTAAACTAACCCCACCCCCTGGCCACAATGTTTTTTGATGAATCAAGATGGCTTGAACAAACTTGGTAAAGGCTAACCAAAGGAACATTTCTGTGAAATTATATCAAAATTGGCCCTGTGGTTTCAGAGGAGAAGTTGTTAAAAGCTAAAAGTTAACAACAGACGACGGACAACAGACACCAGATGATCACAAAAGGAACTCTGAAGTACACCTTACTGTCGTTTAACTTTCCATGACATGCATACACTCTTCATATAAAGGTACAAGGTGAGTTTAACTTACCTTGACACACATACACCGTTAACGTTGACACACATACACTTTTCATACACAGGTATCAGGTGAGTGAAACTTACCTTGACACACATACACTCTTCATACACAAATAGCAGGTGAGTGAAACTTACCTTGACACACAAACACTCTTCATACACAGCTGTCAGGTGAGTGAAACTTACCTTGACACACATACACTCTTCATACACAGGTCTCAGGTGAGTGAAACTTACCTTGACACACTTACATTCTTTATACCAAGGTGTCAGGTGAGTGAAACTTACCTGACACACATACACTCTTCATACACAGGTACCAGGTTGGTAAAACTTACCTTGACACACATACATTCTTCATACCCAGGTGTCAGGTGAGTGAAACTTAACTTGACACACATACACTCTTCATACACAGGTGTTAGGTGAGTGAAACTTACCTTGACACACATACACTCTTTATACACAGGTTGCAGGTGAATGAAACTTACCTTGACACACATACATTCTTCATATACAGGTGTCAGGTGAGTAAAACTTACCTTGACACATATACACTCTTCATACACAGGTATCAGGTGAGTGAAACTTCCTTGACACACATACACTCTTCATACCCAGTTGTCAGGTGAATGAAACTTACCTTGACACACATACACTGTTCATACACAGGTTTCAGGTGAGTGAAACTTACCTTGACACACATACAGTCTTCATACACAGGTATCAGGTGAGTGAAACTTCCTTGACACACATACACTCTTCATACCCAGTTGTCAGGTGAATGAAACTTACCTTGACACACATACACTGTTCATACACAGGTTTCAGGTGAGTGAAACTTACCTTGACACACATACACTCTTCATACCCAGGTGTCAGGTGAGTGAAACTTACCTTGACACACATACACTCTTCATACACAGGTGTCAGGTGAGTGAAACTTACCTTGACACACATACACTCTTCATACACAGGTGTCAGGTGAGTGAAACTTACCTTGACACACATACACTCTTCATACACAGGTCTCAGGTGAGTGAAACTTACCTTGACACACATACATTCTTCATACACAGGTGTCAGGTGAATGAAACTTACCTTGACACACATACACTCTTCATACACAGGTGTCAGGTGAGTTAAACTTGCCTTGACACACATACATTCTTCATACCCAGGTGTCAGGTGAGTGAAACTTACCTTGACACACATACACTCTTCATACACCGATCTCAGGTGAGTGAAACTTACCTTGACACACATACATTCTTCATACCCAGGTGTCAGGTGAATGAAACTTACCTTGACACACAAACACTCTTCATACACAGGTCGCAGGTGAGTGAAACTTAGCTTGGTACACATACACTCTTCATACACAGGTGTCAGGTGAGTAAAACTTACCTTGACACACAAACACTCTTCATACACAGGTCGCAGGTGAGTGAAACTTAGCTTGGTACACATACACTCTTCATACACAGGTGTCAGGTGAGTAAAACTTACCTTGACACACATACACTCTTCATACACAGGTTTCAGGTGAGCAAAACTTACCCTGACATACATATACTCTTCATACACAGGTGTCAGCTGAAACTTACCTTGACACACAAACATCGTCTTAATTTACTAAATCTATATCTAAATTATACCTGGATAATATCTTCAAATGCCTGATTAGGACTTACTTCAACTAGTTGCTGAGTTGGTGCTACCTCAAATCACAAGTAAATACTTAAGGTGCAAATAAGATACATCAGCTGCTATTTTTGTATGGTCAAGTTAAGTATTTGACCACATTGTGACATTGCTGATAAATTTTGGTGTTAGATATCTGATCATTGACTTTCAATTAAAACCTTTTCGTCAATCATTAGTTACTGCAAGTCTAGTAACACATACTGTCTCAATGAGGTGAATATTTGTACCAAGCTATATCAAATTCGTTTCAGGGATTTAGATCATTTGGAGCAGTCAGCAGACACTATGCTAATTTGAACTTTAAACTGTATGACCTAGACTTGATCTTATACTTGAAAGGACACACAGTTTTGTAAACTGCTATTCTTATATCAATGCAACAGAACATATATTTTTCTCCAATGGTACTTGTATTGTTTTATTTACTAAAAATAACTGTGAATGTATGAAATGAGATAATTAAACTACAACTTTTTATTTTACCTAAGTGATCCCATCTGGTGTAAGACCAGGACTGACAGCAACATGCTGATTTGGCACCACCTACAATCAGCATAATTTAATGTTAGCTGAGTTGTATAGATCTATTACATTATTGAATTGTAAAAATTATTTATACATTAGTTAAATTTTAATAAAATTAGTTCAATCAATCAGACATTTGAAACGCTATTGCAGCCTCATCAAAATTTGATAGATTGTAATAATATAATTACACAATGTCATTCACAAACAAATTTAGTGAATCCTGGGCAATTGAATAGAACTGATGACATAGCTCTGTAAACAACGACAAAAAGTGTTACTGTTTCCTTTAAAGAAAAACATATTGTACAGTGTTGGAAGATATATGTAATTGTATTGTTTAAATGCAATTCTATCTTACCTGTGCAATTCCTGGAAAAGGATCTACAGCAAACTGTGTTGGCCTACCTACAATCACAGCAAGTGAATATTTCATGACCATACTAATACAAATATAATATCAACTTATTTGTGTACTAACATATTAAAGTTTGTATGATATTGTAATGTATTTATTTTTTTTTAAATCCAAAGCAATATTTAAATATTTTATTGTGTTATTAATGTTTGTTTGAATATTTAGCATCATTGTTATGCCACCGATGGCTAACAGACGATCAGTTAAGCTAACAACTTTTTCCTTGGTTCCTGGAAGGTTAACCAGTACTCAACCACACTCCATCTCTGCAAGCAACTGACAACTTTCCTACTTCAGCATCAGTAACAAATGACAATATATGTCAATCATCACTGAGACGATGACTGTGTGGTGATTTGAACTATAACCCTGAAATGATAGTCAGACGTGCTACTGACTGAGCTAACCAGGCACAGCTATTGATGGAATCTAAAATGATATACTTAAAATATGATCATCAGTCAGTTGCTGTAAATACTTGTATGTTTATTTGAGACTACAACAGAATAAAAGCCCTGCGACCAGAGCGGCATAGTTTTATATACTCAGGATACATGCAAGATAGTGTGTATCAAGTTACCATGCAGAGTGCATTTAGTTATATACAACACTACCAAGGAAGCGGACTCGAGAGTGGTTGATATAAGCTCTGAGCTTTCATTGCAATCGAGCTAAAAAAAAGTATGAACTAAATTATTACTAAATTTAGTTACATACATAAATATAGTCAGTTACTCACCAGCACAGTTGGCTATATAATGATTCAAACTCTTGACCCCTTCATTGAAATTCTGACACATTACCCACTTAGTGCGACATATTGCAATTTCTTAGAAGCCTTGTAAAGATTTTTTATTTTGCTTCTCTGGAGACAACAAATCGAAAATCAAAATAATTAAAAAGCTGTGCATAAACACCTTATTAATGAGCTTAGTTATCAACCAAGATATTGAACCAGGTCCTGCTGTGGTTGGATGTACACACACCCTTAGTATAATATTTTTTATTAAATTATCCAACAGACCATACATTGATTTATTGACATGCAATTTAAAACTAAGGTTATCATACTAAACACTTGGTGTGTTTGTTGTGTGTGTGTGTGTGGGGGGGGGGGGGGGGGGGGGGGGGGGGGTTTAGTAGTATTAGAGCACTGAATCCATGTTTGATGGGGGGTGGGGGCTCGAGTTCGATCCTTCGCCACGACTATGTGTTGTGGTCCTGGTGTAACATTGATGCAGGACAATGCCCGCCCTCATGTAGCCAGGGTCACCACTCAATTCTTGCAGCAAAACAATGTCAACGTCATGCCATGGCCCGCGGTTTCCCCGGATCTCAACCCCATTGAGCACATATGGGATCAGCTGGGCCACAAAGCACGAGCTAACCATCAGATTGACAATGTTCGCGATCTTACACGGGCGTTACAACAGGTATGGAGGAATTTGCCCAATGCACTGGTATTGCGTTACGTTACGTTGATGCGGCGTAGGATCATTGCATGCATTCATGCAAATGGTGGCCACACTCGGTACTAACGAGATTTACTGGATGTGCCACATTTCTTATTGAAATTCCATCTCTAAACATTCAATAACACCTTTCTGAGTTTTTGGGATTTTTGATTTTGACCCCTACCTCTCTTGACCGGTTATCTCTCGAAAAGTTAACAAGATAGCCAGATGTTATTAATTGGTTCTGATACAGAAATGAATGAACTTGTTTTTCTATTTTGATTCATAAAAGTAACCCTTTTGGTTTTCGATAAATCTTTCCTGAAATATGGAGGGACGTTTCTATTTTTGCTGAGTATATTTTGATAGTGCAGAGGTTGACAAACAGTAAATGTAGGTTTCACTTCTTTCATTTGGGATTTTCAATGAATGACAAGCCTTCAAACTTTTATTATTTACTATAGAATAAAGAACAAAAATCAATGCTGGGATGACACCTTATTGCGAGTGGTATTTTAAAACTGTGCAATCTCCTATCGCATATCTCGGACACCAAATATAAGCGGGGCGCGCGACGTGACGTCATATTTAGAAAATGAAAGAGGCCTAATAAGGGATAAATCTCAACATGCCAGTTTAGCACCACCGAACTAGCACAGGCCGGGGTTGAGGGTTGGTAGATAAGGACTAAGTGGTAGAGAGGAATGAAGACGTGGTAGAGATAGAAAATTCATAAACAAACACGTTATTTCACTATAAAATGTGGTAATGGCGACGTAGGGTAAAATCAGTTGGACCTACGGTGCAAGCATACTTTAGTTAGGCCCGGGATGGGGATAAGGGGACATCTCCTCAATCACTCAACCAATGTTTAGGTTGGGGAACCAGTATAGACATACCAAACATTAATATAACTTCACTTTAGCCTATAGCTAGATTGCAGCATTTGGTGTTTTAAATTTAAACAATTTCCGGAGGAGGCCCTCGACTCCCCACCAGCAGGAAGGGCTTACTATCCCACAGGAATAGGATACTCAGATATATACCCATCCCTCCCCACTCTCCTCACATCTTAGCTCCTATTCACGACATGAGATCGCCTACGGGTTTGAAATGTGTCCAGAAAGATGGGTCAACGCTCTATATCACAGTATACAAAAGAAATAGGGTCAAAAAGAGGGGTCAAAACGGCGGCACATATGTACTAACCAATATATAGGGAGTACCTCCCCCCGCGTGTTAACCTGTGTGCAGACATGTATTGTCGCAGCCACGTTAATAGATAGATATGTTGATAGACTTGCAGGCATGCTGATAGATATGTTGATAGACGTGCAGGCATGCTGGTAGATATATTGATAGACGTGCAAGCATGCTGGTAGATATGATGATAGACATGCAGACATGCTGATAGATATGTTGATAGACATGTAGTCATGCTGATAGACATGTTGATAGACGTGCAGGCATGCTGGTAGACATGTTGATAGACGTGCAGGCATGCTAACAGACATGTTGATAGACGTGCAAGTATATGCTGAAATAATTTTCACAGACATGCTGGTAGATATGTTGATAGACGTGCAGGCATGCTAATAGATATGTTGATAGATGTGCAGGCATGCTAATAGATATGTTGATAGACGTGCAGGCATGCTAATAGGTATGTTAATAGACGTGCAGACATACTAATAAATATGTTGATAGACCTGAAGAGACATGCTGATAGACGTGCAGGTATGTTGACAGATTACAAGTATGTTGATAGACATGCAGGCATGTTGATAGTCATGTAGGTTTGTTGATATATATGTGGTAGACGTGTAAGGGCATGTTGATAGACGTATAGGGGCATATTGACAGACAAGCAGGTATGTTGATCGAACACTAGTACGTTGGTAGATATGCAGGTATGTTGATAGTCTTGCAGGTATGTTGATAGATATGTGATGGACGAGTATGGGCATGTTGATAGATGTGTAAGAATGTTAACTGATATGTTGATAGACGTGTATACATGTTGATAGACATGTAGCTATGTTACAAGACATGCAGGCATATTGATATGTGTACGCATGTTGATAGACATGTAGGTAGATAAACTGAGGTGTATGTAGGTTTGTTAACATGTATATTGATTTGTAAGCATGGAGTTTGTAGTGAACATGTATGTAAATAAGTAGCCATGTGGGTATATTGGCAAACTATATATCCTTCAATTGGTGACATAGGACGACTGCAACGTATCAGTTACTTGCTGAGATACGAGTGCTCCAGTACTGGTTATCTTCCAGGACCCCCAAGAAAGAATTATTAATGGATCGTCTGTTAGCCCTCTAAATATTCATGAATGTATACTTATAGTTTAAATGCATTAATGTTTGATAAAAATTGTAATCATTTAGTCATTTGTAACCATTGATGTCATGGTGTTACGTGTATGGTTTATACTTTGCAATATTGATTTTTTAAATGGAGTTAAACCCATTTTCAACATATTTCAAGCTATACACGAGAATGACATATCCAGTTTTATTGGTGGAGGAAGACCTCAGAATGAATCTGAGTAGAACTACCCTCCTTTTGCAAGTAACTGGCAACTTTCTTACATAAAGTTTTAGAGCGAGTGGGATCAAATCTACGAGCGTAGCAGTCAGAGGTGAGTGATCTTGAGATGCTTCCTTTACACTACTCAGCCACGAGGACCCTTGTTATAATGAAATAATTGTATATGATTATGCTGTTTGTCGATTGTGAAATTAAGCATTAAATAAATAAAGGTGGAAAGTAGGGTCAACGCTAATGATGAAGAAGCGCTGAGAGAATTTCAGAACCAAAGGTATTTCATTAATAAAATTGTGAACAATGATGATCATATTCATAAAATCTGTAATGAAATACCTTTGTATACAACTATACATATTCTAAAACTGTAAATATAATTAACAATAGGCTGATAATGTTGCTCTCGTCCAGTGTTTCTTTATCAAAATAAAACAAAAAATCTACCAGCATGCATGCACGTCTTTCAACATGTCTACCAGCATGCCTGTACGTCCATCAACATGTCTATCAGCATGCCTGCACGTCTATCAACATATCTATTAACGTGACTATACGTCTATCAACATAACTACCAGCATGCCTGTACGTCTATCAACATGTCTATCAGCATGCCTGCACGTCTATCAACATATCTATTAACGTGACTATACATCTATCAACATATCTACCAGCATGCCTGTACGTCTATCAACATGTCTATCAGCATGCCTGCACGTCTATCAACATATCTATCAACGTGACTATACGTCTATCAACATATCTACCAGCATCACAAACAAATACTAGTATTTAATTAAACTATACACAATAAAATTGAATTAAGTACATCTGACATACATATATTTATTTGTACATGTATATCAGGCATACATGTATTATAGTGTATCAGGCATACATGTTTTATAGTGTGTACAAGTATATCAGTCATATATGTATTATAGTGTGTACAGGTATATCAGACATATATGTATTATAGTGTGTACAGGTATATCAGGCATACATGTATTATAGTGTGTACAGGTTTATCTTGCATACATGTACTATAGTGTGTACAGGTTTATCAGGCATACATGTATTATAGTGTGTACAGGTTTATCTTGCATACATGTACTATAGTGTGTACAGGTTTATCAGGCATATATGTACTATAGTGTGTACAGGTTTATCAGACATACATGTATTATAGTGTGTACAGGTTTATCTTGCATACATGTACTATAGTGTGTACAGGTTTATCAGGCATACATGTATTATAGTGTGTACAGGTTTATCAGGCATACATGTACTAAAGTGTGTACAGGTATTTGCTATGATGCTGTACAAGTGTATCAGTTTACATGTAACATTGTATTGTTCAGGTATATATTTGCTATGATGTTGTACAAGTGTATCAGTTTACATGTAACATTGTATTGTTCAGGTATATATTTGCTATGATGTTGTACAAGTGTATCAGTTTACATGTAACATTGTATTGTTCAGGTATATATTTGCTATGATGTTGTACAAGTGTATCAGTTTATATGTAACATTGTATTGTTCAGGTATATATTTGCTATGATGTTGTACAAGTGTATCAGTTTACATGTAACATTGTATTGTTCAGGTATATATTTGCTATGATGTTGTACAAGTGTATCAGTTTACATGTAACATTGTATTGTTCAGGTATATATTTGCTATGATGTTGTACAAGTGTATCAGTTTACATGTAACATTGTATTGTTCAGGTATATATTTGCTATGATGTTGTACAAGTGTATCAGTTTACATGTAACATTGTATTGTTCAGGTATATATTTGCTATGATGTTGTACAAGTGTATCAGTTTACATGTAACATTGTATTGTTCAGGTATATATTTGCTATGATGTTGTACAAGTGTATCAGTTTACATGTAACATTGTATTGTTCAGGTATATATTTGCTATGATGTTGTACAAGTGTATCAGTTTATATCTAACATTGTATTGTTCAGGTATATATTTGCTATGATGTTGTACAAGTGTATCAGTTTACATGTAACATTGTATTGTTCAGGTATATATTTGCTATGATGTTGTACAAGTGTATCAGTTTACATGTAACATTGTATTGTTCAGGTATATATTTGCTATGATACTGTACAAGTGTATCAGTTTACATGTAACATTGTATTGTTCAGGTATATATTTGCTATGATGCTGTACAAGTGTATCAGTTTACATGTAACATTGTATTGTTCAGGTATATATTTGCTATGATGTTGTACAAGTGTATCAGTTTACATGTAACATTGTATTGTTCAGGTATATATTTGCTATGATGTTGTACAAGTGTATCAGTTTACATCTAACATTGTATTGTTCAGGTATATATTTGCTATGATGCTGTACAAGTGTATCAGTTTACATCTAACATTGTATTGTTCAGGTATATATTTGCTATGATGTTGTACAAGTGTATCAGTTTACATGTAACATTGTATTGTTCAGGTATATATTTGCTATGATGCTGTACAAGTGTATCAGTTTACATCTAACATTGTATTGTTCAGGTATATATTTGCTATGATGTTGTACAAGTGTATCAGTTTACATGTAACATTGTATTGTTCAGGTATATATTTGCTATGATGTTGTACAAGTGTATCAGTTTACATCTAACATTGTATTGTACAGGTATATATTTGCTATGATGCTGTACAAGTGTATCAGTTTACATGTTACATTGTATTGTACAGGTATATATTTGCTATGATGCTGTACAAGTGTATCAGTTTACATGTAACATTCAAATGTTCAGGTATATATGTGCTAGGATGTTGTACAACTGTATCAGTTTACATGTAACTTTCAATTGTTCAGGTATATATGTGCTATGATGTTGTACAAGTGTATCAGTTTACATGTAACATTGTATTGTTCAGGTATATATGTGCTATGATGTTGTACAAGTGTATCAGTTTACATGTAACATTGTATTGTTCAGGTATATATGTGCTATGATGTTGTACAAGTGTATCAGTTTACATCTAACATTGTATTGTTCAGGTATATATTTGCTATGATGTTGTACAAGTGTATCAGTTTACATGTAACATTGTATTGTTCAGGTATATATTTGCTATGATGTTGTACAAGTGTATCAGTTTACATGTAACATTGTATTGTTCAGGTATATATTTGCTATGATGTTGTACAAGTGTATCAGTTTACATGTAACATTGTATTGTTCAGGTATATATTTGCTATGATGTTGTACAAGTGTATCAGTTTACATGTAACATTGTATTGTTCAGGTATATATTTGCTATGATGTTGTACAAGTGTATCAGTTTACATGTAACATTGTATTGTTCAGGTATATATGTGCTATGATGTTGTACAAGTGTATCAGTTTACATGTAACATTGTATTGTTCAGGTATATATTTGCTATGATGTTGTACAAGTGTATCAGTTTACATGTAACATTGTATTGTACAGGTATATATTTGCTATGATGTTGTACAAGTGTATCAGTTTACATCTAACATTGTATTGTTCAGGTATATATTTGCTATGATGTACAAGTGTATCAGTTTACATCTAACATTGTATTGTACAGGTATATATTTGCTATGATGCTGTACAAGTGTATCAGTTTACATCTAACATTGTATTGTTCAGGTATATATGTGCTATGATGTTGTACAAGTGTATCAGTTTACATGTAACATTGTATTGTTCAGGTATATATTTGCTATGATGTTGTACAAGTGTATCAGTTTACATGTAACATTGTATTGTACAGGTATATATTTGCTATGATGTTGTACAAGTGTATCAGTTTACATCTAACATTGTATTGTTCAGGTATATATTTGCTATGATGTACAAGTGTATCAGTTTACATGTAACATTGTATTGTTCAGGTATATATTTGCTATGATGTTGTACAAGTGTATCAGTTTACATCTAACATTGTATTGTTCAGGTATATATTTGCTATGATGTTGTACAAGTGTATCAGTTTACATGTAACATTGTATTGTTCAGGTATATATTTGCTATGATGTTGTACAAGTGTATCAGTTTACATGTAACATTGTATTGTTCAGGTATATATTTGCTATGATGTTGTACAAGTGTATCAGTTTACATCTAACATTGTATTGTTCAGGTATATATTTGCTATGATGTTGTACAAGTGTATCAGTTTACATGTAACATTGTATTGTTCAGGTATATATTTGCTATGATGTTGTACAAGTGTATCAGTTTACATGTAACATTGTATTGTACAGGTATATATTTGCTATGATGTTGTACAAGTGTATCAGTTTACATCTAACATTGTATTGTTCAGGTATATATTCGCTATGATGTTGTACAAGTGTATCAGTTTACATCTAACATTGTATTGTTCAGGTATATATTTGCTATGATGTTGTACAAGTGTATCAGTTTATATCTAACATTGTATTGTTCAGGTATATATTCGCTATGATGTTGTACAAGTGTATCAGTTTACATCTAACATTGTATTGTTCAGGTATATATTTGCTATGATGTTGTACAAGTGTATCAGTTTACATGTAACATTGTATTGTTCAGGTATATATTTGCTATGATGTTGTACAAGTGTATCAGTTTATATCTAATATTGTATTGTTCAGGTGTTTTTATTTGCTCTTTTGTTGTGCAAGTGTATCAGTTTACATGTAACATTGTATTGCTCAGGTGCATATTTGCTCTTTTGTTGTTCAAGTATCAGCTGAATAGTTTCATTCTATTCAATTTTCAATGGAATATATAGGTAAGTGTCCGTTTACTGGGAAGCGTACATGCAACCTTACATATTCAGTATTATATAGTAAGCAATAATCCACTTTTCAAAATATAATATTCAATTTCTATATAAGCTCTTGTAAAGAAATCTTGTTTGGATTTAGATGTGAAGTAAGTTTAGATCTTATATGAATTGCTCTCATGTAAAACTAGTACTGAGTGTTGTTTTAAGAGGAAATTGGGTTTAGAATTTAATATATTATGAGTTTTATAATGTCATGTGTTGTTTTATCTAAGTTTGTGACCTACCAGCCATGTTTCGTTTCACAACTGACCCATCTATCTTTCTGATGTATTTGTTTAAAACGACACCCACCTGTCTTCATTGAAATGTACATCATGTTTGAAATAAAAGCAGATTTTTTGAATTATGTAAAATACAGGTAAATGCTGCAGATGATATCTATCTTTTCTTCTGCCTGTACAACTTAAGAAATATATATTTTCATTCAAATAGTCCTTTTATCTCTAAACTTCCTATTTATGTAACAAAATCATTTAAATATTTAATTGGTCTATACAAATCATTCAATCAGTACCATAAACCTAGAACCAACTGAACCTTTAAAATTCCTAATGAAATACTTTTTGTAACATTATTTGATGCATACAAAATTAATGTTAGGAATGAATGAATGAATGCGGTTTTACGGTGTACCAACACATTATACTAGTAGGTTATTTGACAGCAATAGGAAGGAAGATTCCTGGTTCACTCTACATGTAAAAAAAAAAAATAAAATAAATTAACATACAGATAAAAAAACCTTCAATAAAACTAAATGAATATGCAGAATGAACCTAGAACCTTGATACCTGCAGAATTTCAGCAAATTCTGTAAAAATACTCAAATTGTCACTTCTCATGATTTGCACGAGACACAGTTATCCTATTCTTGCCATCACTCATATGGCTCCCTGGAACCACACAGGGATTGGTATTTTAACCGCAATGATGAACATCAAGGACTCATATAGAGAAGGAAAAGCAACGGATTGAGACGTTATGAACATATAAAAATTGAAGTGACATAAAACGACAAAGAACATAGAAGATACCAATAGAGTGCAATTAAATTATTCAAAATAGTTCAAGCTGGTTACTTAAATTCATATCTACTTTAAATTTATTTACTCACTTCATTTCTTCATGAATGCTCACTGTATTAAATGTGTTGGATTGGTCTCTCTAATTCAACTTCCCTGTTCACCATCATTTAGTCATCTATTATTAATAAAAAATAAATAATGATATAATTGATTATTCATCAAAAACAATTTTGGTTAGATACTTGTGTTTTTTAAGACTTTAAAGTAAACAGTAAATCTATTGAGTATATAAAACTAAATAAAAAAAATGAAACCACCGAGGATTGAACAACTTTATTTCTTTCTACTTGTTCTAGAACTAAATACTGCTCCTATGCAGTCTAGGTATTATCTCTTTTTATATATTTAAATTTGTTTATGCCAATTGGGTTTCAGATTTTGTTTTCATTTATGATGTGTTTGTTCCATTTGGTCAAAAATGTTATGCATTCATATAGGCCTATGTAAAATAAAAGAAATGAACAAGAAAAATATAATGAAATATGCTCATATATATTGGTTATTGGTATTTTATACTGATGATTTGGGTAAACACCACTAAGTTTTGAAAAGTTAGGTTCTATAACCACCAGTAACAGTTGATACTCAGTTAATGTTTCAAAGATTAATATCTGCAGCACAGCAAGTTATCACACAAGATGAAATCGGGTCTCTGTTTACATTCGGGTTGTGTTCGTATTCACCGTCATTGTTTGACGCTAATGGTCTTATGCAAAATGCAACATCTAAAATAACTGGCTTGGATAAATGTACTGTAAACGAAAATGCAAAGTATGTACTCGATGGCGGGGCATTAATTCAAAAACTTCCACGGAGTCGTGGTGTCACATTTAACACCGTTGCTGAGATGTATTCAGTGTATATATTGAAATGTTATGGCCAAAATGTTGTTGTTGTGTTTGAAGGATATTCAAATTCTCCGTCTACAAAAGATAGGAAGAGTTAGCACTGGCGTTAAGTTTGATGGCAATACCACATTAAATATAAAAAGGAGATATTCCTTGCAAATCTTAACAACAAATCAAGCTTCATTGACATGTTAAGAACCCATCTTCAATCTAAGTACATCGAGACTATTCAATCAGAAGGTGATGCAGATTTGTTAATAGTAACAACAGCGGTTAAGTATGCTTTGAACTCCGCCGTGACAGTGATTGGAGATGACAACGACTTATTGGTGCTGCTTTGCTATCACGTTAATGATAATTGCAAAGATGTTTACTGGAAACAGAAACAAACTCAAAACACAAATAAGAAATATATTTGGCATATCCAAGATACCCAGAACAAATTAGGTCCCGAAACATGCAGTAATAAACTTTCCATACATGCGCTACTCGACACAACATCGAGGATTTATAGCTTTGGAAAACGACTAGCCCTCAAGGAGTTTACAAAGGATTCACAATTCCGAGAGTGTTCAATGACGTAATTCTTTTAAATGGCAAAAAGGAAGATACTTTAAGTTCTTTACGCATGTCTAAGTTCTTCCATGAGGTTGAAGAGAGTATTAAAGTGGAAATCCTGAACAGTTGCCACCAACACAAAATGCTGCGAAATGCCATAGTTACAGAGTATACCAGGTACAAAATGGTTTGAACGTTCAAGAATGGGGATGGAAAATATCAAATGGCCGTATGCTTCCTATTCAATGTGCAGTGAATGTCGGGGAGTAAGTTGTTTCAACTCTGTAGCAATGGATAATGTCACCGATAAAAATGAGTAAATTGTTTCTTGATTGATTACATAAATACAGAGCGGTCGCTGACATATGATTTTATCATATATTGTACAACGACAAAAATATATATGAATGAATGTTTAATTGGCTGACTGAATGAATGGTGTTTTACAGCACGTCGATATACGTTTTACTGAATGAAATGATTTAGAGAAATAAAAAATCGATTTTTTTTTACTTATAAAATATGTAATTAAAGATAAAAAAATGTTATGAAAAAATATACGTCTCCGAGGGAAATTTTACGGGTAGTTGAACTACTGCTTAAAACTGAAGTTCAGTGCGATCGTTAATGTATACCGAGTTAGTCTCCCTGTAAACAAGAACGGCGGCTTAACGTCTTTTCCGAGACACCAAAGAGAACTGTTTCCAATTGTTAAGAAATGATGAATCTAATAAAAATTATGAAGAAAGGAAAAACTAGTTAAAGGAAAGATTTTATTAAAAATTTGAAACGTGATAAAGTGGGTGGAGTAATTTGACATGGTATTTTGCTTATATTATCATTTTTCCCAAATAAAATTGAACTTTATTTAAGACTGCAGTTAATAAAAAAATAACATGCTAACATTGTGTTGAAACATGCCCAGTTTATCCATTAAAATTTTACTGCAGGCCATTTTTTTGATTAAACGATTTTTATTTCAAAATCCATTATAAAAAATGATATATTTTTGTATGATAAAAATGAAAATGAAAGAGATGTCCGATTTTTGCCCATTTTCAGTACGTATTTTGAAAAAAACTTTCAGAAACTATTAAAACATTTTCTGTTGCAATTAGTCCGCAGTTTGATGTTTTTGCGGCTATTTTGACCCTACTACTGTATCGCTCATCGTCGTTAGAAATTATTCAAATTTCAGTATATTGTTGAAGAGACATCCTTCTTTGGATTTGGGGTATTTTTGTCACTTTTCAGGCGTTTTTAAGTGGAAAAAGTCAACAATTATATCAATATAAGGCATAAAATATGCAAATCGGTTGCGGGGAAGTCCCATGTTTTATGACCTGTGATGCCCATGACAATAAGATGTTGTTCGAATTTCAGCATAATTTTGAAATATAGTCATTCCCCTGGAGGTTTAGGTGATTTTTGACACTTTTTAAGAGCTTTTAAATAACACGTCTTGAGCAATAATTAAACCCCTTTATAACAGTCAAAACCATTGCACAATACAATGTATGTTAACTTAGTTTCTGTTACGATACCCGCCACGACTTATATATGAAGTTGTAATGTGTTTTTAAAGAAACCAGGGAGGCCAGGACCACTTCTTAGAACAAAAAAGGGTTGCAGTCGAATGACAGCCATATCTCCCGCTGATGCCATTTGAAAAAGGGCCATAACTCCAGAACGGGCTGAGCAAATCCAAGATTTGTTTCTTCCTTCACAATTAAGCATTAGTAGTAGTAGTAATCCCTGAAAGTTTTAATCAATTCCGTCCAATAAAGAATGAGGAGTTGCGGTGACAAAAATGTTGCACGGACGCACGCACGGACGGGTGCTATTACCATATTCTCCTCCGATGCCTATCGGCGGGGGATAATTATGTTGTATGTGTGCCTTAGATGGGTTAGGGTAAGGGTTTGGGTTAGGGGGTCGTTATTCTATAGGGGGTCACAATTCTATGTGAGAGTCATTTTTCTACGTGTGGGGGGAGTCATAATATTATAATCAGGGGTCATTATTTTATAAAATAAATTTAAAATAAATTTAAAATAAATTTATATTTTATAAAATAATGACCCCCGGTCATTATTCTATGGGGGTCAGTTTACAACGTTACACCGGCAACATTTCCCCCAATAGCGCTGGTTGTTCCGTGACAAATCATAGACATGGTGTTTACCGTCGATGATCAGTTTATCCTACCGAAGGTGAACTTGATTACCATCATCAAGGGTTTATTGAAGAGTTTCCGAACTCGGGATACTCTTTATGTAAAGTCATCAGACACGCGAACGTTATTATTGTTGCCATTCGATTTTCGTATCAGCGTTTTTTTTATAGAGAATACTATCCGTATCCTTATTGTGTGTGAACTTGGCTATGATCGCTCGTGGTGAATATGTCCCCGGAAGTCGGTCGGCACGGACGATGCTGGTATTAGAGTCAGCGATGTCAAGCTCTTGTTTCATGCAGTCATGTACCCTCTGTTTTGGGTTTTTAATAATATTATGGAATCTGAGATTGTTACTATGCCACTGAGCCTCCATGTTATCTAAATGTTATAAAAGTAGATGACTACCAAAATATATAGTTTTTGACAGCCCCAGGGGGGGGGGGGGGGGGGGCATATTCATTTGTTGATGTGTTTTTTTTTAATCTGTATGTTAATTTGATGTTTTTGTACATGTAGAGTGAACCTGGAATCTTTCTTCCTGTTGGCGTCGAATAACCTATAATTTGTTAGTACGCCGTAAAACCCTATTCCTTCATTAATTCATTCATTCATTGATACGCTCAAGGAATTATATATACAAGTCCTTGGTACGCTGTAAAGGATATATATGCTCAGATCATATTCAGTAGTGATACATGTGCACATCAATATCTGGTACCGCAGGGCACTCAGATTACGCAATTTATATTTATAGGCACAGGCCCACATACATATACGGCCCATATAAGACACATTTAATGACTTTGAAGGAATGTGTATAGAATCTATCATATGTCAATAATGTATAATGTATATTGAAATCAACGCTACTGATATTAGAGCTATATTCGTTTTCTTTTCTTTGCAATATACTAAAATATAAATAAACAGGAAAATGTACTAAGACTGGCCTTTTCGATATATATATATATTCCCAATATGTTGGTAAGTAGACACATAATATAAACGTTTGACGAGGTTCAATCCCCCTCTTGCATAGGTACTCCAGGCTAGAAAAGAGCTTATGCTATTTTTGTAGACAAAGTTTTATTTAGATTAAACGTATAGTTTTTACCCTTATATAATTTGTTTGAATGTATAGTTTTTACCACCAAATTTTAGACTGCAATGTAGAGTTTATTCATATGTTTTGAAGTTTACACGGCACAAGTTAATCTATTTTCAGGTCCAAAACACATACATCATAACATAATGTTAGGAAGAAGATATTATTACCTAAGAACTTGCATCATTTTCTTTACAAGTATTTTCATCTTCATGAGAAAGCCAGTATCATTACTTTGAAATTTTATTTAAAGTTCATTATGTTTAATGTACACCAAGCCTTGGTTATGTGTATCTATCTGAATTAAAGTGGGTACAGCCAAGAACTTGGTACAGGTAAAATGTAATGGAATTCATCACCTATGACATTAATATCTAATCAATGACAGCAAGGACTTATACATTCCATGATGACAGTATCTACTATTTCTATGTACGCTCCCTAGTCAGCTGACGATAACCTCGTTACGTTGAAATGGAAGAGATCGAACTATTCAACCGATGCTTCGGGAGTATACCCTTTACGGTAGGTAGCTTATTATTACAACATCTAAAATAACAAAGATTAAATCTAAATTAGTTAGCAGATATTTTCACTGAGAAAGAAGAGAGACTTTGTACAAGCTAGAAATAGCTTTCTTCTCAATTTTGTTGTTATATATCGCTGTATAATCAATATATGTATATATTATATGCTGGTAACAAATAAATTAAACTACCTTTCTAATTTCAACTGTTGATTTGAAAAGTTTATAGTTTACAAGTACACATTCGTGATGCATTCAGTTGACTGTTTCATACGTGACTGTACACATTCGTCTTTAATTCTAAATTTTATAATATTTTAGACAAAGGTTAGAGATGGTAAATCTACAAGTTGATTTATTCATTATTCTGCAAGTCCCAACTAATTTAATAAAGATTTAACATAGACACCAGACTGTGTCAAGTTCAAACATTATATATACATATACTGATATACTACAACCAGGTGTTATGTTGTTGTATGTCTGGGAGGATAGATATTGCAAAGGCGTTTGTCCAGTTAAGATGTTTATTCCAAGAGTGACCGATATGTAATGATGCTATCAGAGGGGATGCATGCATATATAGAATCAAGAACAGTAACTCATATATTGTGATATAACATAGTAAGAGTTGTGTCCCATAATATACTCTATATATATATAACTTATAATTTACAATATTTGCATTTTTATAACCCCAAACGTCAGGACTATAAAGTGAAATTGGTGTTACCATGGAATCAAATAAATGCAATTGCAACTTAAAGCAAAGTTATAACCCTCTGGCATTTTTGTAATAAAACGAACATATCTTGTCTGATTACAATGATTTACAAAACTAGACTCCCAAGTAACTAAATTCATAAGTACTTCTAACATATAATTATCATAATAAAAAGTGGGTATTTTTTATATTTTTATTTACCGCTAGCAAATACTACAACTTGGGTTTTATGCAGAATTAACTTTGAGCTTCCGCATTTCACAATATGAGTAAATACAGTATTTAAAATGACCGTGTTATCGGCAAAGAGCAACATAAACTGTTTCAGATACAATTCAACTGGTTTATTACTAAGTTCTTCTTCTTCTTCCAAGTAATTCATCCCTTATGAACTGTGTATTATCGAATTGAGTGTATGTACATGTGGCGTTGAGGACCAAGTGCACTTAGTTAAAATCACATTATATACAGGTTAAAACCTGGGTTCTAGGATGATTACTTCATGGCGTCCCGCAACCCCATCTTGAAGGATGGTAGGTTGGTAGTTGCGATCAGTCCAGCAGGAAGGCTGTTCCAGAGTCTAATGGTACTCGGGAAGAAGGAATATAGATGACAATTAACATTCGACTGTGGGATCGTGAATCTCGAAGTATGCCCTCTTGTGTAGGTTGTTGTCATGGGAACTAAGTAAATGTCTGCAGGGACAGCGATAAGATGGTACACTACCCTGTACATCATTACAAGCCTGGCATGTTGGCGTCGGGATTGCAATGTGTCCCAGTCTAATGTCTTCAGCATTGATGTGACGCTGCTTGTTCTCCTATAATCGCCAGTGGCATATCTGGCTCCTCTTCGTTGGACTTGTTCCAGCTTCTTGATGTTCCTCTGTGTGTGTATGGGTCCCAAACTACAGATGGTCAAACTAAAGTGGAGAAACATTGTTGTTTTACTTGTTTTGGTCAACTGTATGTGTTTCGACGGATGAATGCTAGGTTACTTCCATGAAAGGTTGAAACTGATAGTAACACCCAAATATTTGGCTTCTTTGACCATCGGTAGCTCGATGTTGTGTATCTTGTAAGGAGATTGGAGTGGTTTACGTTTGTTGGTGATTCGTATTACCTCGCATTTCTCAGTATTGAATGGCATCTGCCAATTGTTTTTCCATGTCTGTAGATTGGTGAGATCATCTTGGAGAGCCTTGATGTCCCTGGTGGATTGAATGCATCTGTACAGGAGGCAATGGTCTGCAAACAGTCTGGCAATGGAGGATATGTAAGTAGGCATGTCGTTGATGTACACTAAGAACAATTACGGTCCCAGGACAGTACCCTGGGTACGCCAGAAGTAACTTGTGCTGACGATGACTTGGATCCTTCCAGTACGACGGATTGCTGCCGGTCTCGTAGAAAATCTGCGATCCAAGAGTGAAGGATGCTGCGTATCCCGTAATGCTTCATCTTGACCAATAGTCTCTGGTGTGGGACCTTATCGAATTCTTTGCTAAAGTCTAGCAAACTCGCATCAATTTGTAACCCCTGCATTTAGGCTGTAGGCAAGGTCTTGTATGGTTGGTAGCAGCTGGGACTCGCATGATCTTGATTTCCTAAACCCATGTTGAGCATCAGAGAGAATGTTATGACGATCTAGATGAGAGATGACTTGGCTATGTATAATGTTCTCTAGTATTTTGCAGCATATTGAAGTTAGAGAAACTGGTCTATAATTGGATGCTTTGCTTCTATCCCCTTTCTTGAAGATTGGCGAGATGTGAGCTTGTTTCCACGAATATGGAATACGGCTTTGGTTGAGAGATGTTTGGAATATCAGGGTTAGTATGTCCATTGTTCTAAACTGTTATTGTTTTATAGGCTGTGAAAGTGTTTTCAAGCCTCCACAGTTACTAAAAATGACTAAATAACTCAAAAAGGAGAATAAATTAATAACGAAAAGTTTAAGGACGAAACAAAGCGGTGCTTTCGTAAGAATAAATAATTTGTCAAATTCACTCTCAAATCATCATCATTGTGAACGCTTGTTTATATCTCGCGGGAAGGATATCACAGGAAAACGCGCCATCTTCAAAGTCTTTATGTTATTTTTTTGATGACTAAGTTATAATTATATATTCCCTTTTTATCAACAGATTTACGATGACAGACATAGACTGCATTGTAAATTTAGGTAAGAAATAAATTGAAAACTATGAAGTTATCACATTATTAGTGTTGACGATAAATTTTAGAGGGAAACAATACGCACCGGTGAATATCTTTTTATGTTGAAATGGACATTCAATTTAGGTCGAACCGTTCGGATATAAACTTTATAAAAAAAATTACATTGTTAACATTTATAACTTCATTACATTGTGTTAAATCTCATGTTCGCCAAAAATACAACTATTCCTCCCCGAAAAATTGTTCTAGGTCAAGGAAATGACATCTTTTTTTGGAAATCAATTTGCAACGTTACAGGATTTTGATTTTTGACTGTCCTCATTAAGCAAATATATTTTTAATTTTTTTTTAATTTGGAACTTATCAATCGGCAAGTACAGTCATATATTTATGAACAAGCGATGTGATGTCAACATTATTTCTTCCAATTAACTGAACCCGTGTGGTTCAGGCTAAGAATAGAATCACTGTCGATCTCTGCAGATCTCTACAGAGGGGTAGGAATCCTCCGAATGGGTGTCATGTTCATTTTATCATTTTTTGTTGTGTTACAATAATTGTGGTTAAATAATCAATCATATGAGTATGGCAAGAATAGGATCACTGTGGCTCATAAAACCTCGTTCATTCATTCATTCCAATTAACCTCAATTATTGGCAGTAATGTCTGGACAAACATTCTACTTAATAACCATGTTGTATGACCATATACATACTATCAATTTTAACATTCATTTTGTAACTTTGTATGTTATTTTAAACTTCTGAAACTTTGTTTCAAGTCCGTTTTACTCTTCAGGTTTATTTGATCCCTCAGAAACTTTGCAAACTAAAAAATAAATATAAAGCACATTATTAGTACATATTTAAGAATGGGTTTTGTTACAAATTAATGTTCATCTCTTTCTGATAAAGACCATCAGCATATTGCAGATCAACAATGAAAATAGTCCCTTGTAGGAGTGTCAATACTTATTAGAATATGTCATATCAACAATGAAAATAGTCCCTGAAGCAAATGTAATATTAACGGCTTTCTTCATGTCATCAATCATGGTTGATTTCGAATTGATATCAGATTCAGAAATGATAAACATTATTACAGAAATATTTGTAATATGCTGTAATAGGCCATATGCTGTGTAGATTCAGATTCAGATCGGTCCATTTAAAAGTATAAAATAAAGTCGTGGAATAGGCTGTCTGGGAGATCGCCTCTTTCGTCAAACTAATTTTAATCGTAGTGTATTATTGAGAGCATTTTACAAGTAAACAAAACAATACAATTGTAACAGGGTTTCTGAGCATCTTATTTCAATAAATGTAGGATAAAACCACCACTTGAAATGGTTTATTTTGTAAACAAATCGTAGAAATTGTTTGAAGCAAAAATATGAAAATACCGAAGGTTGCTTACCTGGAGAAACCCAGTCTAAAAGTCAGCTCCTTCAAAAGCCGGATCTAGAAGTATGCGCATAGGTTACTGCTGTTTATTAGGGATGTTTTAAGACTTGACTATTAATGTCTACTTTTATGAGATACTACAAATCAAACATTAAAAATACAAACTTATCAATTGTATTAACTTTGAAATATGACATGTTCATTGTTTTCTTGGGAGCGCGTTTCTTGCATTTTGACGCAATTAAATCTTATTTGACGCAATCAAGTTTGTTCAGTGCGTCCACTATGACACAACCTTAAAAATATAGAAATTCAAATTATGCATATATTTGTTTTGGCAAGCTTGTTTCAGAGTTATTTTTACAATATGCTAGCTGTTTTGACAGATCACGTGGTGTGTTTCAGGGAAACCCCGGTCACGCAGTTATGCTATGTTACATAAACGCTTAAATTGGTTATTAACGCTATATTGATGCAATCGCAAAGACGATCACATACATAATTTTCTGCAAAGCAGTATTGTAGTTTGAAGACATCTGTGAGAACAAACGTACGCTGCAACAATAGCACTGATATATACCCAGTTTCAGGTTGTTTGTATATAAAGACGAAATGTGGAAATCGTGAAACTTTCCAAAAAAGTTGTTTACAATGTACGAACGACCTACTCCAGGCCTATCGTAAAAACTTTTTATTTTGTTTTCTATAAAGTATCGAGATGCGCATGCGCAACATTTTAATACCAGTTTAAACATAGGCCGGTCCAAGTTTTACAGCGGTATTCCCAGTGGCGTTTTTGTGTCTTTAACAGACGTTTAAAAGGTTATGGAAAAAAGAAAATAAACTTTTAGAAATTTAATTAATTTTTGTTAAGTTACCATTAAAATGTTTTTATATTAAGGTAACATTACTCTAAAATGAGTCTTATCTATGAGCCAGAAGAAAAATGCCTTTGGGGAAAAGAAAACAACAACAGTTTTGTTTTCCAAAGAATATAATGCTTAAAAACATTAAACATGTAGCTCAGCTGAAATATAAAATATTGAAATAAGTTTAGTGTTATTCATTAATAATAGTCAGGGCCATGGTGACATTACATTTGAAAAGTTCGTGGCCTTGTGGCCATGATTATAAAAACAACTAGTCTTTAGTTGTTGTAACTTGTTGCCAAAAGTTAAACATTCATTTGAAGTTAAATTGTTTTGAAGTTGTTAACTTAAGTTGCATCTTTGACTGAGGAATTTGTGGGAAACAGGAATTCAAACTGTTTTAGTAAAATTTGTACTTTTTTACCTCCATTTATTCAAGTTGATTAAATTTAAATCAACTGATGACCCCCAGATTTTTAGTCAGTGGGTCATCAATGATCCCCAAAAATTGGAGCTGGAGAAAACACTGCATGTTCAGTGAATTATTTACAAATTCCAATGTATGAGTCCCAGGACTCGCTGGACTACAAATCTGCGAGTCCAAAAGATGAAAGTGAGTCCCATTTTTCGAGACATTATAACTAAATCATGATTTCAAATGATGCAACATTGTGAAAATGAAGATACTTCACCATTGCACTGTGTGAACCTTTAGCTGTGCACCATTTAAACAACCACAAATGAGAATTAAACAGCAGTAAACATTGACTAGAACAGTTAAAAACATTAAGAAACACACTTTAGTATGTCAGATGTTTGTTGATTTGGTTCAAATAACATTACACACTGCATCTGTTTTATTGACAGTGGTGTAGCTAACCATAAGATGATGCGCAAGCTCATAGGGTTCTAGAAGGGTTGGGGAGGGGTCTGGGGGACATGCCCCTCTTCCCATCAGAAAATTCAGGATGCATTTCCTCAAAAAAATAATCAAGCCCGGACTTTGTGCGTAAAGGCAGCTACACTGCTGATTGAAATGTTTATCATAATTATAACACCATTTCGATTCAGTGAAACTATAACACAAGAAGTATTCAAGGTCGGCAAAAAGCTTGCATATTTACAACTCGCAACGGTAACAGAGACCGTCTGATGACATTGATTATGCTACATGCGCGCGCATCATTGTTGAGAAAGCGATGCAGTAGTAACCCGATGCTCTTGAAATTCACCCGATGATGCGCGCGCACTAGTGTTCAAACACAATGCGTCGGGAATTAAATGTCTGTATTTGAGATGCACATATTTCAGAATTGTGCGTCTGCCGCAAGATTTGTGTGTATAGGATGCAGGACGCAGGGGTAAATAAAGCACTGCATGTTGTCCATTAAAAAAATTCCTTTACAATATTTTTATGGCAACAATATTTTTATATAGAATAGAAAAACAAATTTGAAATGCACTATTTATGCATCATCTGATACCCCCGGGTGTCCGTTTTATACATCATATCACAGTTGATACCCGGGGGTAAAACTTAAACTTCTTTCAACACAGTATGACATACCCATTCCATACCCACCCAATCTCATTTCTTGTTACATGTGTTATAAGAGAAACTTTGAAATGTATCTATGTTTTTTTTTTGAATTAGCAATGATTTTCTAACGAGGATTACTTCATAATAGTCATTACCAGTATTCCCCCCTATGGCGAGTGACAATTGATATATGATATTACGTCTCATTGTCACGTCTCTCACCGCTGATTCAAGGGGGAACGTTATCCATTTCTTGCTGTACTCCAATAATGGATGACCTTCCAAGATCTCATGAAAGAGAAGTTCGGCTAACTGATCGTCTTTAGCCCTAGATGGCATAGCATAATAAATATTCAAACAAACAAATGGCACCTCTCAGGAACTACTAAACAAGTACATAGTATGGGGAACTGTAGGGATTTGGTTAAGAACATCTCCTTCATTTCCCTCAGTGTATTAATAACCTGGAACCTGCCAGCTAATTTATTGCACGCAAGTGACGAATCGTTCATATAAAATTAAATATAAAATTACTTTTTTAATAACTGTACTAAACAAACCACCCTTGGTAGCCTCTCCATATTGACAGCGATAAAGTGATATTTGTAACGTAATAGCGCGTGCAATAGTATCAAGTGTTAATGCAAAGATGGATTGAGCAAGAGTTACCAGACCAAACTAGTATTCCGCACTCATTGTTTTTCATTGCATATAAATAATATGTTGCTTACCACGTTCGATAGTTTCATTGCAGACATCAATTATTTTTTTTTAGAAAAAAGAAAACCCAATAACCATTGTTGTTTTTTTTACTTTTATGGGAAGGGGGTCGGTGCCTTTTGAAGGGGGGGTGGGGGGGAATTAGCTTTTGGAATTTAAATAGGTCGTAAAATGAAATTAAAAACAAAAGAATTGATAAGTATACATGTATATTTAAAACAGTTAACAAGTCAACATCCCTGTTTTTTCATTGTTTTAAACTGTTAAACTGGCTATGTTGTTAATGTTTAGCTTGGGATAGTTGTGGTGTTCTGCATTGTTTGGCTTGGGGTAGTTGTCGTGTTCTGCATTGATTAGCTTGGGATAGTTGTGGTGTTCTGCATTGTTTAGCTTGGGATAGTTGTGGTGTTCTGCATTGATTAGCTTGGGATAGTTGTGGTGTTCTGCATTGTTTAGCTTGGGATAGTTGTTGTGTTCTGCATTGATAAGCTTGGGATAGTTGTGGTGTTCTGCATTGTTTAGCTTGGGATAGTTGTGGTGTTCTGCATTGTTTAGCTTGGGATAGTTGTGGTGTTCTGCATTGATTAGCTTGGGATAGTTGTGGTGTTCTGCATTGTTTAGCTTGGGATAGTTGTGGTGTTCTGCATTGTTTAGCTTGGGATCGTTGTGGTGTTCTGCATTGTTTAGCTTGGGATAGTTGTGGTGTTCTGCATTTACTTTTCCCTGTTGAGGTCATTGGCTTGAGCCCTGCTAGATAAAACAAAAAATATGCTTAAAAAAATGTCCGGTTATTTGCGGAGGGAACATGGTTTTACTCAAATTTCTGTGTATGGATCTGCAGTCTTCCTTCGACAATAAATCTGATACAGTATATTAAACTTGTAGTGTGTTGAAAAAGGTCTGAAACACCTCAAAATATATTTGAATATTAAGATGTTTTATAACTTTTCTTTTCAGACATGGAAGAATCCAAGATGATGGAGATGAATGACTGTCCTCCAACAAAGAAGTTCAAACAAGGTTAATAACTATTTAAATCATGCATTCAAATAAATCGATTTTCTCTATGGTTTCATAAATGAAAGCAGTACTGATTTTCTACATATCCCTTGTATACCTAATACCGCGATATACCTATTACCGCGAATGCCCATATAATAACAATATCTCAGACATACACAAAGCTCCAACTTTCGTTAGCTTTTGTACTGGCAACTGTTGATTACTCAGCACACCAAAGTAACATTATTATTGTTTATTATTGATGCCATTATTTACATGGTTGACAGTTTTAGACACGCGGTAATAGGTATGACCAGTATATTTGATATCCTCCATGGCAGAGTGGTGTGTGACCCTTGCTCTCACCTGTTACCTGTTGGTCAGATTTGCACATAGTCAACATCTACAAGTCCTTTTTATCCTTTGTCTTCAAAGAATGGTGAATGTGCATTAATGGTTACCCTTGTCCACTCATCCATCTGTCAGATCAGTTTCCAATGAATAATTTCTGAAAAGTTTGTATTTATTAACTTTTTGGTCTGTGTTTGTATAAATATAAAATACAAGTGATCTACCATTTTTGTCATTGTCAAAACTTGCTAACATTGTGGGGACTGTGTCCTATGAACATATATCTATTTTATCAAATTTGGAGAAAAAATGGTTTTGTTTTACGGAAAATTAAAAAAAATGTGTAAGTTATCTATACATATTTTTACCCTTTACCCTCTTTCCCCCAACATTGACTTTAAAATTGCCCATATCGAAAAGTTATGGTCAAGCCATCCTTAAAAAATAAATTGTTTGACAGCTCCTACTTACTCACTCCAAATTGCAGCTACCCAAACTTTTTTTTATTGATTTTCAAGGTGTTTAATAAAATGTTTCATGATTTCTGTCCATTTTTCTTTAAAAAAACTAAAATCAAAATTTGCCTTAAGAAAAATTACCTACCTGCCTACCAACATGAGCAATACTAGCACAGCAAACAAATATATTTTTAAAGATGGCCTCATGACCCCCATTTATAAAGCTATGCGCCTTCCACAAATTTGTAAATGGAGTTATGGAGCTGGTGTGACTAAGCTTCCTTTGTCTCTTTCAGGTTGTTTACCTTTCAAACCACTTAACAACAACCAGACGTTACAAGGTTCAACTCCGCCGGGCAGTAAAAAGCGGAAACTGTCCGACAACGAGTCTCCCAGTGCTAAGCAACCCAAGACGAGTGTTGCAAAAAGTCTGCCGAAGCCACCGGTGAGCGAGTGTGACCCTGAAGTCAGCAGTAGCTCTGAGGCAGACACTTCCATTCCATTTGGTCACCAGAAAGGGGGTAAGAAGTTGAACACCATTGACCGATTCTTCAAGAAAAAATCAACTACGCTTGATCAAGAAGAAATAAGTTCTACAAATGAATGCATTGCCATAGATTTGACAGATGAGAATGAATGTAATGAGAACAAAAACAATGACACCAGTAATGACTGTGTTGAAAAGAAGATTAAAAATCCTGCTAAAGATGCGAAAGATATTGTTGAAGATAGTAACACAGAAAAGGCTGAAGACGATGTAAAAGAAAATGTAGAGAACCTTAAGAAGGATGGAGTTGAAATAAGAGTTAAAAAACGTGCTAAAACGATGAAGGATACTAACAAAAGTAAAGCAAAGGGAAAAGATTTGTCATCCGATGAAAAGAATAGTGATAAAGAAGTTACTGTGATAAGTGAAAAAGAACAAGAGGATGAAATAAACGATAAAGAAAAATCTGGAGAGACAGTGAAGGAAATTGCAGAGAATCTGGAGTCGTCATTTGTGGAGGACACTTCTGTATGTGAAAATGCGCTCAAGACTCCTGCAAAGGGGAAGTTGTCAGAATCTTTATTAAAGGTAATTGGTTTGTATGGCAGATTTAAAATTGAAATAATGTTTGTTTTAACTTTAGTTCAATAGCAGGATATACCAATGGATTTCAAACAAATGCCTACCCAAGGATTGGTGAAGTTGAGTCGTGTGTAGCGGGTTTGATCCCTATGATCTCTCATAAACAATACCTGGCCTGTACACGGGAGTCTTGAGAATGATGCACAAAAACTCTGAACTTATCTGGAAATAAGCTAAAATAAATTAGTATAAATCAGATCCTTGCGTCAACCCTGTTCTTAGAAAAAAAATAATTTCACAGCTGCTTTTCTGTAATAAATCTGGCCATTTAAATCCCAATTTAAGAATAGTAGTGTTAGTCTAGGCTAAGGTTTCTAAATGGCTACTCCAGTACATGTATTTTTAAATGACTTTCAGACTCCAGTTGTTGGTAACAGCGCTGTAACAGTGACCACCCCAGTGTCATCACAAAGTCAGGAGTCCGCCAGTGATGCAACACCTATCTCTGGAAAAAAGAAAAGCAGACCGGTAAGAGTTGTAAGACTAACTTCAAAAAAGATCAGTTGAAAATATTAAATGGAGGAAAATGTTTAATCACAGATAAGAATTGGAATGTTTCACTGAAGATCAAAATGAAACTTCATTATAGGTGGCAGTGTTTTCACTCACAATTTAAAATTGAGGGTCTTTTGTCCCCCATGTACTGAGAATTTATAGGCAGATTGGAGAATTTTGGGACATTTGATTATAAAGTGTGGCAAAATTTGAGGGTCAGGGGAAACCCTGAGGAGGTCATATATTTAAAGCCCTAACATAAAAGCTGCCAGATGGTTCTGAGGCAGGTTTTATATAATTCAGTACATCAGAGCTCTAGATAAGATGCGTATCTGCGTATATCATGACGCATTAAAATTTTGTGAATACACACCAGATTTGTTTTTAAGTGTGTATCAATAATGCATAAGCAACGAGTTTTAGGCCAAAAACCAATTTCTATATGTGTAAATAAGTTTACATTCTCTGAAAATCGATCTTCATTGTACTAATTTTAAATTAACCGCGTAAATGAATAGCTCAATGGTTTCAACTAAACTTGCATCAGTGATATATTTTACCGGTTATCATGGTAACCCAGTCAGTGCGATTAATAAACAATGTCGCTAAGTTGCTTGATTTTTTCTTGACGGGACACCAACTTTGGAAAGCTGAGGGTTCCAGCGGGATACCTGTTATTCCCAGAGCTGTTTCAATATTTTAAGTATATGGCTGGTTGAAAATACTATCTAACAACATATTGAGGTTATTTTTATATAATATACGCTCACTCGTCGGGGTAAATCATAAATGACTGTCATACCATGACAATTTTTTTTTGTAATTTGAAGAAAACGTCTTTGAAAAAAAATGTACGCTGCAACAATATCACTAATATATACCTGGTTTTAGGTTGTTGGTATATTAAGATGAAATGTTGAAATCATGAAACTTTGTTTAAAAAGTCATGTTATTTTAATGTTTAAAATGTACAGACGATATACTCTGAGAAACTTTTTATTTGAATGTCCTATCTTGTTTTGTAAGGTATAGAGACGCGCATGCGCGACTTTCAAATACCAGTTTAAACATCAGCCGGTCTATGTTTCCACGACACCCTTTTTGGTCTTCCCCGGCGCTGTTTATTTTTCTTTAACAGATGTTAAAAGGTTATGAAAAAAAGAAATTAATGTTTAGAAAATTATGTTCATTTTGAAAGCAAATTATGCTCAAAAAATGATTACATAACCTGAGAAATTTAATTAACAATTGAAAAGTTCATGGCCCTGTGGCCATGTTCATAAAAATAATGTCACATACTGCATTAAATGACTTCCATATTGTGCAGTGTGTATGCTAAAACTATATTTTTGTATTTATTCTTATTGCATTCTGGTCAGTTTTAACATATATGCCAAGAATGAATAAGCAGCAGAAAACTTGCTAATTGTGTGTACTAATAAGTCAATATAATTATGCCACAGTACAATGTCTTGTTCCTATTTTTCTACAGCGTTGGAATACCATTTATTTTTTAACATCTAAACTGTCATTTAACTATTCAGCTATGGTGTGTAACAAATCCAAAGATTGAGCAGTAAAATGACTGATATAAGATAAAAGGCAAAATGGAATGGTTTGATGTCCATTTGAACAGCTAAACACAAAATATTGTAGCAATTTAACAGGAGTTTGCAATTACCTCTGTTATGCAGCCTCTTGTGTTAAGCCAAATATGTTAGTTTTATATTTAAAGCAAAACTTGGTCTGTATTCAACAACCACATGCTCTAAGGGGCCATTATATTACATCCCCACTGTATGCTGCAACTTAACACAAGTTTGGTTGTATATCATATGTGCATAATTACTCATTACTTTTCTGAAAAACTCAAGAATACTCATCTACTCTGATTTTGATGAGTAATTACTCGTCGGCTTAAAAAAAATATCTGGAGCTCTGGTACATAATTCAAATCAGAGAATGCACCAAGGTTTGACTAAAATAGATATCCGCTTAAATGTGAAACCTATTTTGTTACATATCAAATTAGTCTTGTGATTTCATTTTGATTTCATTTTGATACATTATACTAAGGGATGGGTCCAGGATTTTAGTTAAGAAATGGTGCAACACAAAATCTGAGCAGGCACACTTTTTAGCTCACCAGGACGAAGTCCAAGGAGAGCTATTGCCATGACCCCAGCGGCGTCGGTAGACACCCAGGTTAAACTTTTGCGTTTTACTTTAAGATATCTATGCAACCACTCATTTGATGTGAATGAAACGTGCATGTGTGTTCACTATCATCAATGGAACACACACAGACAAGAACCATAACTCTGGATTGCATTTTGGCACAGTTATGGCCCTTTTTTGCGAACTTTGTTGTCTTCTGACAATTCTTGTTGTTGTTTTTTTTTCAGTAGAAATATAGTGAAATTTAATTAAATTTGGGAGTTTGTGGGATGGGACACAACATTTGGATTTTATTTATTAGTGATAATTAGATGCTTTTTATCCATTTTAGTTATTATTTTACTTTTTAAGACAATGATTGCGTTTTTTCCCTGATATGTTCCCTAAAAGTTGTTTTTATTAAAAGTCAATATATATATATATATATATATATATATATATGTAACAAGTGAAAGATTTTAATATACATCTATTATTTTTTTTTAAAAATTATAGCTTTCTGATAGTAAAAAGAAGGAACAAGAAGCAAGGCGCCTGAAGTTAAAAGAAGAGAAAGAAAAGGATCGTGAAGAAAAGAAGAAACAGAAAGACAAAGAAAAGGAAGAAAAGGAAAAAGAAAGATTGGAAAAGAAAAGGCAAAAGGATGAGGAAAAAGCAGAAAAAGAGAAACAAAGATTGGAAGAAAAGGTAATATAAAACAGAAAGTTTTAAGAAATTCACACATTTTTGTTTTCTTAAAAAGTAAGACTTTTGAAAGATTCATGAGGCCTCACCTATATTGCCTTAATGTTATGGATATTCTGTTCAGTAACATATATTTTGTGTCTGTAGTGTAAAATTCTTTAATTTTGTTGACCACATACTAAATCACAGCCAGTGATAAAGTCGCCCATTGGCCCATATCAGGTTATGTTAAATTGATTGATTGATTGAAATATTTAGCGTCATTTTTATGCCATCGAGGGCTAACAGACGATCAGTTAACCTAACCACTGTTTCCTGGGATTAACCAGTACTCGAGCACACCTCATCTCCGCAATTTACTGATAACTTTCCCACATTGAATCAGTGGTGAGAGACGAATGATAATGAGACACAATGTCATATATCAATCATCACGGAGACTTGCCGGGCGGGGAATCGAACTCGCAACCCCTGGATTGATAGGTTATGTTAAAACATTACTGAATAAAACAGAAAATGCCAACCTGCATATTAATGAATTTCTCAAAAATAAGATAAACTACAAGGACGGAATCAACTGTATTCTTAGAATGGAACCTTCCTCTTTATGATTCAATACAGAAAGTTTAGGTGATGCATCTTTATCCGTAACTGAATAAGGTCAAAAGTACCTGACTTTGGTAGAATTATGAAGTGGCCTTTATGTTGTTGATAGTTTTTTTACACCTGATTGTAGGAAAAGCGAGAGAAGGAAAGATTGGAGAAACTGCAACAGAAGGAAGAAGAAAAGAAACAAAAGGAAAAAGAACTTGAGTATGTCTTGTTATGTTGTTAGTGTTGACTAGTTTCACATGAGGGGACTATAGATTTACCCTCTGTCAATCTGTCCATCCAGCCTCCATCTGTCATGAAAAATGACTCAAAAAATATTCAAGTTAGGTTTGTCAAAAGTTGCATGTGAATAGAGAGCAATAAGGAGATAATGCTGTTTATTATATTTTAGTCGGACAAAAATTATGGTTGCTTTATCAACAAAATAGGTAAAATTATAACTATGACCTGGATCATGTGGTAACACAAAAAGTATTCATTTGAAGCTACATTTATGAGACTAAGCATGTCAAAAGAGGGCAATAAGGAGATCATACACAGCATTTTATTACTTTTTCAACAAAATTGAGCCTTGCCCGATTAGCTCAGTCGGTTACGCGTCTGACTATCAATCCAGGGGTCGTGAGTTTGAATCTCCGTGATGATTGATATACTACATTGTGTCTAATTATCATTCGTCTCGCACCACTGATTCAAGTTGGAAAGTTATCAGTTACTTGCAGAGATGGTGTGTGCTCGAGTACTGGTTAATCCCAGGAAACTGATTGTCTGTTAGCCCTCGATGGCATAAAATGACAGCAGCTGGTATTATTCATGAAAGTATCTACCAGTATGTAGTATTTGAGAAGTATAAAAATTTATTAAAAAAAAATTATTTTTTTTTAAAACCCAAGGTTTTATCGTGGATGGTGGTCCATGGTCCATGGTGGTCCATGTTTCTTCTTTAAGATCTCTTACAATGTAAGCCTTACAAATCTACCTCTGATCCATGCACATTTGCCTTTCACCTGGCTATACATTTACCTATCCTTCTAAATAGAAAAACTGTATGGAAAAATATCAGAAAGAAAAGAAGATTGCTTGGTTGTTATAAAATATGACATGAGAAAATATATAAACCTTCAAATGAACGATGTAGTTAGTATTTAACAATATTTTTTCCTTTTAATTTTTTTAAATCTTTTAAGGCAGTTGATTATTAATACCTTTAAACAATAATCTACCTTTTTCAGGGCAAAGCTTGAGGAGAAAAAGAAAAAGGATGAGGAAAAGAGACAAAAGGAAGAAGAAAAGAAAATTAAAGAGGAAGAAAAGAAGAAAGAAGATGAGGAAAAGGTGATATGATGAAACGTTACTACATAATTTTAGTGTTTGTGTTCATGTGTGTGTTTATGTATCATTCTTAAATTCAAATTCATGTTCAGCCATCATATTTCTGTTGTTCCTCAGTGGCAGAGAGTGGTCTAAGGAGCCATCTCAAGATCACTACTTTCACCGCTAAGTCTGCTCTCTCCAAAATCTTTGTGAGAAAGTTAGCCAGTTACTTGCACTAAGGACGGTGGTTCTACTCAGATTCATTCTGAGGTCTTCCTCACCAATAAAACTGGATATGCCATAGATAATCTGAAATGTTCTGAAATACATATATATCATAAATATTGTTATTTAATGAAAATTAAATAATTAAATAAAACTAAACTTTTTCAGTTGAAGAAAGCTGAGAAGAAGAAGTCCATGTTTAAGGGATTCTTCATTCAGAAAGCTCCAACTGTATCCCCACCAAAGGTTTGTACATTTAAGTGGGTGTATACACGCTGATCTCACATTATAAGTATTAGGCTTAACTCCTTTTTAGCAGTATTTTAGTTATTTAATGCAGACATTGCTCTAAATCATTGTGTGTGTTTTTTTATCCACTAGAAGGTTAACCATTATTATTCACCAAGTCAGACTTCTTACCTTATATTCAGAAGTGGGAAACTTGTGACCATAGAACAAAGTTTCTGACAATCATAACAGACTAACCAGGCTGGGATTTAAATCACAAACCCTGGATTTAGTCAGATTCAGTATCAACTGAGCTAACAGCCTGGCCAATAAATAAATAATACTCTTCAGTTTCTACATGTAAAAAAAATAATTTAATTTTGCATACATGTATATTTGTTTTGGACATCATGACATATCATGTGCAAAATTTAAAAATGCTCTTTACTGAAAGTAAATACAGATATATTATTTACACGTAACTACAGACAAAAGAGGCAAAGAACAGTTTCTTCATGCCGTTTGAGGTGAAAGCCTAACATGAAGTTGGCCCCAGAACAGAGGAGAAGACCTGTTACCTGGGGATGATAAACTGAAATTGGACGAGTTGATCAGCACACAGGTATACAGAAATGAAAAAAATCCATATTTGTTGTTATTCAAAGTTGTGTATTTTCCATGTACAGTATTTTCTTCCTTTTATCTGGCGGACATAATTAGAAATGAGTTAACACATGAACAATGTTTGTTTCTTGTTGAGAAAAGGGTTCCCATTCTGTGTCTACTGTTGCCAATTTTATAAACATAAAATTTAGTGAAATAATTGTCAGTAGCAGTAGTTGAACTATTCCTAATATGTAAAAAAAAAATTCTCATTAAATAATTATCTTTATAAACTTAATTTTTTTTTTTTTTTTTTAACAGTGTATCAGCTTTTATGCGGTACAAAAAATAGTAAATTCAGACAACGTTTCAAAGAGCTATTAGAAAAATACTAAATGTACCACCCAACATTTCAGCAGTATGTATTGAAAAACACAACTTTAAAAATATAGCAGTTCAGGGTAAGAGTTTTCATTTTTTGTAACCAAAATATCATAAAGGCACATTTGAAGTAAATAAATGACATAATTCTTAAAATAATTTAACAAAAGTGCTTGTTTTGGATATTTACATTTGCATTTACATTGAAAGGTTACAGAGGAGCTGTATTTGAATATGCTGAAAAGTCGATCTTACAGACCTAGACAGACTCCTACCACATGGAAAAGGTAATGTTGAAAGTACATCACAGCATGAGTATAGTACTTTCAGTTTTGCAATCTCCTGACATTTTATTTGCCAGGAGTTAGTCACAAATTTAATGAATTTCCGAGACTTTATTGATCCCCACTGCCTGTGCTTACCCCCTCAACCCCTGCAGCAGATATGGGGGAACCAGAACCAAAGGTAGCCTTTTTATGCTGTCCTTTCAAGTGTGGTGAAGATCCTTAAGTGTTAGCCTGACAGTCAAATTAGTTTCTAATCAGTAACTTTGTAGGAGCTTTGTTTCTAATTAATATTCCTTGTGTAGCTGTATAATTATAAAGTACAGCTAATTTTGCCTTCAATTACAGGCTCCACTGCTTGTACCTGGTATTCTGGACTTTAATACATTATTGAAATTGGATATGTTATAGAACCCTGGCCGGAGGAGAATGATGTTGAGATACTGTCCCATGAGAAGGAGACAATCGAGAAGGTGACGCACCACGTCAAGTATCTGTACTTCCATGAGAACACACGCCCACCATACTATGGTACATGGAGGAAGCCCAGTAACAAACTCACGGCCAGGAATCCGTACAAGCAGGATGACTGTGAGTACACCAGTGACAAACCATCGGTGTGATCAAGTGGCCATTGCAAAACTCATATTTTACAAAAAGTGCATTGAGAAATTTTTTAAATTCCACGGCTCCAAACCATAATATTTTCAACTGAGCAAAATGCGCCGTTGCAGTTTTTGCGAAAAAAAAAGAAGGTTTTTCATTGTCAAGCGATCGCACCGACGGTTCATCTCATTACAGAGATAGTGTTTGTCTTTTCATGAAATTTTGTATTTTCATGAAATATTAAGAAAGTTATCTGCAAAATTGTTTTCTGAAACACTTTTCATGAAATTTTGTACACTGCTCCATAGCATTTGGTCACAGTGAATTCATGTGAATTCACCACTGTGTAAAATGACTGCTGTTAAAAGATTCTATCTTACGAAAACAAATTAAATATTATCAGTGTTGTTTTCTTTTCCTCTTTTATACAATTTTGTTATGTGAAAAATAAAATTTTGATATTGTTTTTAAATGACCTTCTGTAAAACTTAAAAAAAATCATAATTAATGTTTAAAAAAATCCCAAAATAAAGAGAATATTTCAATAAAAAACATTACAAAAAAAATGTGGCTGATTCAATGTTCGAGTAGAAGTAAAGACTGAAAGTGAATCTCTTTAAAAACCTCAATATCCTCAATTATGGTTTGTCTATTGGAAGAAAATATAAATGCAAAAATATCTTAATATATGGATTATCACAGTGAAACCATAACATGTTTGTCATGAAATGATTTAACACCTTTTGCTCAAAATAGTTTTAATAAAAAGAATATCCGTTCATAAGCATGACCACTGATCTTGTGTATCTACAGGCCCTGTTTGATTACGAGGTAGATTCAGATGATGAGTGGGAGGAAGAAGAACCAGGAGAATCTGTATCTAGTGACGAGGTATGTATAACTTACAGGTTAATATACAACAGTGCCCGTGCTGCAAGGTGATGAATGTATAACTTACAGGTTAATATACAACAGTGCCCGTGCTGCTTGGTGATGTATGTATAACTTACAGGTTAATAAACAACAGTGCCCGTGCTGCAAGGTGATGTTTGTATAACTTACAGGTTAATATACAACAGTGTCTGCGCTGCAAGGTGATGTATGTATAACTTAAGGTTAATATACAACAGTGGCCGCTCTGCAAGGTGATGTATGTACAACTTGCAGGTTAAATTACAACAGTACCCGTGCTGGTAGGTGATGTATGTATAACTTACAGGTTAATATACAACAGTGCCCGCACTGCAAGGTGATGTATGTATAACTTACAGGTTAATATACAACAGTGCCCGCACTGCAAGGTGATGTATTTATAACTTACAGGTTAATATATACAACAGTGTCCACGCTTGTAGGTGATGTATGTATAACTTACAAGTTAATATACAACAGTGCCCGCACTGCAAGGTGATGTATGTATAACTTACAGGTTAATATACAACAGTGCCCGCGCTGCAAGGTGATGTATGTATAACTTACAGGTTAATATACAACAGTGCCTGCGCTGCAAGGTGATGAATGTATAACTTACAGGTTAATATACAACAGTGCCCGTGCTGCTTGGTGATGTATGTATAACTTACAGGTTAATATACAACAGTGCCCGCGCTGGTAGGTGATGTATGTATAACTTAAGGTTAATATACAACAGTGCCCGCGCTGTAAGGTGATGTATGTATAACTTACAGGTTAATATACAAAAGTGCCCGTGCTGTAAGGTGATGTATGTATAACTTACAGGTTAATATACAACAGTGCCCGCGCTGCAAGGTGATGTATGTATAACTTACAGGTTAATATACAAAAGTGCCCGTGCTGTAAGGTGATGTATGTATAACTTAAAGGTTAATATACAACAGTGCCCGCTCTGGTAGGTGATGTATGTACAACTTGCAGGTTAATATACAACACAGCCTGTGCTGGTAGGTAATGTATGTATAACTTGAGAGGTGATAATCAGCTATGAATTACGATTGACTATCACCTACTGGCCCAGGTTCTGTCGTTTGTTAATGTCTTTAATACATAAATGTCATGTTCTGTTACACTACTCAAGGAGAGTAATTACAATTTGATCGAGATACACAGTCTTCAATTCTATTTCTTTTCATATTATATGCCGATTCTCATATATATATAAATCACATCAAACTCTTTAAGATAAATTTTGAAACTTAAGAAAACAAACTAAATGGAAACTATATCAGGATGTACATTTGCCATTGCATGACATTTGACACCAACAGTAACAGCCAAATATGATATGAGTTTCACAATAAGTGATAATCAGCATGTGAAGGCAATAACTTGCTTAAAACATACTCATTTTTGTTTGTTACTATATAGTAACATGTGTATTTGAAAATAATAACATAATTTTGATTCAGTTTATATGTAGAATGTAGTAATTAAATATTATTTAGATTTATTTAACATATTATGTAATATATTTTATCCAAGATCGTGTGGTCTGTGATCACTTTTTTTAATTGACCAGCCATTATTCAAAAAAAGGAAAGACAGAGGTCATCCTGATTTAACAAATCTAAATAGCTGGTTTATCTTCTTTGAAATTTGATGATATTTTTACTGTCGATCTCTTTGATTATGTACTTAAGTGATTCTTTAAGAAGTTTTGTAATTTTAGTAACGTCAGGAGGAAGAGGAGGCAGAGAAAGTTGATGGTGAAGATGAGGAGGCAGATGAGTGGATGGTACCCCATGGTTATCTGTCTGATGGAGAGGGCGTTGACGATGATGAGGAGGTATGTTCCCATTATCCAAGAATGGTGCTAAGGATAAGTTTTGTCTCTATGTCTGTTCATGTGTGCATCTGTCTGTCAAATTGGTTTCTGAGGAAGATTTTTTGTAAGGGTCTGTATTTAATCAATATTTTATATGTTACTGCATAGTTATAAAAGGCACTTATTTTTTTTACCCACAGAGCATAAAATATTAATTGTGATATACACCACCATACATAAAATTTTAATTTGATAAAAATACCACCATGCACAAAATCCAAAAAAAAATAAGGCAAAGATTACTAGTATGGACGTTTGCCTACTTTCTTTGAAGTACGCCGCTGTAACACTTTTTATATAATGTCGATGTGCAAGTGATGACGTCACAATTTACCACAGGGTGAGAATCGTAACAAGCAATCGGAACACTTCCTGCACTGTTTTCCAATCAGTTAATATAAACATAATTCACCCAATAATTCAAAAGCTTTCTATATTAGGTGTCCAAAGGCGTCTATATTAGAGGTGTCCAAAGGCGTCTGTATGAAGTAAAGGGTTAAGCAATCAACCATGGGACATTTTGAAAAGCCTAATAAAATTGTATTTTAATTTAAAAATATTCATTGTAAATTCCACTTTATTTTAAATTAAGAAAAACAAACAAAAAATGGTCTAATTTCACCTGGATGTGCATAGTTTCCAAACTCAAGATGTTTGTTACAGTAAAGTGTAGCCACAATTCTAACAAATCTGAGAATGCGGATGTTATTTTTCACTGCTAACGCAATGTCCAAATAAAGATTTTTTGTCACAATAGACTTTGCATTACTTGATGTTTCTTTTTGTGGCGAATAAATTAGCATTTTACACCATCTGACAAACAGCGGGGATACATAGTCAATTATAGCAATGCCGCCGTAGAGTTAAATCGGCATTTTTGCAGAATTTAATATTATACACATCTGTATATTCCATAGCAGAGTATTTGTAAACGTACAGGATACGTCAAATATTGATAATATATAATTCATGAAATTTACTTGAGGAGATAACGTTGTGACACGGCATACATATAATAAAGTAGGCAGGGTTACGGCCTGCTACGGGTGTATTCTGACATCTGATTAGCTTGTACTTTTCTGTGATAATATTTTATTCACGACCAAGAATATGTCTTTTTGTCACCTTTCGCAGGTAGATTATTATACTTTGATTTAAACAAACCAATTTAATATGTTGTCAGGGTGATGTTATTATATTATGGCGGTCTTAACAAAAAGGTCAATTAGTTGAAAAAGTTTATGAAAGATAATCCCTTACATTAACAATACCAGTGTATCGAGTGTCAAACAGTGCAGTCGTGTGTATCGTTAAACTTGGTCCTGATGTCTGGATGTTATGTATTACAATCCATAAAACAAGCATGTCATTGGCAAATATGTAGGTCAAATCAATGTAAATTTAAAAGACCTGCTGTTTCTGCTGCAATAAAGATAAGACGCTCACCGAAATCTGGACGCTGCTGCATATTGACTTTGGAAATCAAGGCGCTGGTACTGTGTTGCTGAGGTTAATGATTGGTTCAATTATACCAGATATTTAATGTCATTTTTCTTTAGATAAAAATTTTGTTGATTATACAAATAATTTGGATACTACACTTTTTACCAAACACATGACACTTGCTGATGTTCTCATTTATCCTTGCTGTTGTATCATCCCATTATCTTTCAGATGGGATGTTCATTAGAATTCTTATATAGTACTGGTCTTATCAGAATGCTAACACTACTTTTTGTATGCTTTGTTTAATAACTGACAATTCAGATTAGCAGACTGAATATCAAACAATATAGATACATGTTTGACTGTTATTTTTAAGTAACATAAACCATTGGTGAGTAAAGTCTGTCCATTGTTAATAGTAAAATTTAATAAATGAATGTGTTCTGGGTGGTGGCTTTAATGTTTGTAAAATGTCCAATACATAAATACAGTCAGCTGCTGTATTGCAATATAAGATGTTCTATGGAAGACTTGTATATATTTAGGTCGACAACGCGAGCAAGCAGGATCTACAGAAGGTGCGCCAGGCAGCTTGGGAGAGTGAATTAAAGAGACAAGCTAAGCCACTGAAGATGTTATCTATAGGCTGTGTATGGCAGGATGACGCGACAACAACAATTGCCGCTAAGCAGCTGGAGACATTGCTTAAGTTTAAGGTATCAAAATAAAATTTTTTTTACTAATGTTTATTCGCTTGAAATTTGGCTACTGCCCCGCCTGAAAATGATATATAAAAAAATCCAAGGCATGGTCAGTAAAATGAAAATATTAGCATGTTTTTAACACCTGATTATGTTAATACAATAGTTATATTTTAGACAACTTTAAAGTACTTAAAAAGAAACTTTGTTGAGTTTGTTTTTCTTTCTCAAAATGAAAGGCTTAGACCTCTTCCCAATTTAAAAAAAAAAACATTTCAAATTTTTGTTTAACCTTGCCTATTAGATAATCTGTTGCAATTAAAATGCTTTAAAATAATTATGATGTAGTTTGTGACCTCCATACAAAAATCAACATCTGGATGAGTTCTAAAGTGTGATATTAAATGCGGTTTGTCAATTTGTGTCTATATATAAAAGGGTTAACAAAGAGGTTACAGAATACACATTTTGTACAAGGATATCTCTACAAAACACATACATAGGTATTGATATTTCATGCATGTATTTGATGAACGGATGTCAGCAGAGATAGATCTTAAAAATACACAATTTCGACAGTAAAATTGCCACTTACAGCAAAATTAAAGTCACTGTACACTTGGGTAATATAGAATGGACCACATTATAAATATCCCAGTTATGGAAAGTCCCACATGTGGAATAATAAGCCATCTGTGGAACTTTATGCAAACGTTTTACTTTCTGTTTCTTTCAATACATAGTGTAACTTATCTTGTATGATAACTTACATTGTTTCTATTATGTTATTATATTTTTCTATTGTATGTACTGATAATTTGGATAAAAATACCTTTATTTTGAAACAAAAACTTTCTTTGTTGGTCATCTTTAACGAGCTTTATATCACATGATCAATGCTGGATTCTATTAAGTAAATTACTTAATGAGAGAAGTCTATATTTAACTCCAGATTGACAGCTATGTTTCAAGTACCGTAAAGTGTAAACAAATGGGCAAATGGGATTGTGAAAAAAATGACTATTTATATGTGATTAATAAGACTATTGTTTGTCTCCATAAGCCAATTAAAATCAATGTTGTGTATAACCATAAGTGGTTATCTTCATGTTTGTCTTGATTAATTGATACACACATTGGATGAGGTCAGAGTTGGAAAAAATGTAACTTCGCGATTTTAGTTAGATTGTTCACACAATTGTTATTATGTGATTTTTTCATGACTCTTATTGAAAATATCAGTTTTAAATTTGGGAGCCTTAGAAAAAAATGTATTGTATCGGACCATGTTATATTGGGTACTGAGTGTATGTATATAGATACACAAGTTCAATTGTGGATTTTGATGTTCTTTCCATCTCACTAATATTTTTATATTGCCTTGTTCTATTTATGATATCTATGTTATTTGTAGGCGGTGTGTCTGATAGAGGGGCCCATATCTACTAGTTTCTGCAACAGTAGAACCGAGACTAGCCTGGGTGAAGGAGCAGATGAGAAGACTTCCCGGTCAAATAATCAAAAGAAATCTGTCCCAGAAACAGGTTGGTAATATGATGTAATAATCAAAAGAAATCTGTCCCAGAAACAGGTTGTAATATAATATATTCAAAAGAAATTTGTCCCAGAAAAGGGTCTTAATATGATGTTATAATCAAAAGAAATCCGTCCCAGAAACAGGTTGTAATATAATATATTCAAAAGAAATCTGTCCCAGAAACAGGTTGTAATATAATATATTCAAAAGAAATTTGTCCCAGAAACAGGTCGTAATATGACGTTATAATCAAAAGAAATCCGTCCCAGAAACAGGTCGTAATATGATATATTCAAAAGAAATTTGTCCCAGGAACAGGTCGTAATATGATGTATTAAAAAGAAATTTGTCCCAGGAACAGGTCTTAATATAATGTAATAATCAAAAGAAATCTGTCCCAGGAACGGGTTGGTAATGTAATGTAATTCTTTCAGTGATATACTGACCCAGTTGTTTGTCCAAAGATTTTTGAATCTGCTCAAGACAGTATGTTGATGAAACAATACCTAGGCTAATAAGAAATCAATTAATGACAATTTTATTAATTAACACCTACTAATAACTGAAAGTTGTATTGGCCAAGTTCTAGTACATATTGCCCTATTCCACATTATAGACATTATAAGGTTGATCAGTAAGAATCAATGTGCAATGTGCCCTGCCATCACAACATATTTTCCACTTATTTATACATTTAGTCAGTTAAAAAAATTATCATACTTCAAATATCTTAAAACTTTAATGTGTGTTTTTTGAAAATCTATTTTAAAAGTGCTGCTGATAAATCCTTGCACCGTTTCATTGTAATATAAATTGTTTCCTTGTTAATAAAATAAGAATACAGCAGAAACTCATTTACTTCAATTCCTTTGAATCATAAAAATAAATCAAAATATCTGGAATTCGATGTATCAGATATCGAATTTTGTGCAATTTTTTTTACCCCACCCACTTCTTGTAACATTGAAAATAAATATTTATGTGAAAAATACCAGTATTTGTTCACTATGTTCTTGTTGTATTTATTCATTATATTCATTTTATTTATCTTGATTTGTGGTCAATTCTATTGTTTACATGTGTCTTCTTCAACAAAGCATATGGTTACATGTTATGCACGTGTGATAATCTGAAATATGCCCAGCATGTGTTTTTAAATGTGATCTAAAAAGTAAGCAGATACACGTGTTGTTTCTTTTCTTTTTTATTATTTTTATGATTATCCACAGAATATCAAATGAAAAAATAGTACATTTTTGAATTCACAGTATATTTAATTTTTGGTTTAGGCCTAAAAAAATAAATGTTGTGTTTACGGTTTCCCGACCGACCCATAGTAAAAGGTCCCGACCGTATATTTTTTTTTTTCAAAAAAAAAAAAATTAAAAAATTTCGCCGGCTGTCGTGTTAGGGATGGTTCAGGTGCTCCAAGTATCGGACGAAAACCAATATATAAAACTGTATACCAAAGACGAAACTTTTAGAAAAGTGTGACTTGAAATTCGAAGCACAACTGTGCCTGAAGACCAAAAATAAACAATCTGAAAAACTGTGAAAAAGAAATGACACAAATTCGTTTCTGAAATGGTTACAGTATTTATTCTTTCTACATTTCAACGCAATTATAATTATTAAATCATTTGCAAACTAGACATTGAATGTTCCTCGGCAAAAAGTTGTAACACGAGGAAATTCTTGTTGAATCTCCAAGGAATCTATTCATCGCGAATCGTTCGCCATTTTATGTATAAGGTATCGAGGCGCGCATGCGCAACTTTCTAATCTCGGTTTAAACATCGGACTATTTTCCGGTATTTGCTTTGTTTTTTTATTGGACGGGAAAATCGCGGGATCAAAGCGGATATTTATCTGCATAAGCACTTGTTAAGACTTATTAGGAAGTTAGAATGCTAGGTGTAAAAAAAAAAAGGTTTCCCTCATTGCTTTCCAGAAAGGTTCACATATATAAACATACCGCCGGCAAAAAGGTTATTCAGCCAATCAACTATTCATTCACCGTGGAACGGGTCTTTTTTCTGTTCCACCCTACACCTGAGGAAGGCCAAAAAGGAAGCGTTTTTACATGTGAAATGAACACAAACTCTGGCACAAACTATGAAATTCAGGATTATGTCCAAGTGTCAAAATTGGTTGGTAGTTTTGAAATATTTTCACAGATATGTTAAATATATAAAATGAAATTCCTTTTATATATTTAATAATACTTTTTTTTAACAGATTCTGTTGAATACCAATCTAACCTATTGCAATATGGTGCACATGGTGCAGAACAAATGAGAATATATTGAAAGTGGAAAGGAAAACATTCAAACTACAAAAGCAGACAAACTACAAAAGTATACAATAATTATGTTGTCACCAAATGCTTTTGAAAAAGGTGTAATTACTTCGCATTCAAAATTGAGTAACTGCGAGAGAAAATGAAGAAAAAAATAACCAAAAAACACCGACCCTTTGATTTTGCATCTAAAAAAATCAGCCAAAAAAAAAAAATAGTCCTACCTACCGACCCAATTTTTTTTCAGCATGAAACCTTAAACACAACATTTATTTTTTTAGGCCTTATGAAAAGACTGATTTAGATTTCTTGAAAGAAAAAAATGAATTTACTTGCAAATAAGATGAATGTCAAGGTTGCTTGATTTCTTCACCAATATTGTTTTAACCTAAACAAGAAGTGGTATTGTTTGAATAATTAATTTGTGTTTGTAACAACAATTCAATGACACAATTAACTTACCTGTCATGATCAAAGTGATAAATTAAGGTTTGGTTTTACCCGTTATCACTTTCGGCAGCTTGCCTTCTTCTTCACGTGGTTTTGAAAATTCGACATAATGAGTGAGAAATCAATTGTTTGTGTTGTCGGGGCTGGAGAAATTTTTCGAAATAGTGAATAATTCAAATTTATTAAATTTGAGATACCAGGAGTTAATTTATATAGAAATAGAACGGGGGAAAATGGGACCGACATATACTTTGACATAACAGGAATTTTGAGATATACTTGTTCGAGTTAGAGAGTTTTGACTACTTGATAACAATACGTTGGTACAGTAACTACCACACAAGATTGTGATTGAGGATTAAATCTATAAATCAGATCCCAGATCCGATATTCTACCATTTCACTATGTCCTCCACAATCACTAATGCTGTATTGTTTTTTTCTTCAATTTTTAGGGATTATTGCCTACGTTTTTCGATAATGATAAAAAAAATGTACAGCACAATGTATCCATTTATTTAATGCTTGCCTTGCTATTAGGCCACACTTAAAAATATCTCTGTTTCCCCTTGCCCGACCCTAGATTTTAGAACTGGGTAGGTAGGTAGGTAGGCTTTTTTTTTTTTTTTTTGAAGTCCATAAAAAACATACATGTATTGATAAATAGAGAAACTCAACATTTTATTAACTGATATGGCTATTCCAATACAACAACATAATTTATATTACATGTATTAAATGTGCTCAATACTAACTACATTGCTCGTAAAAGTGAAGGATTGAAAACTAAGAAAAACTGTAAAAATGAATAGTATTTGTATAACATTTATATGTAATAAAATGAACTGTGTTTATTTTGATTGACAAATGAAACTGAATACAATATGACTAGTATAAGTAAATCGGACAGCAGTTACTTAAACTGTTGGCATTTAAAAATGCTTACAGAACTATATAAAAAAATGAAACTGTATATAGAATAATAAGTATTAATCTGTTGGCATTATTTAATATAGTTCATTGGCATTATTAAATGCAACAGTTTTAGTAACTGCAGTCAAATTTTCTAGTATTAGTCATTCTATATAATAATACAGTTTCTGAACATTGTTTATCAAAATAAACTACCAGAAGTAGTACTAACATGCCCTGATCAAAGATTCACTTGCCCAGATTTTTATTACCAAAACACTTTGCGATAAAATATAAAATAATTAAACATAAAAAGACTTAAATGTAATAATTTTTATGTAAGGTTAGCTCCCTATAACATTATGCATGTGTAAATCACAAGTTTTAGAGTTTGAACAAGACCGGGAGAAGTGAGAGAAATTCAGGGAGAACTGACTTTGTCTCCATAAGTATGACCAATTTATTAAGTTGTATTTTGTCTTTGTTCTTTATTGACTATCATATCTGTTCTGTCACTCTGTGGAGTGTGGGAGCAGGTGTTAATTCGAATCATTATTTTAAATATCTTTCTCTTTTCTTATGATTACTAAATGTCATAACACACAACAATGGCAATGTCAAGCCTACAAAGCTATTCAATTCATCCAAGAGAACTTGGCAGTCTATGATCTAGAAAAGTGCAACTAGTAAACTATATTTCAAATATTAAAAAGACAATTTATCTTAATTGTTGTTTTCAATACTATATTTAAATCATGACATGACTGCCAAAGAAAATTATACGCTGAAACCACACAACCAAAAAGCAATAAATGTATTACTATAATACCCCTACCACATTTTTCTTTACCGTATACTCGATTTAAATATCAACGTTCACATTTTCACAACAGGGGTCGGGAAAAACTTTTAAAAGCACTCGTCTGTCAGGCAAGTGAACTGGTAAAAAGTACTCATCCATATGGAAAACTCACTTGTCCAAAAAGTTATAGTAAAATAGTGTCTATTTTGGAAGCACGTTGTGATAACTTTATCTTACCTTAAATAGTTTTATTACTTCATTTACAGTAAGTACACCACTAGCTTTAACCGTTATGATCATGCAATAAACATTAAGTTTGTTGATGTTTATATATCGCTTATGTTCCGAATACAAACAGCTTTGGGTAAACATAAAAAGTAAATGCATTCAAGCCTCCGTAACATGTAAAACGCAAAAAGACTGTTAATATTCCGGAGACCGGGAAATATTCCGAAGACCGAAAAGTCCGATTTTTAAACCGGTATTAAAAAACTGCGCATGCGCGTCTCGATACCTTATAAAAAAAATATGCCGAATGGTTTCTAAAGAAAATGTCCTTGGGACTTGACAAGAAATTGCATGATAAGTTATTGTTGATGATCGTTAAATGTCAAATTTACAAATTATATTTACAGCAATGAAATATAGAAAGAATAAATACCGTAACGACTTTGGATCATTACCTTCTTTACAGTTTTCAGATTGTTTATTTTTCGATCTCTGCCAAAAGGTTTACTCGTCCGACGGACTAGTTACTGGCAAAAATCACTCGTCCGCAGACAAAAACCAGTCGTAAGGACGAGTGCTTTTGCTGGCCCCTGGTCACAGAAGATAATTTACGTACATGCAGTTACAATTATTTTAAATCTACGAAATATTTATTAAAATACCAGAACTTAACGCTGTGTGTACCATGGTCGTAGATATCCGACCAATCATAGCCGTTATTTAAAATAGATTAATTTATGTTCAAAGCTACCCCCCAATCACATTAGAGGAGTAAAAACAGATAAATGAATATTCATGAGAGGTTTTCCGAAGTCGCAATATCGGGCATGCAGTAAACACCACGGGGGTCAATTGTTTTTACTGATTAGTTATGGTCTATAAGCAACAGTTTCACATGTGTTGTATATAATAGAGATATTTGCAGACCTGTGTATTGTGAAAACTCGCTTGTCCGATTTTTAAGATAAGCCCGGAGCGGTCGAAAATTAAAAAAAAAAACTCAGAAATTTTCCCCAATAAAATTTTTTCAGTCGGTGCTTTTTTCGTGGGTCGGTCGCGCAAGGGGAAACAAACACTATTTTTATTTAGGCCTTAATAGGACCTCTTTGACCACTCTTCTCATTGAAGTTTATAAAATATTTGGATGAATTAAAACTTGGCATAAAAGTCATTTTAAAAAAGCCATGTTCATATGAAATACAGGAAGGGGTCCTCTGTGGTCTATGGCGCCGTCTCAAGATCACTCATCTCTCACCACTAGGTTCCAGTACCACTCACTCCAAATCTTTGTGAGAAAGTCTGTCAATGACTTGCTATAGGACATTTGTTCTATTCGGATTCATTCTGAAGTCACCCTCCCAATGAAAGTGTATATTGCCGTATATAACATGAAATGTGTTGATAATGGCGTTAAACCCCATTAAAAAAAATTAAGTATATATGAGGAATTTATCTTATATATCTGTATTTTGCAGCAATACCTGACCTCATCCGCCTGGTTCATGGAAATCCAATTGGTATCAAGAACCTCATTAAGGAGTTCCGAATGTTCTGGAAAGTTAAGACCAACCCAGACTCTGAGAAAACAAAGGTTGATGAGGCTGCTGATTCTGCAAATGCCGTTGACAAGCAGACGTCTAATCCTGACATGAATATGGAAGTTGATGAGAAACCAGAGTCGGAGAAACCAAAATCTCCCACTGAAAATCAGGACGTGTTTGCAATCTCTAAACGACAACTAGAAATAAAGATCCCTGCTATAGCCATGCGAGAAAAACGCTCAGATCATAAGAAAAAATGCTGGTATGTGAACGAAGATATTCTAAAACAATACAATATGGAGGACATAACCCTTCCCAACTCCTGGGAGTATATATGCGTGAAGGAACCTTTATGGGCACTTGATAAAAGCACTCCAAAAGCAGACGACTCTTCAGCAGCAAGCACACCTTCAGGTGGACGGGCTACTCCAAATATCATGAAATTTGCACAGCCCATGTCACCTTCAATGATTCAGTCAATTGCAGCTACTGCTCTTAGCAACAAGGAATCTGTCAAGAGTCCGGCACAAGGAAGTGATCCAACAATAACGGTTGTTTCCCAATCTGAACTTCCTGTTAAAGCAACTCTTCCTAGTGATCAAAAGACTATAAAGGATATGTTCTCACCAATGTCCAAAAAGTCAATTAAATTATCATCATTGGTTTCCAACAGTCCACAAAGTGCTGGAGACAAAATAAAATCAAAATCTATCTCAAATAGTCCAAAAAATATTGCTGAAGGGTTTAATTCTTCCGCTCCAGATGTTATTGAAATAGATGTTGATGACGCTGTTCCAAATACAAACCAGAACAAACCAAAACCAAGCGCCTCTTCGTCTTTACCAATTATTGCAAATAAAGATAAAGTTGATGATAATGCTGGTATCAAAGAGGCTCCTAAAAAAGTATTCACCACTCCAAAAAGATCAGGTCAGTCTATCATTGATTCGGTTCTGACATCTCCAGAACTGATGAAAATTTCCCCAAAGTCACACACATCTCAGAATAATGTGAAAATAACAGAAAAGAAAAAAATTGAAAATGCAAATCTGGACAAAAATAGTAGAACTGAGCCAATGCAGGTGGATGAAGTAATTATACTTGATTAAGCTCCTAGATAGGAATATAGTGTTGTCTAGATTTAGTTATATAAAGATTTAAAATATTGGTTTGTCTTCTTTCCTAAAACTTACACTTTGATATGCTTCATTCTTTAATAGTGCTTCAAACCATATTGGTTTTTGAAACTGCATTAATGATAGTAATTACAAAACTTTGTATATTTTAATCACCTCAGTTGCTTGCTTTCAAAATTGATTAAAATATATATCATTATTATCATTACTGCGTTAAGTAAACTTTAATAAGTTTTATGTACTTATAAGAGCTAATGCTTCTAAATGGAATATACATTAAACGGAAGTCAAAACTTTTTTGCTCTGACCGTCCATTTAAGTCTCTTGATTAAATACAAATTAAAAGACTGTCAAATGTGTTTGCTAAATGTTATTAAACATTTCCAGTGAACACATCATACACTTGACTGGTGTCATCAAACATTTAATAAAACATTAACTATTGAATGACAATATTTTCTTCATAATAGGATACATTCAATAACTAGGAATTATATAGAGAAGGAAATGCAACTGATTGAGAGTTTGTGAATGTTTGCATATTCACGCAAATCTCGCAATATCTTGTTTTCAATTGTTTTAACTTCCATTCACCTCAGGAACACAAATCAAAATTCTTACATTGCAGAATGAAATTCTCATCAAAACAATACCATTCCCAACAATTTGTGTTTAAAATTGTTGAAGGGAATCTGATTAATACAAAATTTGTTTACTGCAGCTAAAATAACAACAAATTGCAAGCAATTTTCCCTCAAACCTCAATATCTTTAATTCAAGATCATTTTGCATGATCGAAACATGTTTAAACATCTAAGATTACATACACTTAGAGTTTATGTTAAGAAATCAGTTGCCTGTGAGTTATGAATGACTCATTTGCCAAATAATGAATCCTTTGTGTGCTGTTTTATCGACATTGAGTCAGGAGATGCAAGTCTTTGATTCAATCACTAGAAGAAAAGAGTTCTCTGTTAAATGTTAAATATCTGAACTACTGTTTTCATTTCTTCACTATTTATTGTCTTATTTATATAATTGTATTCAAAATAAATTGGGAGTCTTATTACATACTATTTATTAAATATCTTTTGTATATAATTTGTACTGATTTAATATAGATCTTAATATTTAAAGTGAAATAATTACATGTATAATTCAGGGCATGGATTCTTGGTAGCATGCAAATAAAATATTGGTGTTTCATTTGGGTTTGTCAGGGGGGGGAAGAACAGTAATCAAAAACAATTTACCTTGGTTTTAGTTTAATTAAGTGGGAGGATAGCGTGTGGCGTGGATTCTCTTTGGTGGAGTGGTTTAAAACACTCTCAAGATAACTTCTCACCACTAAGGGTGTCGGGTTAGAGTCTATGCTCTCTTGTCAGCAGACGATTTACCTGCTTCCTCTATGTTAAATAACCTGCCTACTTTCCAAATCCTGGTGCTATTTCATCTTTTGACCATCCAATCATATAACAGTATTTGTTGAATCGCTGAACGATACATGACGCCATTTTTCATTGGTTGATAGCTGTCCTATTAACATTGTGTTACTAAAATTAGAGGTTACGATTTACTCTGGAGGTCTTTCACCACTCCAACAACTGGAGGCCATACACAACCTGTGATGTGGTTGAACTCGAATTTAAAGGAACTGTATTTTAGGGGACCCAGCTGTAAGGCCAAACTGGTATATAGATCTTGAGTGAGACAGTTTACTGGTTACATTAATGGTTTAATTCAGGTTCATATATTGTAAAATTTGTACACATAAGGCCGCTCTTAAATTAAAAATGTTTGTCCTGCTAACTACTCACTGAAAATTGCAGCTACCTAAACTGTACAAAATCTTGCCTAGAAAAAAAGAAATCTACCTACCTATATGAAAAATACTGAGTTGGAGTAAGCAAACAAACATTGTCTAAAGATGGTCTTATTATCAAACATATTGATCCTTTCTGAAAAGGTTGGTACGTTTATAGCTCAAGCTGTAAAATCCAAGTTAGTAAACTACAGTGTGTGGATGCCACCTATATGGTAATGCACTTTACCAGAAGATGAGCTACATATGTGTACTGTTTGAAATAAGTTAACTGTTCAATATCTCGCATTGGACGGTATGAAATTTCAATTGTCAATTCCAAATAATTGCCATACCGGTAGTCTGTGATATTGGTGGTGTCTTGGGTGTAACTATAAGTAATTAAGTTAATATCAAATAATTGGCAAATACTGATCTACTTTTAGATTGATGATGATGGCGTCTATGGTGGTAATTAAGGATATTTTCACACCATGGAACTGTTATATATGTATATATAAAACCAAAGAATACATGTATTTAGGGGATCCTCTCACTGCTAAGATTCTCTGGCCTTGCTCAGTAAAATAAAACTTTGTGACGATGTTGGCTGGTTACTTACAGGAGTTGTTTAAACCCCATTCAAAAATACATTGTATACACTTTTATTCTACTGCGATATAATGGTCAACAGATTGTTTTTAAATCTTCTCAATCTCTATGCATGTACATTTGACATGCATACATAATAACTGAGATGATGGGGAAGACATTTGTGATGCAGTATGTTTCTTTTTTTTTTTTCTTTTTTTTTTTTTTGAGTTGCCAAATGGCAGCCCGTTTATTTTTTCATTTTCACATTATCAAGTTATTATATAACAATACATATACAGGGAGGGAGATGATGATGATTAATCATGTTCATTTTAAGATCAATACATATTGATGTTAATTATATAAGGTTGCTATATTGGATTATTCAAATTTTATTGAGTGCCATTTTCTATTATGCGTTTCCAGTTTGGATCTCGCTTGGGCTCAGATTTGTTCTATATTTTTACATTCTTTTAAATATCTAAAATAGTTGTCAAAGCATGGTATATCGCTTTGCATTTTACATTTAAAAATGAAATATTTTGCTAAAAAAATAACAAAATTTATTATTGTTTTTTGTTTTGTGTTGTCGTCATGGATGCCCAATGATATATTTTTAAAATTAAAAGCTACATTTATACGTTTTGTGATAAGAAATCATTTGTTTTTGTCCAGAAATGTTGTACATGAGCACAGTCCCAAAATAAATGTGGTACTGTTTCTACATGCATATTGCAGAATTGACATAAACTTGAATTTACGAAATCGCATTTGTGTAAGAATTTATTTGTGGGTATAATTCTATATAAATATTTATATTGAAATAACCTCAATCTCGAATAAATAGTACATGTAATCGGTGATAAAAAGATTATGTTTCTAAAGTTACAGGTTACTCATGAAATTGATAAAAAATTATACTTAAAGGTATTTGTTAAGAGTGGAGATGTTCAAGAATGTTTCTCTTTTTTTTCCCAACTGAATCCTGAATCCTGATTTGTATTATGTTTTCTTTTCAACGAGTAAACATAAGTTAGCTTGTTTTCAAGTTTATCTTTCAGTCTAATGACATTTCATCATGGCAATTAGTGACTTTATTATTGCCAGTACCTTAGAGCAATTGTTAAATTTGCACACAGAGTAGTACATCATGCTGTTGAAAATATAACCAGTAATGTTGTATTATTTAATGTTTCTCTGTTATAAAATCGATGTAATGAGTACATCCATGGATACAAATATCTGTATTGAGAAATTTATCTGAGATGTTTATATAGTCAGTTGTTTAAATTGGTCTGCTACAATCTTGTTAAAATTGTCAAATATCATTCAAGATCTATAATGAACCTTGTCTATGTTTTGATCGCCTGTAGAGGCCATTTCTTATATTGTATTTAATTGATTTGATGCATGGCAAATTAATTTTCTTGTATATACTCATGAATCTGTTTAACATATAAATTAAACAGTCTGGAAATAGATAATATTGTTTTGTTGTTTTTGATTTATTACCCAATGCACTCTAGCCAGGTACTGAGCCAGGCCTGGTTGATTCAGTCAGTAGCATGTCCGACTATTAATCCAGAGGTCCAGAGTTCATCTCTTTGCTTTTGATATACGACATTGTATCTCATTGTCGGCATTTGTCTGTCGTCGCTGATCCAAGTGGGAAAATTATCAGTTATTTGCGGACATTGGAGTACTGGTTAACCTTCCAGAATCCCAGCCAAGCGTTGTTTGGTTTTAGAATCACAGCCAAGCATAGTTCGGTTCCAGGATCACAGCCAAGTGTTTTCATGTTTCCTTACTACAAAATTGACCCATTTAATCATCAAATGGTACAAAATAAGAATTTTTGAAAATCCTTCACTTGTCATTGGTTAAAAAACATGTTTGAATTATAGGTTAGTCATATATCAGTTATTGACCGAACAAATTAAGTTGTGGGTTCACTACACTCTTGCTGCAAATTTTCATTAAAAGGTCAATTAATGATCTATAACCTGCACATCTGGAAATGTAGTGACCACTGTGTAGTGACTTTTTTCTTTTTTGAATGGGGTTTAATGCCATTTTCAACACATTTCACGTTATATATGGCATATCCAGTTTTTCTGGTGGAGGAATACCTCAGACTGAGTAGAACTACCATCCTTCTGCAAGTAACTGGAAACTAACAAGTTTTTGGAGCGAGCGGAACTCCAGCCTACTACCTTAGCGGTGAGAGGTTAGTGATCTTGAAACAGCACCTTAGACCACTCGGCCACTGAGGACCCTATGTAGTGACCTTCATTACCTTTGTAAATTTCATTCTCAAATATCATGAACAAATGATTCACTGACTTTGACAAAATAAGCACGGCAATGTGGTCTAGTGGTAAAGTGTCCGCCTCACATGCGGAATGTCCTGGGTCCGATCACCAAGCGGGTAATACCAAGAACTTGAAAAATGGTATTAGAAACTTGGCATTCAGCATTAAGAGGATAGTTCTAGGTCTTATACTCCAGTGTGGCAATGCTCAGAAAACTCCCAAGTAGACACTGTCCGGATATGACTGGAAAATTGTTGAAAGTGATGTTAAACAACATACAACAAAATATTTTATTTAACAACCTCCTGGATATGTGTGCAACATACCCACGTCATTAGCAACTTTATATACACTGACGGCATTATATAGACAAATATAAGATGTGGGGAATAACATGTACCAAGTACGTATTTCAGCTTTGGAAAGGGGTATTTGAATAAAAAATGATTCCTGCTTAATTTTAAATGTTTTATCAATTGTTGTTTACTGGTACTGAAAAAAAAAAAAATTCTTTGGTTGTTTCAGGAATGTGAAGAGCTTGTGACACTCCATTTGCTAATAGCACTAACTAAACTATTTTTAGTAACAAATGTTTGACTATTTAGAGAGATTTTTATGCTATTTAGGGCTAACAGATATCAAGTAACCTAACCACACTTTCCTTGGCTCATGGAAGGTTAACAAGTACTCAAGCACACCCATCTCCACCAGTAGCTGATGTAACTTTCCCACTTTAATCAGCAGTGAGAGAGGAGATGCAATGTCTTATATCTCTCATCATGGAGATTGCACTGGGGCGGGGATTCAAACTCGTGACCCCTGGTTTGATAGATATGCTACTGATTGCTAATCGTCTCACACCACTATTACATTTCCCATAGGGCTCCATTGTAACATTTATGTCCAAAACAGAGTGAAAAATTAAATTCTGCAGCATGTGTCTGGGCTCAAATTCTTCACTGGTTCAAGATATGCAATTATAAAGAAAAAAAGTATACCTTGACCAGGTTGTTTTTTTTTAAATTCAATGCTTTTGTGAGACCTATCAATTTCCAGAGTAATAATATGTCAACTATTCGCCCTAGATGCGGTTCGAACCGACAATTCTGAAATGACACAGAATTGTCCAGAAAGCTGGTATCAGCATCAAATTTTCAGTGGTGATTTCTAAGATACTGACCATTTAACTCATGCTAGCAAAAAACAAAACATTGCAGTACAAAGCCCTGAAAAAAGAAGAAAAAGAGAACTAAAGTTTTATTTCTACCTCCTTCATCTGTAGGTCCGGAGTACTCAAGGGAGATAATCGTGGTGTGAGTCATGAAGAGGACTTTTTTTTAAATTTAAGATTCTAAATTTACATATTATGTTACAATACTCAATACAAGTTCAATAAAGCTAAATGCATCCCCATATCTGAACTAGTTCTGAAATAAAATAAGTTTTAGTGACACATGGTTTCAGTCAAAATGCTGCTATTTCTTGTAAAAAGGCAAGAATTCACAACCCTACAGTCTAAATTTCATGATAACTTGACCAATTGTGTCTAAAAAGGTCTGAAACTTTCAAAACTACATGGTAAAATGAAAAGGTGATTGAAAATAGGAAGAAAAACAGACATTTTGAATACAAATTAATGATATTGTGGAACAAAACTGATTAAACATAACATATTTTAGATAAAATTTCAATATCAGAATGATATGGCAGCCACAAAAGCAAACAATTCAAGCTATTTTCATGCTAAAGTACTCCATTACCCTGTTTACACATTAATTCCAATATAAAAAGGGCAACACAGGCCCAATAGATAATGCATACATGGCATTCAATTTAAAATTCTGCATATCTATAGCATTTTCTATAAAAATGGAGTACAAGCAAAAACTTCGCCAAATTCAATGATTCGACGCAGAATTTAATGCGACGACAACCGAAAACAACCGAAGTTAACCGTAAACTGGCCTCTTGGCAAGATTGCAACTACTGCATTTTCATAATTAAACAATAAAAAGTAGTACAAACTCTCAGTCCACTGTGAATATGCAATTTATTTCATTTTGCAAACAATTCTATTTTTGTATGCAGAAATAAGTGGGTGGGGTAATAAATTAATGTAAAAATCAGCTTCAAATTCACAATCTGAGCAATAAGCATGTCCATTGGAATTCAGTGTGATCTTGCAGATACTTCAACCTGAATTAAGGGTTGGTAGCTCTACAGAAATATGGCAAAACCACACATGATGGAGAGAGTGTCACAAATGGGATCTGTCTATGAGGACAGGTGTTCATAAAATATGAGACTGGACACTGCTCATAAACCTAAACTTTGGGCAAGGAAACACCAAAATGACCATCTACAGAGTAAACCAGCATTCTGCCATGCATTAGACATGATGGATCTCTCTTTTTGTTTCCACATTTAACAGAATACTAAATCATACATGGACAATATGAATATCAAGAAATTGACATATACAAAGTTTGGTCAATGTGTGTAATCTCTATCATAAATGCATGAAAAAAAAATGCAAATCTGCACCATCAGTTATATTGAAATGTTTAAAAACTCAGATTGTGGTCAACTATTCATAACATGTCCAAATTATAATTTAATACCTTCTATTTAAAGAAATCAGCATCCCTCAACACTGCAACATGCAGATCTGTCAGTTTCTGTTAACATCTCACACCACTATTACATTTCCCATAGGGCTCCATTGTAACATTTATGTCCAAAACAGAGTGAAAAATTAAATTCTGCAGAATGTGTCTGGGCTCAAATTCTTCACTGGTTCAAGATATGCAATTATAAAGAAAAAAAAGTATACCTTGACCAGGTTGTTTTTTTTTAAATTCAATGCTTTTGTGAGACCTATCAATTTCCAGAGTAATAATATGTCAACTATTCGCCCTAGATGCGGTTCGAACCAACAATTCTGAAATGACACAGAATTGTCCAGAAAGCTGGTATCAGCATCAAATTTTCAGTGGTGATTTCTAAGATACTGACCATTTAACTCATGCTAGCAAAAAACAAAACATTGTAGTACAAAGCTCTGAAAAAAGAAGAAAAAGAGAACTAAAGTTTTATTTCTACCTACTTCATCTGTAGGTCCGGAGTACTCAAGGGAGATAATAGTGGTGTGAGTCCTAATCAAGTCTGGCTTTTAGTAACAGAAAACAACTGTTGAATGAACAATTAAATTGTGTGTTTACAAGAGTACTTGTAGTATTTGATTATCCAAACATACAGTTTATATATACAGTTTATATAATATAGTCTCATCATTAAATAAAATATTTGATAGGATAAACATTTGGCTGAACATGTGGGTTAAACAAGGTACAGATATCGCATAATTTTCAGTAAAACAACATGCACCATCGTGTTTATACCTACATAGACAAGTTTTGGATTGGTTGTCAACAATATGTATGTCTGACTGAGTTACTTTCCTTGAAATGTCAAAAACATAAAATGTAAAAGTTTCTACTATGCCATTGAGTAAAATTAATAACAAGTGAGAAAACTTATGTCATTATGTCTATGTTAAAAATGGTGAAGGAGTATTAAGCATTCGTCCTTCTGAGGAAAAATTTTTGTATCAGATCAGTTCCGAAGGGTCTACGTGTGCTATTGATATTTAGTGTGTAACTGCATATTTTATAAAATACAGGTTAAGGTTGATATTTGTTAATATTGGTCAAATTTTACAGGAGTTTCTCTTTTTTACTTGATTTTTTGTAAAAAAAATTGTTTTCGATTAATAACTGGGGATTTGTGTAGACACACATTTCTAGTTGTAACAGTTCCTACACAATAGTTATAACACTTACCAATGAAGTTGGGTGAGGATATGTTGGTTTGAGCTTGTCTGTAGACACATTCTTGACCAACTCTTCGATCACTGTGATATTTGGCATGGTGACTCTCCGTGATATGTTGTAAATGTGTTATGGAATTTATGGTTTTACAATTTTTACATAAATTATGACACTTTGATTAGTTAGTTTATACTCATTTATTTTAGCTGGATTGTGAAGTAGTCTCAGAGTTTATATGAACTGCTCATAAGTGCACTTCTTGGGTACCTAGTGTTGTTGTTTGGAGGCCAATGAGTCAAGCTGGGGATCAAACTCATAATCTCTAACATGAGTGTCCAACACTTGATTCACTGGACTACTTATTTCTCTTGGATTATTTAGAATGTTCAAGTCCCTCCTTCACTATAAGGTAGATTGCTGTGGTATGGAGATTATGTAGGTTTAAACATTTATCATCCCATTTGACTAGTTCAAAAACCTGTTCAAGATATTTTATTTATAACTACATGTACTGTGTAAGTTTGGTGGAGATCAAATAAAAACTATGTGTACCAAAGTGCATAATAGCTTAAAAAGATGATTCAAGCATCATAACTCCAACATTAGTTATCTGAGATCGAGAACCTCTCCGATAGATTATGTTTATATAACTATTGCATTAGTTTGATGAGGATCAAATGAAAATAAAATTATGCGGATGCTAAAGTGCTAACAACGCCAAATAGTGTAATTTATTATGTTTCAAGGGTCATCACTTTGACATTGATTATTAGATTTGGCCAGTTAAAAAATTTGTTGGAGATAATAAGGTTATATAACTACCATGGAAGTTTGGTGAGGATCTACTGAAATATGCAGCTGCTAAAATACCACAAAGATTACTACTGGACACAGGATGATAAGAACATATCTCCTTTAGTTGAGCTAAAACTGAAAATTATCCACATTAGTTATTTGACTCAAGTGACTCCAATTCATAAATAAAAAGTATTCCCCTTTTTAAAGCAAACTCGAATTAGTGACTTTAAAAGTAACAGTGTATTTCAAAATTATTGGACGTCATGTAGTGATATTTATCCTGAAAATAGTGCCGAGTTGAAATTTATGACTAATGCACTATGTCCCTTCAACTTCTGATTTTAACTTAATTCTCACACATTTGCAAACAATGTAGATTCAGATCTGTGGGGTCCTCCATGGCCGAGTAGTCTAGGGCATCATCTCAACATCACTGTTTTGTCACCTGTAAGGATGTAGGTTCAAGTTCAGCTTGCTCCAAAAATTTAATGTGAGAAAGTTTGCCAGTTACTTGTGTAAGGAAGGTGGTTCTTCTGGCATAGATTCATTCTGAGGTCTTACTCCACCAATAAAATGGGATATGCCATATATAACCTGCAATGTGTTGAAAATGGCAATAAATCCTATTCAATAAAAGACTCAGATCTCATGCTAGTTAATCCCAATTTGATACCAATTGTTTGGCTCTAGGTTAGTAATTTTGATATCACCCTTGTAAATGTTGAATGAATTAAACAAGAAGAGAAGTTGTTTACGATTGACAAATCTTTCACATTAAGAAAATATCTTGTTTAGACATTCGGATATTTGCCACCACTTGCATTGTGGGAGAATTGGTCAGCTGGATCACTGGGTTGAAATGGAAACTTTTGGTGAAGGTATGTTTACCATTCAGCGGCTCCACTGAAACCTGAGATCTTCTGGCTATTGTTATAAATACATGCTATTTGTTTACTGTTGAAAGTTAATTGTAATGGAGTAACGGTTTTAATTTGTAATTTTTTATGAAATAATGTTTAAATTTATATAGCGTATCATTATCAGATAGTATACACAATGTGAGTGAGTGTAATGAATATCTATCATCAGTTGTTCATGAGGACTTATGTATGTTGAGGTTTGATATTGTTTTAAATACGTGTACACATTATTTGTTTAATGTTGTTAGTTAAATGTTACGTAATGGAGTAATGACTTTACATATTTTATACCTTGCCATTCGAAGAATCATTTATAGAAGTTATTGCCCTTTTTTTACCTTGATTTTAGAAAAGTTGATATATAGCCGGGGCATCTGTGTGTCCTAATTTCTAGTTTTAAGGTTCAGTGTTAAATGAATGAATTTAAAAATACCATAAAAATAATGTAGACCCTGATAAGAGTTGCACACTCTGGTCTTGCTTTATATTGTTTACAAATGGTATCACTGATCAGACTGAGTAACACATAGACTTGTCTTGCTTTAAATTGTTTACAAATGGTATCACTGATCAGACTGAGTCACACACAGACTGTCTTATATCACATTGTTTACAAATGGTACCACTGATCAGACTGAGTCACACACAGACTGGTCTTGCTTTATATTGTTTACAAATGGTATCACTGCTCAGACTGAGTTACACACAGACTGGTCTTGCTTTGCATTGTTTACAAATGGTATCACTGATCAGACTGAGTTACACACAGACTGGTCTTGCTTTACATTGTTTACAAATGGTATCACTGATCAGACTGAGTCACACACAGACTGGTCTTATATCACACTGTTTATAAATGGTATCACTGATCAGACTGAGTCACACACAGACTGGTCTTGCTTTAAAGAGTTTACAAATGGTATCACTGATCAGACTGAGTAACACACAGACTGGTCTTGCTTTAAATTATTTACAAATGGTATCACTGATCAGACTGAGTTACACACAGACTGGTCTTGCTTTACATTGTTTACAAATGGTATCACTGATCAGACTGAGTTACACACAGACTGGTCTTGCTTTAAATTATTTACAAATGGTATCACTGATCAGACTGAGTTACACACAGACTGGTCTTGCTTTACATTGTTTACAAATGGTATCACTGATCAGACTGAGTTACACACAGACTGGTCTTGCTTTACATTGTTTACAAATGGTATCACTGATCAGACTGAGTTACACACAGACTGGTATTGCTTTACATTGTTTACAAATGGTATCACTGATCAGACTGAGTTACACACAAACTGGTCTTGCTTTACATTGTTTACAAATGGTATCACTGATCAGACTGAGTTACACACAGACTGGTCTTGCTTTACATTGTTTACAAATGGTATCACTGATCAGACCGAGTTACACAGAGACTGGTCTTGCTTTACATTGTTTACAAATTGTACCACTGATCAGACTGAGTTAAACACAGACTGGTCTTGCTTTATATTGTTTACAGATGGTATTACTGTTCAGACTGAGTTACACACAGACTGGTCTTGCTTTACATTGTTTACAAATGGTATCACTGATCAGACTGAGTTACACACAGACTGGTCTTGCTTTACATTGTTTACAAATGGTATCACTGATCAGACTGAGTTACACACAGACTGGTCTTGCTTTACATTGTTTACAAACGGTATCACTGATCAGACTGAGTTACACTCAGACTGGTCTTGCTTTATATTGTTTACAAATGGTATTACTGCTCAGACTGAGTTACACACAGACTGGTCTTGCTTTACATTGTTTACAAATGGTATCACTGAACAGACTGAGTTACACACAGACTGGTCTTGTTTTACATTGTTTACAAATGGTATCACTGATCAGACTGAGTCACACACAGACTGGTGGCTTTATATCGCATTGTTTACAAATGGTATCACTGATTAGACTGAGTTACACTCAGACTGGTCTTATATCACATTGTTTACAAATGGTATCTTTCTTTACATTGTTTACAAATGGTATCACTGACCAGACTGAGTTAGACACAGACTGATCTTTCTTTACATTGTTTACAAATTGTATCACTGACCAGACTGAGTTAGACACAGACTGGTTTTACATCATGTTGTTTACAAATTGTATCACTGACCAGACTGAATTAGACACAGACTGGTTTTACATCATGTTGTTTACAAATGGTATCACTGACTAGACTGAGCTAGACACAGACTGGTCTTATATCACATTGTTTACAAATGGTACCACTGATCAGACTGAGTTACACACAGACTGGTCTTACTTTACATTGTTTGCAAATAGTATCATCAACAAAAACAACATGTCGAGAGATTAACTGTAACCAACTTTATCATGAAATGTAAATCTAGTTTAAACAGAAATTCACAGAGGAAAGAAGATTTATTTTTGAATGCAACACATGTCCCAAACAGATTTATACTGAATGTCTGCCACACTGTTTAATTCAACACATAATGCATTCCTATTGAATTAATGGTAAATATAAATTGTATCTTTTTCAAAGAATTCAATAAACATTGAATTAAAACTGGAAATCATAGAACGCATTCAATAAGCCATGCTTCTTATGCAGTAAATCGATGGATCGATCATTTCTACATCACTGTCCTTTATATACCATCTAATGGAGTTATCAACTTTGAAAAGAGGGAGAAATCAAGCTTGAGAATTTATTTAGTAAAAGTGACACTTGGATTCCCATTAACAGTAAACTTACTTTAAAATACAAGAAGTAGAGCAGTTGTGTATTTGTATGGTCGCTAAGATATCAAGATGGGACAGTTGTTGTTGTTGTTTACTTTTAGATTGGTGGAAGTATGGTAAAGATTAACAAGTTATTGGATATAAACATACTTTATTCGAACAAAATTGAATTGTGTGTTTGCTTGTTGTGTTTCATCGTGGTTTATCATGTTTATTGTGCTTGTCATGTATTGGTTTTACACACTGCAGATATTTCATCAGTCATATATTTAATTGAACTTCTAACAACTGATCAAGTAATACAGAGTTGCAATGGGGACACAGGAGGGAAACATCTATACTGTGTATTTTCTAAGTTTTAAAATAATCTCTACAGGCAGTTGGGATTAATTTAAACCAATGTTCATTTTATCAAATTTTGTTATGTACAGTCAAACATGTCTTAAGCAGGCAGGTGGCTGTTTATTACAGGTTGATTAGAAATAAAAGATTATAAAAATAATAAATAGAAAATATAGCTATTTAAGATAAATGGTTGCTTAATAGAGGTGACCAATAACACTGGGTTGACTGTACATTGTTAAATCATTAAACCCTGCCATGTTTCAGGGCACTGCATGTGTGACGGCAAGAAAAAAGATAAGGATGTCTTGTTTCTTGTATGTTGTAAAGGATAACAAATATTGGTATTTATTTATAACTACATGTACATGTATGTAGCTACACAACTTGATGGAACTCCAATATTAGTTTTGTATGTTTTAATTTCAATTTGTAAATTTGTTGATGTTTTTTTCCAAATTGTTCTGTATGGAGGCGAATCTTTGTAAATGAGGAGTGACATACAAATGTTTAATACTACAAGCATGTCATCCTTTATTCAGTCGGTCATTATCATTATTGGAAAAGTCTATTATACCCTCGATTGGTGGCATATAGAAATGGCAGTGCTGTTTGACATTTCAGGACATTTGTCACACATTGGGATTAACATTTAGCCACCATGACATGACATATCACACGCAAGACCTAGGTTAATCAAAGGTCAAGATCAAACTTAAAGGTCAAACATACAAAAAAAGACGAATACATCGTTCACATAGGCAGACCACTTTTGAGGTAGTTGATACTCATTAAAGACATTTCTTGTTATAAATACGACTGTATGAATATCTAATCATCTTTTCATATACACTGTTAATTAATATTCTCATGTATTCTATTTATTTCAATTTAAAATATTTTCATTATAGTAATAACTGGTAATAAAATGTGTGTGATGACAAATATTTCTAACGGTATAAAAGACGCACAACTCTAGATGGGGTGTGCCCAAGCCAAACAAGAAGAGCGTGGGGAAAAAGTAGATTATGTAAGTATTATATACATATAACTTATTTAATAGAGAATCTTACATGAGCATTCATTGATTATTTAATTTATTAAAAGAGTTTCCCAAAATATATTATACAAGATTTATTTTTGCCAATGAGGGTGGGGGTATATGGGTTAGACAACTATTATAAAGCATTTAATTATTTTCTTAGATAATGTTGGTGTCAATACATGATTTTCTCTTATTATTTTTCTCAGAAAAATGTTCCTGCATCCAATCCCAGCTACCCACCACCATACGTCCCGCAGCTAACAAGGAATGATGTATTTGATGAGGAGGCTAACAAAGCCTTACAGGACAGAATAGATCAGGTTTGTAGAAATTTAACTAGATTATTTTTATTATGGTAATGTATGTATTGGAACTTTGCTCACACAAACACACACACAAACTCACACACACACTCACACAAACACACGCACGCATGCACACACTCGGACACGCACGCACCCACGCATGCATGCATGCATGCATGCATGCAAGCATGCACACACACACTATCCATCTCTGTTTTTGGATGATTCCATTATCATTGAAAAGGATGAGACAAACAACATAGACTTTTTAGCTTGCCGGGATGAATGTCGAGGAGAGCTATTGCCAGCATCGTCGTCAAGGTCGTTTGTAGACACCCAGGTTAAACTTTTGCGTTTAGTTGCGTTAAAGTTTTGGTGTTTGCCACCAATATCAATCTTTGCATGGGTGGTGAGTTTTGTCCCATAGGTGAGCTTTGTTGTCTTCTGACAACTCTTGTTTTACTCGTAGGCTGATCAGAGTCTATGTTGTTGTAAAGGGTATCGGTGACATGCATTCTCAAGCTACTTGTCATGGTCAGTTTGTATTAAAGGGTATCACTGACATGCATTCTCAAGCTACTAGTCATGGTCAGTTTGTATAAAAGGGTATCACTGACATGCATTCCCACTGACATGCATTCCCAAGCTACTAGTCATGGTCAGTTTTTATTAAAGGGTATCACTGACATGCATTCCCAAGCTACTAGTCATGGTCAGTTGTATAAAAGGGTATCACTGACATGCATTCCCAAGCTACTAGTCATGGTCAGTTTGTATTAAAGGGTATCACTGACATGCATTCCGTAGCTACTAGCCATGGTCAGTTTTTATTAAAGGGTATCACTGACATGCATTCCCAAGCTACTAGTCATGGTCAGTTTGTATTAAAGGGTATCACTGACATGCATTCTCAAGCTACTAGTCATGGTCAGTTTGTATTAAAGGGTATCACTGACATGCATTCTCAAGCTACTAGTCATGGTCAGTTTGTATTAAAGGGTATCACTGACATGCATTCTCAAGCTACTAGCCATGGTCAGTTTGTATTAAAGGGTATCACTGACATGCATTCCCAAGCTACTAGTCATGGTCAGTTTGTATAAAAGGGTATCACTGACATGCATTCCCAAGCTACTAGTCATGGTCAGTTTGTATTAAAGGGTATCACTGACATGCATTCCCAAGCTACCAAGCTACTAGTCATGGTCAGTTTGTATTAAAGGGTATCACTGACATGCATTCTCAAGCTACTAGTCATGGTCAGTTTGTATTAAAGGGTATCACTGACATGCATTCCCAAGCTACTAGTCATGGTCAGTTTGTATAAAAGGGTATCACTGACATGCGTTCTCAAGCTACTAGTCATGGTCAGTTTGTATTAAAGGGTATCACTGACATGCATTCTCAAGCTACTAGTCATGGTCAGTTTGTATTAAAGGGTATCACTGACATGCGTTCTCAAGCTACTAGTCATGGTCAGTTTGTATTAAAGGGTATCACTGACATGCATTCTCAAGCAAATAGTCATGGTCAGTTTGTATAAAAGGGTATCACTGACATGCATTCTCAAGCTACTAGTCATGGTCAGTTTGTATTAAAGGGTATCACTGACATGCATTTCCAAGCTACTAGTCATGGTCAGTTTGTATTAAAGGGTATCACTGACATGCATTCTCAAGCTACTTGTCATGGTCAGTTTGTATTAAAGGGTATCACTGACATGCATTCCCAAGCTACAAGTCATGGTCAGTTTGTATTAAAGGGTATCACTGACATGCATTCCCAAGCTACAGGTCATGGTCAGTTTGTATTAAAGGGTATCACTGACATGCATTCTCAAGCTACTGGTCATGATCAGTTTGTATTAAAGGGTATCACATACATGCATTCTCAAGCTACTAGTCATGGTCAGTTTGTATTAAAGGGTATCACTGACATGCATTCTCAAGCTACTAGACATGGTCAGTTTGTATTAAAGGGTATCACTGACATGCATTCTCAAGCTACTTGTCATGATCAGTTTGTATTAAAGGGTATCACATACATGCATTCTCAAGCTACTAGTCATGGTCAGTTTGTATTAAAGGGTATCACTGACATGCATTCTCAAGCTACTAGTCATGGTCAGTTTGTATTAAAGGGTATCACTGACATGCATTCTCAAGCTACTAGTCATGGTCAGTTTGTATTAAAGGGTATCACTGACATGCATTCCCAAGCTACTGGTCATGATCAGTTTGTATTAAAGGGTATCACATACATGCATTCTCAAGCTACTTGTCATGATCAGTTTGTATTAAAGGGTATCACATACATGCATTCTCAAGCTACTTGTCATGATCAGTTTGTATTAAAGGGTATCACATACATGCATTCTCAAGCTACTAGTCATGGTCAGTTTGTATTAAAGGGTATCACTGACATGCATTCTCAAGCTACTAGTCATGGTCAGTTTGTATTAAAGGGTATCACTGACATGCATTCTCAAGCTACTTGTCATGATCAGTTTGTATTAAAGGGTATCACATACATGCATTCTCAAGCTACTAGTCATGGTCAGTTTGTATTAAAGGGTATCACTGACATGCATTCTCAAGCTACTAGTCATGGTCAGTTTGTATTGAAGGGTATCACTGACATGCATTCTCAAGCTACTGGTCATGATCAGTTTGTATTAAAGGGTATCACTGACATGCATTCTCAAGCTACTAGTCATGGTCAGTTTGTATTAAAGGGTATCACTGACATGCATTCTCAAGCTACAAGTCATGGTCAGTTTGTATTAAAGGGTATCACTGACATGCATTCTCAAGCTACTAGTCATGGTCAGTTTGTATTAAAGGGTATCACTGACATGCATTCTCAAGCTACTAGTCATGGTCAGTTTGTATTAAAGGGTATCACTGACATGCATTCCCAAGCTACTGGTCATGATCAGTTTGTATTAAAGGGTATCACATACATGCATTCTCAAGCTACTAGTCATGGTCAGTTTGTATTAAAGGGTATCACTGACATGCATTCTCAAGCTACTAGACATGGTCAGTTTGTATTAAAGGGTATCACTGACATGCATTCTCAAGCTACTTGTCATGGTCAGTTTGTATTAAAGGGTATCACTGACATGCATTCTCAAGCTACTAGTCATGGTCAGTTTGTATTAAAGGGTATCACTGACATGCATTCCCAAGCTACTAGACATGGTCAGTTTGTATTAAAGGGTATCACATACATGCATTCTCAAGCTACTAGTCATGGTCAGTTTGTATTAAAGGGTATCACTGACATGCATTCTCAAGCTACTAGACATGGTCAGTTTGTATTAAAGGGTATCACTGACATGCATTCTCAAGCTACTAGACATGGTCAGTTTGTATTAAAGGGTATCACATACATGCATTCTCAAGCTACTAGTCATGATCAGTTTGTATTAAAGGGTATCACTGACATGCATTCTCAAGCTACTAGTCATGGTCAGTTTGTATTAAAGGGTATCACTGACATGCATTCTCAAGCTACTAGTCATGGTCAGTTTGTATTAAAGGGTATCACTGACATGCATTCCCAAGCTACTGGTCATGATCAGTTTGTATTAAAGGGTATCACATACATGCATTCTCAAGCTACTAGTCATGGTCAGTTTGTATTAAAGGGTATCACTGACATGCATTCTCAAGCTACTAGACATGGTCAGTTTGTATTAAAGGGTATCACTGACATGCATTCTCAAGCTACTTGTCATGGTCAGTTTGTATTAAAGGGTATCACTGACATGCATTCTCAAGCTACTAGTCATGGTCAGTTTGTATAAAAGGGTATCACTGACATGCATTCCCAAGCTACTAGTCATGGTCAGTTTTTATTAAAGGGTATAACTGGCATGCATTCCCAAGCTACTAGTCATGGTCAGTTTGTATTGAAGGGTATCACTGACATGCATTCTCAAGCTACTAGTCATGGTCAGTTTGTATTAAGCAGTATCACTGACATGCATTCCCAAGCTACTAGTCATGGTCAGTTTGTATAAAAGGGTATCACTGACATGCATTCCCACTGACATGCATTCCCAAGCTACAAGTCATGGTCAGTTTGTATTAAAGGGTATCACTGACATGCATTCTCAAGGTACTAGTCATGGTCAGTTTGTATAAAAGGGTATCACTGACATGCATTCCCACTGACATGCATTCCCAAGCTACTAGTCCTGGTCAGTTTGTATTAAAGGGTATCACTGGCATGCATTATCAAGCTACTTGTCATGGTCAGTTTGTATTTAAGGGTATTGCTGACATGCATTCCCAAGCTACTAGTCATGGTCAGTTTGTATTAAAGGGTATCACTGACATGCATTCTGAAGCTACTAGTCATGGTCAGTTTGTATTAAAGGGTATCACTGACATGCATCCTCAAGCTACTAGTCATGGTCAGTTTGTATAAAAGGGTATCACTGACATGCATTCCCAAGCTACTAGTCATGGTCAGTTTGTATTAAAGGGTATCACTGGCATGCATTCCCAAGCTACTAGTCATGGTCAGTTTGTATTAAAGCGTATCACTGACATGCATTTCCAAGCTACTAGTCATGGTCAGTTTGTATTAAAGGGTATCACTGACATGCATTCCCAAGCTACTAGTCATGGTCAGTTTGTATTAAAGGGTATCACTGACATGCATTCCCAAGCTACTAGTCATGGTCAGTTTGTATAAAAGGGTATCACTGACATGCATTCTCAAGCTACTAGTCATGGTCAGTTTGTATTAAAGGGTACCACTGACATGCATTCCCACTGACATGCATTCCCAAGCTACTAGTCATGATCAGTTTGTATTAAAGGGTATCACTGACATGCATTCCCAAGCTACTAGTCATGGTCAGTTTGTATTAAAGGGTATCACTGACATGCATTCCCACTGACATGCATTCCCAAGCTACTAGTCATGGTCAGTTTGTATTAAAGGGTATCACTGACATGCATTCTCAAGCTACTAGTCATGGTCAGTTTGTATTAAAGGGTATCACTGACATGCATTCTCAAGCTTTTAGTCATGGTCAGTTTGTATTAAAGGGTATCACTGACATGCATTCTCAAGCTATTAGTCATTATCAGTTTGTATTAAAGGGTATCACTGTCATGCATTCTCAAGTACTAGTCATGGTCAGTTTGTATTAAAGGGTATCACTGACATGCATTACCAAGCTACTAGTCATGGTCAGTTTTTATTAAAGGGTATCACTGACATGCATTCCCAAGCTACTAGTCATGGTCAGTTTGTATTAAAGGGTCCCACTGACATGCATTCCCAATCTGCTAGTCATGGTCAGTTTATATTAAAGTGTATCACTGACATGCATTCTCAAGCTACTAGTCATGGTCAGTTTGTATTAAAGGGTATCACTGACATGCATTCTCAAGCTACTAGTCATGGTCAGTTTATATTAAAGTGTATCACTGACATGCATTCTCAAGCTACTAGTCATGGTCAGTTTGTATTAAAGGGTATCACCAACATGCATTCTCAAGCTACTTGTCATGGTCAGTTTGTATTAAAGGGTATCACTGACATGCATTCCCACTGATATGCATTCCCAAGCTACAAGTCATGGTCAGTTTGTATTAAAGGGTATCACTGACATGCATTCTCAAGGTACTAGTCATGGTCAGTTTGTATTAAAGGGTATCACTGACATGCATTCTCAAGCTACTAGTCATGGTCAGTTTGTATAAAAGGGTATCACTGACATGCAATCCCACTGACATGCATTCCCAAGCTACTAGTCCTGGTCAGTTTGTATTAAAGGGTATCACTGACATGCATTATCAAGCTACTTGTCATGGTCAGTTTGTATTTAAGGGTATTGCTGACATGCATTCCCAAGCTACTAGTCATGGTCAGTTTGTATTAAAGGGTATCACTGACATGCATTCCCAAGCTACTAGTCATGGTCAGTTTGTATTTAAGGGTATTGCTGACATGCATTCCCAAGCTACTAGTCATGGTCAGTTTGTATTAAAGGGTATCACTGACATGCATTCCCAAGCTACTAGACATGGTCATTTTGTATTAAAGGGTATCACTGACATGCATTCTCAAGCTACTAGTCATGGTCAGTTTGTATTAAAGGGTATCACTGACATGCATTCTCAAGCTACTAGTCATGGTCAGTTTGTATTAAAGGGTATCACTGACATGCATTCTCAAGGTACTAGTCATGGTCAGTTTGTATTAAAGGGTATCACTGACATGCATTCCCAAGCTACTAGTCATGGTCAGTTTGTATTAAAGGGTATCACTGACATGCATTCCCAAGCTACTAGTCATGGTCAGTTTGTATTAAAGGGTATCACTGACATGCATTCTCAAGCTACTAGTCATGGTCAGTTTGTATTAAAGGGTATCACTGACATGCATTCTCAAGCTACTAGTCATGGTCAGTTTGTATTAAAGGGTATCACTGACATGCATTCTCAAGGTACTAGTCATGGTCAGTTTGTATTAAAGCGTATCACTGACATGCATTACCAAGCTACTAGTCATGATCAGTTTGTATTAAAGGGTATCACTGACATGCATTCCAAAGCTACTAGTCATGGTCAGTTTGTATTAAAGGGTATCACTGACATGCATTACCAAGCTACTTGTCATGTTCAGTTTGTATTAAAGGGTATCACATACATGCATTCCAAAGCTACTAGTCATGGTCAGTTTGTATTAAAGGGTATCACTGGCATGCATTCCCAAGCTACTTGTCATGTTCAGTTTGTATTAAAGGGTATCACATACATGCATTCCCAAGCTACTTGTCATGGTCAGTTTGTATTAAAGGGTATCACTGACATGCATTCTCAAGCTACTAGTCATGGTCAGTTTGTATTAAAGGGTATCACTGACATGCATTCTCAAGCTACTAGTCATGGTCAGTTTGTATTAAAGGGTATCACTGACATGCATTCCCAAGCTACAAGTCATGGTCAGTTTGTATTAAAGGGTATCACTGACATGCATTCCCAAGCTACAAGTCATGGTCAGTTTGTATTAAAGGGTATCACTGACATGCATTCCCAAGCTACTTGTCATGTTCAGTTTGTATTAAAGGGTATCACATACATGCATTCCCAAGCTACTAGTCATGGTCAGTTTGTATTAAAGGGTATCACTGACATGCATTCTCAAGCTACTAGTCATGGTCAGTTTGTATTAAAGGGTATCACTGACATGCATTCTCAAGCTACTAGTCATGGTCAGTTTGTATTAAAGGGTATCACTGACATGCATTCCCAAGCTACAAGTCATGGTCAGTTTGTATTAAAGGGTATCACTGACATGCATTCCCAAGCTACAAGTCATGGTCAGTTTGTATTAAAGGGTATCACTGACATGCATTCCCAAGCTACTAGTCATGGTCAGTTTGTATTAAAGGGTATCACATACATGCATTCCCAAGCTACTAGTCATGGTCAGTTTGTATTAAAGGGTATCACTGACATGCATTCCCAAGCTACAAGTCATGGTCAGTTTGTATTAAAGGGTATCACTGACATGCATTCCCAAGCTACAAGTCATGGTCAGTTTGTATTAAAGGGTATCACTGACATGCATTCCCAAGCTACTAGTCATGGTCAGTTTGTATTAAAGGGTATCACATACATGCATTCCCAAGCTACTAGTCATGGTCAGTTTGTATTAAAGGGTATCACTGACATGCATTCTCAAGCTACTAGTCATGGTCAGTTTGTATTAAAGGGTATCACTGACATGCATTCTCAAGCTACTAGTCATGGTCAGTTTGTATTAAAGGGTATCACTGACATGCATTCCCAAGCTACAAGTCATGGTCAGTTTGTATTAAAGGGTATCACTGACATGCATTCCCAAGCTACTGGTCATGGTCAGTTTGTATTAAAGGGTATCACTGACATGCATTCCAAAGCTACTAGTCATGGTCAGTTTGTATTAAAGGGTATCACTGACATGCATTCCCAAGCTACTAGTCATGGTCAGTTTGTATTAAAGGGTATCACTGACATGCATTTCCAAGCTACAAGTCATGGTCAGTTTGTATTAAAGGGTATCACTGACATGCATTCTCAAGCTACTGGTCATGGTCAGTTTGTATTAAAGGGTATCACTGATATGCATTCCCAAGCTACTAGTCATGGTCAGTTTGTATTAAAGGGTATCACAGACATGCGTTCTCAAGCTACTAGTCATGGTCAGTTTGTATTAAAGGGTATCACTGACATGCGTTCTCAAGCTACTGGTCATGGTCAGTTTGTATTAAAGGGTATCACTGACATGCATTCCCAAGCTACTGGTCATGGTCAGTTTGTATTAAAGGGTATCACTGACATGCATTCCCAAGCTACTGGTCATGGTCAGTTTGTATTAAAGGGTATCACTGACATGCATTCCAAAGCTACTAGTCATGGTCAGTTTGTATTAAAGGGTATCACTGACATGCATTCCCAAGCTACTAGTCATGGTCAGTTTGTATAAAAGGGTATCACTGGCATGCATTTCCAAGCTACTAGTCATGGTCAGTTTGTATTAAAGGGTATCACTGGCATGCATTCCCAAGCTACTAGTCATGGTCAGTTTGTATTATAGGGTATCACTGGCATGCATTCTCAAGCTACTAGTCATGGTCAGTTTGTATTAAAGGGTATCACTGACATGCATTACCAAGCTACTTGTCATGTTCAGTTTGTATTAAAGGGTATCACTGACTTGCATTCCAAAGCTACTAGTCATGGTCAGTTTGTATTAAAGGGTATCACTGACATGCATTCTCAAGCTACTAGTCATGGTCAGTTTGTATTAAAGGGTATCACTGACATGCATTCTCAAGCTACTAGTCATGGTCAGTTTGTATTAAAGGGTATCACTGACATGCATTCCCAAGCTACTTGTCATGTTCAGTTTGTATTAAAGGGTATCACATACATGCATTCCCAAGCTACTAGTCATGGTCAGTTTGTATTAAAGGGTATCACTGACATGCATTCCCAAGCTACTAGTCATGGTCAGTTTGTATTAAAGGGTATCACTGACATGCATTCCAAAGCTACTAGTCATGATCAGTTTGTATTAAAGGGTATCACTGACATGCATTCCCAAGCTACTTGTCATGTTCAGTTTGTATTAAAGGGTATCACATGCATGCATTCCCAAGCTACTAGTCATGGTCAGTTTGTATTAAAGGGTATCACTGACATGCATTCCCGAGCTACTTGTCATGTTCAATTTGTATTAAAGGGTATCACATACATGCATTCCCAAGCTACTAGTCATGGTCTGTTTGTATTAAAGGGTATCACTGACATGCATTCTCAAGCTACTAGACATGGTCAGTTTGTATTAAAGGGTATCACTGACATGCATTCCCAAGCTACTAGTCATGGTCAGTTTGTATTAAAGGGTATCACTGACATGCATTCCAAAGCTACTAGTCATGGTCAGTTTGTATTAAAGGGTATCACTGACATGCATTCTCAAGCTACTAGTCATGGTCAGTTTGTATTAAAGGGTATCACTGACATGCATTCCCAAGCTACTTGTCATGTTCAGTTTGTATTAAAGGGTATCACATACATGCATTCCCAAGCTACTAGTCATGGTCAGTTTGTATTAAAGGGTATCACTGACATGCATTCCCAAGCTACTTGTCATGTTCAGTTTGTATTAAAGGGTATCACATACATGCATTCCCAAGCTACTAGTCATGGTCAGTTTGTATTAAAGGGTATCACTGGCATGCATTCCCAAGCTACTAGTCATGGTCAGTTTGTATTAAAGGGTATCACTGACATGCATTCTCAAGCTACTAGACATGGTCAGTTTGTATTAAAGGGTATCACTGACATGCATTCTCAAGCTACTAGTCATGGTCAGTTTGTATTAAAGGGTATCACTGACATGCATTCCCAAGCTACTAGTCATGGTCAGTTTGTATTAAAGGGTATCACTGACATGCATTCTCAAGCTACTAGTCATGGTCAGTTTGTATTAAAGGGTATCACTGACATGCATTCCCAAGCTACTTGTCATGTTCAGTTTGTATTAAAGGGTATCACATACATGCATTCCCAAGCTACTAGTCATGGTCAGTTTGTATTAAAGGGTATCACTGACATGCATTCCCAAGCTACTTGTCATGTTCAGTTTGTATTAAAGGGTATCACATACATGCATTCCCAAGCTACTAGTCATGGTCAGTTTGTATTAAAGGGTATCACTGACATGCATTCCAAAGCTACTAGTCATGGTCAGTTTGTATTAAAGGGTATCACTGACATGCATTCTCAAGCTACTAGTCATGGTCAGTTTGTATTAAAGGGTATCACTGACATGCATTCCCAAGCTACTAGTCATGGTCAGTTTGTATTAAAGGGTATCACTGACATGCATTCCCAAGCTACTTGTCATGTTCAGTTTGTATTAAAGGGTATCACATACATGCATTCCCAAGCTACTAGTCATGGTCAGTTTGTATTAAAGGGTATCACTGACATGCATTCCCAAGCTACTAGTCATGATCAGTTTGTATTAAAGGGTATCACTGACATGCATTCTCAAGCTACTAGTCATGATCAGTTTGTATTAAAGGGTATCACTGACATGCATTCCCAAGCTACTAGTCATGATCAGTTTGTATTAAAGGGTATCACTGACATGCATTCCCAAGCTACTAGTCATGATCAGTTTGTATTAAAGGGTATCACTGACATGCATTCCCAAGCTACAAGTCATGGTCAGTTTGTATTAAAGGGTATCACTGACATGCATTCCCAAGCTACTGGTCATGGTCAGTTTGTATTAAAGGGTATCACTGACATGCATTCCCAAGCTACTGGTCATGGTCAGTTTGTATTAAAGGGTATCACTGACATGCATTCCAAAGCTACTAGTCATGGTCAGTTTGTATTAAAGGGTATCACTGACATGCATTCCCAAGCTACTAGTCATGGTCAGTTTGTATTAAAGGGTATCACTGACATGCATTCCAAAGCTACTAGTCATGGTCAGTTTGTATTAAAGGGTATCACTGACATGCATTCTCAAGCTACTAGTCATGGTCAGTTTGTATTAAAGGGTATCACTGACATGCATTCCAAAGCTACTAGTCATGGTCAGTTTGTATTAAAGGGTATCACTGACATGCATTCTCAAGCTACTAGTCATGGTCAGTTTGTATTAAAGGGTATCACTGACATGCATTCCAAAGCTACTAGTCATGGTCAGTTTGTATTAAAGGGTATCACTGACATGCATTCCCAAGCTACTAGTCATGGTCAGTTTGTATTAAAGGGTATCACTGACATGCATTCCAAAGCTACTAGTCATGGTCAGTTTGTATTAAAGGGTATCACTGACATGCATTCTCAAGCTACTAGTCATGGTCAGTTTGTATTAAAGGGTATCACTGACATGCATTCCCAAGCTACTTGTCATGTTCAGTTTGTATTAAAGGGTATCACATACATGCATTCCCAAGCTACTAGTCATGGTCAGTTTGTAGTAAAGGGTATCACTGACATGCATTCCCAAGCTACTAGTCATGATCAGTTTGTATTAAAGGGTATCACATACATGCATTCTCAAGCTACTAGTCATGATCAGTTTGTATTAAAGGGTATCACTGACATGCATTCCCAAGCTACTAGTCATGATCAGTTTGTATTAAAGGGTATCACTGACATGCATTCTCAAGCTACTAGTCATGGTCAGTTTGTATTAAAGGGTATCACTGACATGCATTCCCAAGCTACTTGTCATGTTCAGTTTGTATTAAAGGGTATCACATACATGCATTCCCAAGCTACTAGTCATGGTCAGTTTGTATTAAAGGGTATCACTGACATGCATTCCCAAGCTACTAGTCATGATCAGTTTGTATTAAAGGGTATCACTGACATGCATTCCCAAGCTACTTGTCATGTTCAGTTTGTATTAAAGGGTATCACATACATGCATTCCCAAGCTACTAGTCATGGTCAGTTTGTATTAAAGGGTATCACTGACATGCATTCCCAAGCTACTTGTCATGTTCAGTTTGTATTAAAGGGTATCACTGACATGCATTCTCAAGCTACTAGACATGGTCAGTTTGTATTAAAGGGTATCACTGACATGCATTCCCAAGCTACTAGTCATGATCAGTTTGTATTAAAGGGTATCACTGACATGCATTCCCAAGCTACAAGTCATGGTCAGTTTGTATTAAAGGGTATCACTGACATGCATTCTCAAGCTACTAGTCATGATCAGTTTGTATTAAAGGGTATCACTGACATGCATTCCCAAGCTACTAGTCATGATCAGTTTGTATTAAAGGGTATCACTGACGTGCATTCCCAAGCTACTAGTCATGATCAGTTTGTATTAAAGGGTATCACTGACATGCATTCTCAAGCTACTAGTCATGGTCAGTTTGTATTAAAGGGTATCACTGACATGCATTCCCAAGCTACTTGTCATGTTCAGTTTGTATTAAAGGGTATCACATACATGCATTCCCAAGCTACTAGTCATGGTCAGTTTGTATTAAAGGGTATCACTGACATGCATTCCCAAGCTACTAGTCATGATCAGTTTGTATTAAAGGGTATCACATACATGTATTCTCAAGCTACTAGTCATGATCAGTTTGTATTAAAGGGTATCACTGACATGCATTCCCAAGCTACTAGTCATGATCAGTTTGTATTAAAGGGTATCACTGACATGCATTCTCAAGCTACTAGTCATGGTCAGTTTGTATTAAAGGGTATCACTGACATGCATTCCCAAGCTACTTGTCATGTTCAGTTTGTATTAAAGGGTATCGCATACATGCATTCCCAAGCTACTAGTCATGGTCAGTTTGTATTAAAGGGTATCACTGACATGCATTCCCAAGCTACTTGTCATGTTCAGTTTGTATTAAAGGGTATCACTGACATGCATTCCCAAGCTACTAGTCATGATCAGTTTGTATTAAAGGGTATCACTGACATGCATTCCCAAGCTACTTGTCATGTTCAGTTTGTATTAAAGGGTATCACTGACATGCATTCCCAAGCTACTTGTCATGTTCAGTTTGTATTAAAGGGTATCACTGACATGCATTCCCAAGCTACTAGTCATGGTCAGTTTGTATTAAAGGGTATCACTGACATGCATTCCCAAGCTACTTGTCATGTTCAGTTTGTATTAAAGGGTATCACATACATGCATTCCCAAGCTACTAGTCATGGTCAGTTTGTATTAAAGGGTATCACTGACATGCATTCCCAAGCTACTAGTCATGATCAGTTTGTATTAAAGGGTATCACTGACATGCATTCCCAAGCTACAAGTCATGGTCAGTTTGTATTAAAGGGTATCACTGACATGCATTCCCAAGCTACTGGTCATGGTCAGTTTGTATTAAAGGGTATCACTGACATGCATTCCCAAGCTACTGGTCATGGTCAGTTTGTATTAAAGGGTATCACTGACATGCATTCCCAAGCTACTAGTCATGATCAGTTTGTATTAAAGGGTATCACTGACATGCATTCCCAAGCTACTTGTCATGTTCAGTTTGTATTAAAGGGTATCACTGACATGCATTCCCAAGCTACTTGTCATGTTCAGTTTGTATTAAAGGGTATCACTGACATGCATTCCCAAGCTACTAGTCATGGTCAGTTTGTATTAAAGGGTATCACTGACATGCATTCCCAAGCTACTTGTCATGTTCAGTTTGTATTAAAGGGTATCACATACATGCATTCCCAAGCTACTAGTCATGGTCAGTTTGTATTAAAGGGTATCACTGACATGCATTCCCAAGCTACTAGTCATGATCAGTTTGTATTAAAGGGTATCACTGACATGCATTCCCAAGCTACAAGTCATGGTCAGTTTGTATTAAAGGGTATCACTGACATGCATTCCCAAGCTACTGGTCATGGTCAGTTTGTATTAAAGGGTATCACTGACATGCATTCCAAAGCTACTAGTCATGGTCAGTTTGTATTAAAGGGTATCACTGACATGCATTCCCAAGCTACTAGTCATGGTCAGTTTGTATTAAAGGGTATCACTGACATGCATTCCCAAGCTACTAGTCATGGTCAGTTTGTATTAAAGGGTATCACTGGCATGCATTTCCAAGCTACTAGTCATGGTCAGTTTGTATTAAAGGGTATCACTGGCATGCATTCCCAAGCTACTAGTCATGGTCAGTTTGTATTATAGGGTATCACTGGCGTGCATTCTCAAGCTACTAGTCATGGTCAGTTTGTATTAAAGGGTATCACTGACATGCATTCCCAAGCTACTAGCCATGGTCAGTTTGTATTAAAGGGTATCACTGACATGCATTCCCAAGCTACTAGTCATGGTCAGTTTGTATTAAAGGGTATCACTGACATGCGTTCTCAAGCTACTAGACATGGTCAGTTTGTATTAAAGTGTATCACTGACATGCATTCCCAAGCTACTAGACATGGTCAGTTTGTATTAAAGCGTATCACTGACATGCATTCTCAAGCTACTATTCATGGTCAGTTTGTATTAAAGGGTATCACAGACATGCATTACCAAGCTACTAGTCATGGTCAATTTGTATTAAAGGGTATCACTGACATGCATTCCAAAGCTACTAGTCATGGTCAGTTTGTATTAAAGGGTATCACTGACATGCATTCTCAAGCTACTAGTCATGGTCAGTTTGGTATTAAAGGGTATCATGACATGGCATTCCCAAGCTACTATTCATGGTCAGTTTGTATTAAAGGGCTATCACTGACATTTGCATTTTTCTTTTTTCCCTTTCAAGCTACTAGTCATGGTCAGTTTGTATTAAAGGGTATCACTGACATGCATTCTCAAGCTACTAGTCATGGTCAGTTTGTATTAAAGGGTATCACTGACATGCATTCTCAGCTACTAGTCATGGTCAGTTGTATTAAAGGGTATCACTGACATGCATTTCAAGCTACTAGTCATGGTCAGTTTGTAATTAAAGGGTATCACTGACATGCATTCCCAAGCTACTAGTCATGGTCAGTTTGTATTAAAGGGTATCACTGACATGCATTCCCAAGCTACTAGTCATGGTCAGTTTGTATTAAAGGGTATCACTGGCATGCATTTCCAAGCTACTAGTCATGGTCGTTTGTATTAAAGGGTATCACTGACATGCATTCTCCAAGCTACTAGTCATGGTCAGTTTGTATTAAAGGGTATCACTGACATGCTTTCCAAAGCTACTAGTCATGGTCAGTTTGTATTAAAGGGTATCACTGACATGCATTCCCAAGCTACTAGTCATGGTCAGTTTGTATTAAAGGGTATCACTGACATGCATTCTCAAGCTACTAGTCATGGTCAGTTTGTATTAAAGGGTATCACTGACATGCATTCCCAAGCTACTAGTCATGGTCAGTTTGTATTAAAGGGTATCACTGACATGCATTCTCAAGCTACTAGTCATGGTCAGTTTGTATTAAAGGGTATCACTGACATGCATTCCCAAGCTACTAGTCATGGTCAGTTTGTATTAAAGGGTATCACTGACATGCATTCCCAAGCTACTAGTCATGGTCAGTTTGTATTAAAGGGTATCACTGACATGCATCCTCAAGCTACTAGCCATGGTCAGTTTGTATTAAAGGGTATCACTGACATGCATTCCAAGCTACTATTCATGGTCAGTTTGTATTAAAGGGTATCACTGACATGCATTCTCAAGCTACTAGTCATGGTCAGTTTGTATTAAAGGGTATCACTGACATGCATTCCCAAGCTACTAGTCATGGTCAGTTTGTATTAAAGGGTATCACTGACATGCATTCCCAAGCTACTAGTCATGGTCAGTTTGTATTAAAGGGTATCACTGACATGCATTCCTAAGCTACTGGTCATGGTCAGTTTGTATTAAAGGGTATCACTGACATGCATTCTCAAGCTACTAGTCATGGTCAGTTTGTATTAAAGGGTATCACTGACATGCATTCTCAAGCTACTAGTCATGGTCAGTTTGTATTAAAGGGTATCACTGACATGCATTCCCAAGCTACTAGTCATGGTCAGTTTGTATTAAAGGGTATCACTGACATGCATTCTCAAGCTACTAGTCATGGTCAGTTTGTATTAAAGGGTATCACTGACATGCATTCTCAAGCTACTAGTCATGGTCAGTTTGTATTAAAGGGTATCACTGACATGCATTCCCAAGCTACTAGTCATGGTCAGTTTGTATTAAAGGGTATCACTGACATGCATTCTCAAGCTACTAGTCATGGTCAGTTTGTATTAAAGGGTATCACTGACATGCATTCTCAAGCTACTAGTCATGGTCAGTTTGTATTAAAGGGTATCACTGACATGCATTCCCAAGCTACTAGTCATGGTCAGTTTGTATTAAAGGGTATAACTGGCATGCATTCTCAAGCTACTAGTCATGATCAGTTTGTATTAAAGGGTATCACTGACATGCATTCTCAAGCTACTAGTCATGGTCAGTTTGTATTAAAGGGTATCACTGACATGCATTCCCAAGCTACTAGTCATGGTCAGTTTGTATTAAAGGGTATCACTGACATGCATTCTCAAGCTACTAGTCATGGTCAGTTTGTATAGTTGAAATCAAATTTTACTCACGTTTGAAATTTAGCCAATTGTTGTATCTATGAATATATTAATCCCAAAGTATTATTATTTTGAAGTAATATGTGACCAAGAATACTCGTAAGCAAAATATGATTCCTTTTAATGCATGCCCCTTTCTAAAATGATAATGAAACTAGAGGTCTGAACACACACTGGGGTATTCAAAGTTCATTATGTGCATCAAGTAGATACGGGTATTTACTTTTCAGAAATAGACTTTACTGAAAAGTTATTACAATTGGTGAGTGTCCCTCTAAACATTTATAAAACATCTTTAAAAAACATCAACAATTGTCAAAAATTGTGTTACAGATGCCCAAACTAACAGACTCAAAATATGTTTCCTTGTTGAAGTACCTGTCTGATGGAGCAACAAAAGAGATCCAACATGTGACAGGTAGGCCAATTTCATTTGCAACTTGTTGACTGCAATAATGTAGAATATTATAACATTTTCAAATCATGCTATTACATTTCAGTTACCATATTTTTACCTTTTTGCAGTTGTAAGATTTTTGCAGTCATTCTTTTGCAGCCATGTTGTTACATTTTTGCAGCCATTTCTTTTGCAGACATGTTGTTACATTTTTGCAGACATTTTGTTACATTTTTGCAGCCATGTTGTTACATTTTTGCAGCCATTTCTTTTGCAGACATGTTGTTACATTTTTGCAGACATTTTGTTACATTTTTGCAGCCATGTTGTTACATTTTTTCAGTCATTCTTTTGCAGACATGTTGTTACATTTTTGCAGCCATTTCTTTTGCAGACATGTTGTTACATTTTTGCAGCCATATTGTTACATTTTTGCAGTCATTTCTTTTACAGACATGTTGTTACATTTTTGCAGACATTTTGTTGCATTTTTGCAGCCAGGTTGTTACATATTTGCAGCCATGTTGTAATATATTTGAAGTCATGTTGTTACATATTTGCAGCCATGTTGTTACATATTTGCAGCCAGGTTGTTACATAATTGCAGTCACGTTGTTACATATTTACAGTCAGGTTGTAACATATTTGCAGCTAGGTTGTTACATATTTGCAGCCAGGTTGTTACATATTTGTAGCCAAGTTGTTACATATTTGCAGCCAGGTTGTTACATATTTGCAGCCAGATTGTTACATATTTGCAGCCAAGTTGTTACATATTTGCCATCAGGTTGTTACATATTTGCAGCCAGGTTGTTACATATTTGCAGCCAGATTGTTACATATTTGCAGCCAGGTTGTTACATATTTGCAGTCAGATTGTTACATATTTGCAGCCAGGTTGTTACATATTTGCAGCCAGGTTGTTACATATTTGTAGCCAGGTTGTTACATATTTGCAGCCAGGATGTTACATATTTGCAGCCAGGTTGTTACATATTTGCCATCAGGTTGTTACATATTTGCAGCCAGGTTGTTACATATTTGCAGCTATATACTTGTGGATGAAGGGTCAGGATTACCATAGCAACACCCTCGACCTGGAGAAGCCAATGGACACGCCCAGGGGGTACATGAAACTGATTAAAGAAGGCAGCGGCAGTCTTACTACGTTTTTCACAATCTTATGCAGGTGACTTTTAAACATATTAAATCGGTTGTAGATACATATAAATGTATATCCGTGTGGAGATATTAATTTTCAGATATTTCTATCAGAAACTTATAAGTAGGAAATCATTATCAGTTTTCATAATTTAACTTATGAATCACAAATATTTATATATAGATGATCTATACAAAAAGAAATTTCAAGTGACCTTGAATTTTTTTATCATATTGATAAAAACTGATGAAATTATAGTACCAGCACATGTTTCATTATTTTGCCACAGACAATCATAAATGCACAAAATTTCAATCATTTACAACAATTTTATCCTTTTCTAAATGAGTCTGCCTTCATATTAGGGTATTTGAATATATGCTTGCATCATGTTGATATAAAAGTTTGTGAAAAACAACTTTCTCTCAAAATCCTTTAACCGTCCATCAAAATCCGTACATTTCACTTTAACTGTCCTTGCAATTTTATGACCAAAACGTTCATTAAAAGTTTTCTTTAATCACTTTAACTATAAAATCTATGTTTTAATGTTCATCACCCCTGCAGACGTTCTGGAATTCCATGCATCATGTTAAGAGGTGTTGGGAAAAGTGAGCAGTACACAATTGGTACATCAGAGCAGAACATGCATACAGAATGGTGCGCTGTATATGCTGATGACGAATGGAGGCTAGCTCATATAGAGTGGGCAATAAATGGTAGCAAAGACAAGAACCAGAACAACGCAAACTCAGATGTGAGTATTTTCTACTCCAACAATTATGGTTTTCTACACATTTGTCTATAAACAGTTATATTAGAGATTTTTTTCGTGAAACCAGTTTCATTAAAATTCCAAACGCATGTTCTTGAAAATTAAAATGTTTTGTTATGTCTGTACATTCAGTTGACAATGTATGTTTATTTTCCTTCGCTTGATGTTTTAGGATTAAACAAACCTTAGTTTATGTTTCCCATGTAGATGGGTTTGAGAACAAATCTCAAAATTAAGCTATGTTATTTTTTGCACAATCTTTAAAATGCAGGTAAAATTTACTACCGCAGCAATTTTTTATGAATTCTCTATACTTATTCTTAATAGTCTCACTTCATGATGTAGTTGTGTTGTATTTGATTCTGCAGAATTCTCTTGCTTCTTTACTATATACTAATTTATTTTTACTCAGACAGGACTAAAGCTTATATGAACTGCTTCCTCAGCAGAACCAAGAACTGAGTGTTGATTTTTGAGAGGCATCAAGATGAGTGGGGGATTGAACCTGCGACCTCTAGTGTAAGGTGTGCAACACTTTACCCACTACACTACTGCCCTATATTTTCGTGATTATTTTCAGTGCCTCTATGATATAAAACTGTTTACAGATTGAGTGACTTGTTAATTTCTTTATTCAAGGCTTCAGACTTCTACTTCCTGACAAATCCAGATGAATTTGCTGTCATCTGTCATCCTGAGAACTTCATCTGGCAACTGTTATCACAGCCCTTCTCCAAGAGAGAGTTCCTTAATCTGCCCAATATACGTCCAAAATTCTTCCATATGAACATGGCATTCATCTCCCCTAAAGTGGGGACAGTCAAAACACACAAAGGAAAGATAGAAGTTGAAGTTTCGTTTCCAAAGAAATGGATGAGTAACATAAAGCTTCAGTATCATTTTTACTTCAAACAAGAATTATCTTCAAATAAACACGAACAAGATGGCGGCGATGATAAAAAGATGAGTGTTCCAGAAAAATTACAAAGATACGTGTTCATGATTCGGAAACCATCACGCTTTATTTTTGAAGTGAACATGCCAGCAGCTGGGAAGTATTTGTTTGATATTTACGGCAAAATGGAGAATACAGCTGGTGATGGTGATAGTGATGGCAACACATCACAAAACACTTCAGAGAGACTCTGTCAGTTTAGGTTGATTTCTGAGATGGACCCTGACCCCGGTGAAGTGGAACCTTTACCAGAGTGTCCAGATATTGGCTGGGGACCAGGCCCTGTGTGTAAACAATTAGGACTGATACCACTGACTCACTTTGACAGCTTAATTTACATAAAGCCAGGAGATGTACGTGAAATAAAGTTTAAAATGGTGAGAAAATTAGAAGTGCAATGCCAGCTGACACATAATTATCTCCCATTGTACCAGCTTGTTGAACAGGTGAGTGAAACGTTATACAGTGTCTGTCATTTCTGTGGACATCATACATTTTTCCTGATTTTTTTCTGTACAACTGATAAAAAAGGATTCAACTCCATTTACAACACATTGCAGTTTAGTTAAAATAGTGGAAAGACACCATTTTCTTATACATGTATAATAATCTGAGTGGAACCACCCACCTTCTGCATGTAATGGGCAAATTTTCTTGCATAAAGCATAAGGAAGGTTTCAACTATTTAAATAAAAATGATTATTCTCTTTTTCTTGATTATTTAAGGTAACATATCAGGAAAAAATGCTATAAATATTCATAAACAAGAAATGTAACTGGTTGTGTCCATACTCCCCAAATGGTCTGTAAAAATAATGGTATTTATATAATCCATCTATGCATGACAAAGTTACCTGCCGGACATGAAATATCTTATGAATGTTCTGTTCAATAACTTTCTTTGTTGTGTAAAATTCTTTAATTTAGTTACATATTAACTGAAATAAACTCTACAGCTTATTTCATTATTAAAAAGAAATCCTGTCATGTATGCTGAGGTTGATGAGTTTGAACATTTAGCGTCATTTTTATGCCATCGAGGGCTAATAGATGATCAGTTAACCTAACCACTGTTCCCTGGGATCCTGAAAGGTTAACAAGTACTCGAGCAGACCAATCTCTGCAAGTAACTGATAACTTTCCCACTTGAATCGGCAATATGAGACACATGACAACTCCTGCGAAATAGGAGACCTTTTTAACCATCTGTGAGAGTTGCTGCCCTTTCCATAATAGAATGATTTTAAAGTTTAAATACATACCGGTACTATATACTAATTTTCAGTGTTCATTGAAAAAAATTGGATGCTAAATACACAGATTCAGCCATGAAAGGTTCATTGACTACACATAAAAAATAAAATGATGTCAAAACTATATTTTCTGTTGTCAGGTGGAGAGAGAAACAGTACAGAATGAGGCGCATGTGCGAGTTAAGATTCCTGAGGAGGGACAATACGCTTTAAAAATATACTGCCGAGAGATTGGTACCAAAGAATACTTCGAGGCCTGTATATATCTTCTGAGACAACAGGTCCAGGCGAGATTCCCAGAGGTATCAGATATTCTTTATACAAAATTCATAATTTGCCCAGATATGAATAATGTCCATAAACAACCAACAGAACTATGTTTCAAGCTCTGTTAGAAATAACTTCTTGATATTTTAAAAAGAAGCAGACTACTGGAGTGTGACATAACTTGTTTAATAACAATTGGCCCAAAAGGGCCTGAGGACACTCTACTGACCCAAAGTGGCCATAGCACTTTTTGAAATTCTCCTATGCAATAGAAACATCAGGGCAGGGTCATTTTTAACCCTAGGGACACCATTTGAACAAAACTTACAAAACTATAATTGGTCATCATTACTACATAAACATTTTGAAAATCTGTTTGGCCGTTCATGAGAAGAAGATTTTTTAAGTTTTGGACTAGTTTTAGTTATGGCAGCCATCTTGAATTTAATATATAAAAAAATCTTCTGTATAGTCTCCTATGCAATAGAAACATCCATGTGAAGTTTCAGTTTAATTGGCCTAGTGGTTTCAGAATAAATGAAAAAAAAAAGAGAATTTTCTGTTTTCCCATAGTATCCTTATGTAAAATTATAAGTCCCCTTACAGGGCCCCTATACATTTTAGCCCCTAAACTCTTATCTGTAATCAAACCCCTACACATAGGGATACTCTATATCAAATATGTATAAAACTGACATACCAGTTCTTAAGAAAACGATTTTAATAATTCCCAATTTGTACCTTTTTTGGGGCCCCTTCTTGCCCCTTAAGACAAAGGAACCCAGTCATTTTCACAAATCTGCACTTCCTTCACCTAACAATGCTTTTCTGAAGATATAGGCAAAATCATTTTCATTTAAAAAAAAAATATATATATATCATATTGACATGTGTCCCCTAATTGAACCCTCAGGGCGGGATCACTTTTAACCCTAGGGACACCATTTGAATAAATCTAACAAAACTATAGTTGGTCATCATTATTACATAAACATTTTGAAAATCTGTTGGGCCATTCATGAGAAGAAGATTTTTTAAGTTTTGGACTATTTTTAGTAATGGTGGCCATCTTGAAAATTAAATTGAAAAAAAAAATCTTCTGTATAGTCTCCTTTGCAATAGAAACATCCATGTGAAGTTTCAGTTTAATTGGCCTAGTGGTTTCAGAATAGATGAAAGAAAAATAGAATTTTCTGTTTTCCCATAGTATCCCTATGTAAAATTCTAAGTCCCCTTACAGGGCCCCTATAAATTTTAGCCCCTAAATTCTTATCTGAAATCAAACCCCTACACAAAGGGATAATTTATGTCAAATATGAACAAATCTGATATACCAGTTCTTAAGAAAACTATTTTAGTAATTCCCAATTTTTACCCTTTTTGGGCCCCTCCTGACCCCTTAAGACAGTGGAACCCAGTCATTTTTACAAATCTGAACCTACTTCACCAAACAATGCTTCTGTGAAGATATAGACAAAATCGTTTCCATTTTAAAAAAATAAAATAAAAAAATATTATAATGACATATGTCCCCTAATTGAACCCTCGGGGCGGGGTCATACTTAACCCTAGGGACACCATTTGAACAAATCTAACAAAACCATAGTTAGTCATCATTACTACATAAACATTTTGAAAATCTATTGAGCCATTCATGAGAAGAAGATTTTTTCAGTTTTGGACTAATTTTAGTAACGCCAACCATCTTGAATTTCAGATTGAAAAAAAAAAATCTTCTGTATAGTCTCCTATGCAATAGAAACATCCATGTGAAGTTTTAGTTGGCTTAGTGGTTTCAGAGAAAGTGCTGCTAAATGATGACAGACGACGGACAATGGATAACGAGCCATCGCATAAGCACTTCTGGCCTTTGGCCAGTAGAGCTAAAAACTGTTCTTTTTTAAATATCAATCTTTTAAATCTTTGTATACATGTAGTTTTATGTCCATTGATAAAAAGATAGATTTGATGCGCCAACACGAGAACCAGTAAAAGCATTATTATGTGGCTCTTTAACAATGAGTACAAAGTGTTTGTTTGTTTGGTTTAAACATATTTATTTATTCATTCAAATGTACATACATACACATAAGTTTAGGTATAAATATGGATTAGAACAGAAGATAAAATCTTATAAAGTTCTTTTCCATGACATATATCAATTGTGAACAAATTTGGCAGATAATCAACAATTTGATTTTTGCTCTTACCATTACGAATATAACATAAAAATGTTCAAAATATATTTAATAAAAGTGTTTGTTTGAAAATTTACCATCATTTTTATGCCATTGAGAGCTAACAGATGACCAGTTAACCTAACCGCTCTTTCCTTGGACACCAATTTCTGTAAGTAACTGATAACTTTCCAACTTGAATCAGTGGTAACAGACGAATTACAATGGGACGTAATGTCATATATCAATCATCATGGAGATTGTTGCTGGGTGGGGAAACCCCTGGATTGATAGATGCACCAACGTCGGAACTAACCAGGACCACCTACTACAAAGTTAGTATTAACTATGACAACCACAATATAGTATTACCTGTAGTGACTGATATATCTGCAGAATTTTGAGAAAGGAAATCGAAGGGTAAGCACTGTAACACGGGTGTGTATTGTTGGGGGTGGGGTGTGTATAGTTGGTGGTGGAGCACTGTAACACGGGTGTGTATTGTTGGGGGTGGATACCGAAGGGTAAGCACTGTAACACGGGTGTGTATTGTTGGGGGTGGATACTGAAGGGTAAGCACTGTAACACGGGTGTGTATTGTTGGTGGTGGGGTGTGTATTGTTGGGGGTGGATACTGAAGGGTAAGCACTGTAACATGGGTGTGTATTGTTGGGGGTGGGGTGTGTATTTTTGGGGGTGGTAACAGAAGGGTAAGCACTGTAACACGGGTGTGTATTGTTGGGGGTGGATACAGAAGGGTAAGCACTGTAACACGGGTGTGTATTGTTTGGGTTTGATACCGAAGGGTAAGCACTGTAACACGGGTGTGTATTGTTGGTGGTGGATACCGAAGGGTAAGCACTGTTACACGGGTGTGTATTGTTGGTGGTGGATACCGAAGGGTAAGCACTGTAACACGGGTGTGTATTGTTGGTGGTGGATACCGAAGGGTAAGCACTGTAACACGGGTGTGTATTGTTGGTGGTGGATACTGAAGGGTAAGCACTGTAACACGGGTGTGTATTGTTGGGGGTGGGGTGTGTATAGTTGGTGGTGGAGCACTGTAACACGGGTGTGTATTGTTGGGGGTGGATACCAAAGGGTAAGCACTGTAACACGGGTGTGTATTGTTGGGGGTGGATACTGAAGGGTAAGCACTGTAACACGGGTGTGTATTGTTGGTGGTGGGGTGTGTATTGTTGGGGGTGGATACTGAAGGGTAAGCACTGTAACATGGGTGTGTATTGTTGGGGGTGGGGTGTGTATTTTTAGGGGTGGTAACAGAAGGGTAAGCACTGTAACACGGGTGTGTATTGTTGGGGGTGGATACAGAAGGGTAAGCACTGTAACACGGGTGTGTATTGTTTGGGTTCGATACCGAAGGGTAAGCACTGTAACACGGGTGTGTATTGTTGGTGGTGGATACCGAAGGGTAAGCACTGTTACACGGGTGTGTATTGTTGGTGGTGGATACCGAAGGGTAAGCACTGTAACACGGGTGTGTATTGTTGGTGGTGGATACCGAAGGGTAAGCACTGTAACACAATGTGTATTGTTGGGGGTGGATACAGAAGGGTAAGCACTGTAACACGGGTGTGTATTGTTTGGGTTCGATACCGAAGGGTAAGCACTGTAACACGGGTGTGTATTGTTGGTGGTGGATACCGAAGGGTAAGCACTGTTACACGGGTGTGTATTGTTGGTGGTGGATACCGAAGGGTAAGCACTGTAACACGGGTGTGTATTGTTGGTGGTGGATACCGAAGGGTAAGCACTGTAACACGGGTGTGTATTGTTGGTGGTGGATACTGAAGGGTAAGCACTGTAACACGGGTGTGTATTGTTGGGGGTGGGGTGTGTATAGTTGGTGGTGGAGCACTGTAACACGGGTGTGTATTGTTGGGGGTGGATACCGAAGGGTAAGCACTGTAACACGGGTGTGTATTGTATGGGGTGGATACTGAAGGGTAAGCACTGTAACACGGGTGTGTATTGTTGGTGGTGGGGTGTGTATTGTTGGGGGTGGATACTGAAGGGTAAGCACTGTAACATGGGTGTGTATTGTTGGGGGTGGGGTGTGTATTTTTAGGGGTGGTAACAGAAGGGTAAGCACTGTAACACGGGTGTGTATTGTTGGGGGTGGATACAGAAGGGTAAGCACTGTAACACGGGTGTGTATTGTTTGGGTTCGATACCGAAGGGTAAGCACTGTAACACGGGTGTGTATTGTTGGTGGTGGATACAGAAGGGTAAGCACTGTTACACGGGTGTGTATTGTTGGTGGTGGATACCGAAGGGTAAGCACTGTAACACGGGTGTGTATTGTTGGTGGTGGATACCGAAGGGTAAGCACTGTAACACGGGTGTGTATTGTTGGTGGTGGATACTGAAGGGTAAGCACTGTAACACAATGTGTATTGTTGGTGGTGGATACTGAAGGGTAAGCACTGTAACACGGGTGTGTATTGTTGGGGGTGGGGTGTGTATTGTTGGGGGTGGATACCGGAGGGTAAGCACTGTAACATGGGTGTGTATTGTTGGGGGTGGATACAGAAGGGTAAGCACTGTAACACGGGTGTGTATTGTTGGGGGTGGATACCAAAGGATAAGCACTGTAACACGGGTGTGTTTTGTTGATGGTGGATACCGAAGGGTAAGCACTGTAACACGGGTGTGTATTGTTGGTGGTGGATATGAAGGGTAAGCACTGTAACACGGGTGTGTATTGTTGGGGGTGGATACAGAAGGGTAAGCACTGTAACATGGGTGTGTATTGTATTGTTGGGGGTGGATACTGAAGGGTAAGCACTGTAACACAGGTGTGTATTGTTGGGGGTGGATACCAAAGGATAAGCACTGTAACACGGGTGTGTATTGTTGGGGGTGGATACCGAAGGGTAAGCACTGTAACATGGGTGTGTGTTGTTGGGGGTGGATACCGAAGGGTAAGCACTGTAACACGGGTGTGTATTGTTAGGGGTGGATACCGAAGGGTAAGCACTGTAACACAGGTGTGTGTTGTTGGGGGTGGATACCGAAGGGTAAGCACTGTAACACGGGTGTGTATTGTTAGGGGTGGATACCGAAGGGTAAGCACTGTAACACAGATGTGTATTGATGGGGGTGGATACCGGAGGGTAAGCACTGTAACACGGGTGTGTATTGTTGGGGGTGGATATAGAAGGGTAAGCACTGTAACACAGGTGTGTATTGTTGGCAATGGAAGCTGTGTCGCTTAAATTTCCAGGCAATATTTAATTTACACAACATCTGATTTACCAAGCACCATAACAAATTTTGGCTTTAACAAAATATGGATGTTTTCATCTTTTTTATTACTGCCGATCCAAAGGATGCATTTTTGTCTGTCCAGTCATCTGAATATTGATGTCCCTTCCATAGGTTGTCTGTCCAGCCATCTGAATATTGATGTCCCCTCCCTAGGTTGTCTGTCCAGCCATCTGAATATTGATGTCCCCTCCCTAGGTTGTCTATCCAGTCATCTGAATATTGATGTCCCCTCCCTAGGTTGTTTGTCCAGCCATGTGAATATTGATGTCCCCTCCCTAGGTTGTCTGTCCAGTCATCTGAATATTGATGTCCCCTCCCTAGGTTGTCTGTCCAGTCATCTGAATAATGATGTCCCTTCCATAGGTTGTCTGTCCAGCCATCTGAATATTGATGTCCCCTCCCTAGGTTGTCTGTCCAGCCATCTGAATATTGATGTCCCCTCCCTAGGTTGTCTGTCCAGCCATCTGAATATTGATGTCCCCTCCCTAGGTTGTCTGTCCAGTCATCTGAATATTGATGTCCCCTCCCTAGGTTGTCTGTCCAGTCATCTGAATATTGATGTCCCCTCCCTAGGTTGTCTGTCCAGCCATCTGAATATTGATTTCCCCTCCCTAGGTTGTCTGTCCAGCCATCTGAATATTGATGTCCCCTCCCTAGGTTGTCTGTCCAGCCATCTGAATATTGATGTCCCCTCCCTAGGTTGTCTGTCTAGTCATCTGAATATTGATGTCCCCTCCCTAGGTTGTCTGTCCAGTCATCTGAATATTGATGTCCCCTCCCTAGGTTGTCTGTCCAGCCATCTGAATATTGATGTCCCCTCCCTAGGTTGTCTGTCCAGCCATCTGAATATTGATGTCCCCTCCCTAGGTTGTCTGTCCAGCCATCTGAATATTGATGTCCCCTCCCTAGGTTGTCTGTCCAGTCATCTGAATATTGATGTCCCCTCCCTAGGTTGTCTGTCCAGCCATCTGAATATTGATGTCCCCTCCCTAGGTTGTCTGTCCAGCCATCTGAACATTGATGTCCCCTCCCTAGGTTGTCTGTCCAGCCATCTGAATATTGATGTCCCCTCCCTAGGTTGTCTGTCCAGTCATCTGAATATTGATGTCCCCTCCCTAGGTTGTCTGTCCAGCCATCTGAATATTGATGTCCCCTCCCTAGGTTGTCTGTCCAGTCATCTGAATATTGATGTCCCCTCCCTAGGTTGTCTGTCCAGTCATCTGAATATTGATGTCTCCTCCCTAGGTTGTCTGTCCAGTCATCTGAATATTGATGTCCACTCCCTAGGTTGTCTGTCCAGCCATCTGAATATTGATGTCCACTCCCTAGGTTGTCTGTCCAGCCATCTGAATATTGATGTCCCCTCCCTAGGTTGTCTGTCCAGCCATCTGAATATTGATGTCCCCTCCCTAGGTTGTCTGTCCAGTCATCTGAATATTGATGTCCCCTCCCTAGGTTGTCTGTCCAGCCATCTGAATATTGATGTCCCCTCCCTAGGTTGTCTGTCCAGTCATCTGAATATTGATGTCCACTCCCTAGGTTGTCTGTCCAGTCATCTGAATATTGATGTCCCCTCTCTAGGTTGTCTGTCCAGTCATCTGAATATTGATGTCCCCTCCCTAGGTTGTCTGCCCAGCCATCTGAATATTGATGTCCCCTCCCTAGGTTGTCTGTCCAGCCATCTGAATATTGATGTCCCCTCCCTAGGTTGTCTGTCCAGCCATCTGAATATTGATGTCCCCTCCCTAGGTTGTCTGTCCAGTCATCTGAATATTGATGTCCCCTCCCTAGGTTGTCTGTCCAGTCATCTGAATATTGATGTCCCCTCCCTAGGTTGTCTGTCCAGCCATCTGAATATTGATGTCCCCTCCCTAGGTTGTCTGTCCAGCCATCTGAATATTGATGTCCCATTCCTAGGTTGTCTGTCCAGTCATCTGAATATTGATGTCCCCTCCCTAGGTTGTCTGTCCAGCCATCTGAATATTGATGTCCCCTCCCTAGGTTGTCTGTCCAGCCATCTGAATATTGATGTCCACTCCCTAGGTTGTCTGTCCAGTCACCTGAATATTGATGTCCTCTCCCTAGGTTGTCTGTCCAGCCATCTGAATATTGATGTCCCCTCCCTAGGTTGTCTGTCCAGTCATCTGAATATTGATGTCCCCTCCCTAGGTTGTCTGTCCAGCCATCTGAATATTGATGTCCCCTCCCTAGGATGTCTGTCCAGCCATCTGAATATTGATGTCCCCTCCCTAGGTTGTCTGTCCAGTCATCTGAATATTGATGTCCCCTCCCTACGTTGTCTGTCCAGCCATCTGAATATTGATGTCCCCTCCCTAGGTTGTCTGTCCAGCCATCTGAATATTGATGTCCCCTCCCTAGGTTGTCTGTCCAGCCATCTGAATATTGATGTCCCCTCCCTAGGTTGTCTGTCCAGCCATCTGAATATTGATGTCCCCTCCCTAGGTTGTCTGTCCAGTCATCTGAATATTAATGTCCCCTCCCTAGGTTGTCTGTCCAGCCATCTGAATATTGATGTCCCCTCCCTAGGTTGAGTAATTTAAGCCAATATTCACCAAACTTGGTTTCAATAAATACCGGTATTGACAAGATCAGTTTGATCAATTTTTTCTAACTCATGTAATTTAAATCTGATCCTTAGCAAACTTGGTAATAATGTTTATAAGTAGAATATCTAGGTCAAGTTAGATAACAGCCATTTGCCCTAGTAACTCTGCAATAATGGTCCTTGTTCAACATTTACAAATTTGCAATATACTTTCTCTTACTAATTATTTAAATCCAATTTTTCCAGTTACTCCATAGTTATGATCTTTGGATTGTTTAAACTTTGCAGAAACATTGATGCTCCCTCTTGTTTATTTGCAAAATGTCCAGGCCAAGTACTAAAACCAACCTGATCACCTCAGAAGTGTAGAGTTCTGGCCCTTGGATTGTTCTAAATTGACAAAATTGATTCTTATTCTATTTCTTTTAATCTAATCTTCACCATACTTGGTCAAAATGTATATTGACAAAATACTTGTTCAATAACCTGCCGATAGGCTTAGTAACTCTAAAGTTATGGCCCTTTATTTTTTTTTAATTTGTAGATATAGCTGTCCCTTCTCTAACTCAGAATGAAATTGGCAGAATATCTAGAATGAGTTGGATAAATAGCTCATTAGCCGCAGTTATTCCATCGTTATGGCAGTTAGATTGTTTAAAATTTACAAAAAATGTCACTGTCTCCTCACTATCATAGGTAATTTTAAACTGACCTTTAACAAACTTGTGCACAACATTTATTGTTGAAATTTGCTTTACAAGTTTTGTAAATTGATATTGCCAAATCAAGGACATTTGTCACAAGATGATGACATTTTCTTTCTCCAGGATGTTCAGAGACTTTTATATTAAAACTTAAGAATATTGTATAATTCCTTTCCAGACATCCTCCGAGAAAGTATATGGTTATGATATGGGATTGATTTCTTTTCAATATATTTTGTAGTTTTTGGTACAAGGTGTTGATAAATATTCAATGTTTTGGATATGATAAATACTATTAAAATGCCTCTTTTAATTTTGCAATGGTTTCCATGATGAATGTAAATAAAACACAACATAAAAGAAAAAGCAACAAATTTAAAAAAATTCTTGGTTTCCATTTAGGAAGTTCTTAATTTATAATTATTAGCACTTAATTGAATTTTCAAAAACAAGCTTTTGTGAAGTTCTTGAAGTTATTCAACAAGTACCGGTATTGGATTAAAATTTGTGTATAAAGTCAACCACAATAAAATAATTTCCAAAATACCAAAAGATGGAACAAAATCACCATCTTTGTAACAGAACCACATTCTTTGTAACAGAACCACATTCTTTGTAACAAAAATACCATCTTTGTAACAGAGCCACATTCTTTGTAACAGAACCACATTCTTTGTAACAAAACCACCATCTTTGTAATAGAGCCACATTCTTTGTAACAGAACCACATTCTTTGTAACAAAACTACCATCTTTGTAACAGAGCCCATTCTTTGTAACAGTATCACATTCTTTGTAACAAAATCACCATCTTTGTAACAGAACCACATTCTTTGTAACAGAGCCACATTCTTTGTAACAAAACCACCATCTTTGTAACAGTATCACATTCTTTGTAACAAAACCACCATCTTTGTAACAGAACCACATTTTTTGTAATTAAACTACCGTCTTTGTAACAAAACCACATTCTTGTAAACAAAACCATCATATTTGTATCAGAACAAATATCTTGAAAAGAACCACATTCTTTGTAACAAAACCATTTCTGTAACAAAACCACATTCTTTGTGACAAAACCACATTCTTTGTAACAGAACCAACATCTTTAAAAGAAACACCATCTTTGTAACAAAACCACCATCTTTGTAACAGCACCAAAAACTTTAACAGAATCACAATCTCTGTAACAAAACCACCATCTTTGTAACAAAACCACCATCTTTGTAACAAAACCACATTCTTTGTAACAAAACCACATTATTTGTAACAAAACCACATTCTTTGTTACAAAACCACATTCTTTGTAACAGAACCAACATCTTTAAAAGAAACACCATCTTCGTAACAAAACCATCATATTTGTAACAGAACCAATATCTTTAACAGAACCACATTCTTTGTAACAAAACCATCTCTGTAACAAAACCACATTCTTTGTAACAAAACCACATTCTTTGTAACAGAACCACCATCTTTGTAACAAAACAACATCTTTGTAACAAAACCATATCTTTAACAGAACGACAATCTTTATAACAAAACCACCATCTTTGTAACAAAACCACCATCTTTGTAACAAAACCACATCTTTGTAACAGAACCAACATCTTAAACAGAACCACAATTTTTGTAACAAAACCACATTCTTTGTAACAAAACCACCATCTTTGTAACAAAACCACATCTTTGTAACAAAACCACCATCTTAGTAACAAAACCACATCTTTTTAACAGAACCACATTCTTTGTAACAAAACCACATCTTTGTAACAAAACCACCATCTTTGTAACAATATCACATTCTTTCTAATAAAACCACCATCTTTGTAACAAAACCACCATCTTTGTAACAAAAACACCATCTTTGTAACAAAACCACCATCTTTGTAACAAAATCACATTCTTTGTAATAAAACCACCATCTTTGTAACAAAATCACATTCTTTGTAACAAAACCACCAACTTTGGTGTTTTGGGAAACATTTTATTATTTATCAAACTCAACTTTAAAAAAAGCCTAAAAACCTTTTATATTTACTGTGTTTGTAGAAACACCGTGACAAGATGTTACGCAGCAGACTGGAGCATCACCTTGACAACCATACATCAGAAAAAGAGCTGAAAGATGCACTTAATGTGTTTGAGTGTTACAATGTTCCAGACCATGGGGAGAAGAAAAGAACCAGTAACAAACTGAAACAGTACTGGGAAGTTAAGAAAGGTGTGATATTGTCAACCGAGTAATGTATTTATTTATATCTCATTGTTTAGAAATACAAGGTACACAACTTATATACATTGTAAATTATCCTTGATGGTGTACTGCTATTTGTTTTAAATTATGACAGGTGGTTTAGAAGGTATGGAGCCAACATGAAATAGTATTACATTGCTCACATTGAACCTCAAAGTGTGACCTCGACCTTTGAGCTCTTACCCGGGGTCATTTGTGTGACAAGTCATCTGATTATGGTAAACATCTTCTGTTAAGTGGTTTAGAAGATATGAAGCAGACACGAAACTATGTGTTTATTTCTGATCTTGAACATCTAAGTGTGACCTGGATGTTTGAGCTACAGACCTAGGTCTTTTGGCACTACATGTCTCATTATGGTCAATATTAGTACCAGTTTGTTTAAAAACCTGTCAAGTGGTTTAGAAGATATGAAGCAGACACGAAACATTGAATTTATTTCTGACCTTGAACATCTAAGTGTGACCTTGATGTTTGAGCCACAGACCTAGGTCTTTTGGCACTACATGTTGTCTCATTATGGTCAATATTAGTACCAGTTTGTTTAAAAACCTGTCAAGAGCTTTAGAAGATATGAAGCAGACACGAAACATTGTATTTATTTCTGACCTTGTTATCTGAGCTTTGGACCTGGGTCTTGATCACGTCTGATTATGGTGAACATTTGTTCCATGTAATTTCAAAGTCTATCTTGTGGGTTACAAAATATGGAGCGAACGTAAAATTGTTCACCTATTCCTGAAACTAAAGGTGTGACCATGACCTTTTAGCTACGGGCCTGAATCTTATAGGCAACACTTTATCTCATTATGTCAAACATTTGTGCCAAGTGATTTTTGCTGTCTCAGGAGACACAAATACAAAATCTTTAAAAGACTTCTTAGAGACATGCATTATGTCCTACTAACTGCCTACATAAAATGACCCTGAGGACTTCACACAGCTCTGTATAACAAAAAACTAGTATCAATTTAATTCTTGTTTCATAAGGTACATATGATTTAAAAATTACAAAATACTGCAGAGTTCTTTGTTTTATCCAAGAAATTATAGAGATTATACGTTTTTTATACATTTTATATTTAAGAATTGAATTTAGCCGTGAAAGGGCGTAACCCGCATGTACTGCAGAAATGGCTGGCAAGGGCAAAACATTCTAAATACAAAGGAGACCTGCAAGATGAAATACAGAAGGCGGAGGTTGTTGAGGAACATATGATGAAACTGAAAGGTATGTTCAAAGTTGTCTTTTCAATAGACAGCTGGAGTGAATTTAAATAAGCTTGATGTCTCTGTTATGTCTTTTATTTGATTCTATACCATAAAGATGTTTTCATATGACTGTCCAAATAAACCCAAAGTTGGCTCAAATTATGCAGAAAATAATATATTTCTGAAAATTCAATCATTTTAAATGGCAATCAAAAATTTAACATTCAACGAAGAAATTGTCAAATTGACTTACGGTGATTGTTATCTATTAAGTTATTTTGTGAAACACATCCCAGGATATTTATGGATAAATGTTTAATGTTTAGGTTACCATCACCCAATTGCACGAATGGACCCCCATACAATGATAGAGATACGCAACTATAAAAGACCCCCGCCAGTAGTACACGATGTCATGACCTCAACTTACCTTCTTCTAGGAGAGCAGAGGTATAATTTGGAGGTATGGATTGATTATTTTATTTTATTTTTGGTTTCTTTGCACATTTAGTCCTTAAAATGTATTTGCGTATGCTGTATAAGACTGTCTGACATACAGGACAAAATATTTGTTATTTTGTCTGTTAGAGATATTTCAGACAGAGATATCTTGGTAAAATGTATGAGTGCTTGTATGGATGTGGGTGTGGGTGTGTGTTGGGGTGGGGCTGGGGCTGGGGGGAGAGACTGATTATCTATCTGTGATCACTTGTCTCACATTGGTAACAAGAATTGTCAGAAGACAACAAAGCTCGCCCCTTGGTGTCTAAGTCCAAAAAGGGCCATAACTGTGCCAAAATGCAATTCAGAGTTATGGTTCTTGTTTCAAATTTTTTATTATTTCATAATACATACATTTTACAAATATATTTGATATAATACATACAGTTTAACATGACTGTATTCTATGAAATAATGTTATACTAAGAAGAGACAGGGAAATAAAAGGAAAAGGGAAAAAAAGACGTTGATAGAAGACGGAAAAGAGACAGTTGCAGACATAAAAGAAATTAATGTGCTTTACACTGTCAATTTGAATTAAAGTTAAGTTGTGAGATTTTTATTAGAATAATTGCAGTTTATTCCATTTATTTTCATGTTGCGTCACTTTATCTTTGTTACTCACTATTATTTTTTCTAAATTTTCATGATATTTTAAGTATTTTATAAAATTGTTGAACTTTGGAATTGTCTGTTCATACTTGTTTTTGAAAAGAAAATATTTTCCATAAACCAATATACAGTTTAATAAACTCGAATAACTTCTCTGGTCAAGATTCCCAAGAGAATCATTGAATAATCCAAATCTATTTCAATAAGTTTTTCATTCAGATACACTTCAAGTTCTGTCCAAAAAACCCTCGAAATGTGACACTTCCAAAATAAATGTTGGTTTGTTTCGACATGCCTATAGCAAAAATAGCATAAACTTGTATTATAAATATTACATTTATACAGAAATTTATTATTAGGTAAGATTCTCATTATGTATTTGTATTGAAATGCTCTTAATTTTGTATTTATTAAACATTGAAAGGGTAGATTATGTATACTTTTCCAATTTAGATTTGCTATTTCTTGTTCCCCTTTAATATGCGATTTAATAGTTATGTCGCTTTCAATATACTTTAACTGTTTATTATATAAATATTTATTTGAACTTTTCACATTTACAATTTGTTCCATTATAAAGTTATTTTGTGTATTATTGTTTGGTATATTCTCATTTTTAAGTTTAGACTTCCATGAATTTGATATACATTGAATAAGAGTAAAATAATTTAGAAAATCTGAATTTTTTAAGTTGAGTACCGTTTTGATATGCAAAAAAGTATAAAATACTTTTTGTCTATTGCCAAAGATTTGTTCAACATATTTAATTCCTTTGTCGAACCAAGGTTTATAGAAGAATGTTTTATTATTATTTTTGATGTTTAAATTATTCTATAGTATTTGTTTGTTTTTATATTCAATATTTTCTTTAAAATTAATACTTGACCATGATTGTACAATTTCTGATAAAAAGTTTGAGTCTATCTGAGTTGCATTATTTAAGTAATTTTTATTAATATTACATTCAAATATCAATGGTCCTCCATTTTTGCTAGTTGGCCCTTGTATATATGGTTCCAATCACCTGTATTACTCTGATTGATAATTATTTTCACCCAACCTGCTTTAATTGACTTGATAAACATATTCAGATCTATCATTTTTAAGCCCCCATTTTTCGTAATTTTGTATATTTGTCTTTCTACTTGTTTTGTTTAATTTATTATCCCACAGAAAGTCAAACATGCTTTTATTTATAATATTAAAATGTTCTGTTGATGGATTTTCTAAAACAGTTAAATAATATATAAGTTTTGGTAATGCAAAGATTTTAATTACTGGAATTTTACCAATCATAGATAATTTATTTTTTCTCCATTTATTAAGACAGTGACAAAATTCCTTAATTTTTGGAAGATTTAATTCATGATACATTTGTTTATCATTTGTAAAGACAACTCCAAGAGTAGCTGCACTCTCAGATGTCCATATAATTTTTTTATCTATACTAGTAGTGTCATTTGAAGTTTTTAAGGAACCTGATCATAAAATTATAGATATTTTTCGAATTAAGCTTAAGTTTGGATATTTTACTAAAATTATCAATTTTTTTTATTAAGGTTGAAAAAGTTTTTTTTAGTTATGGTTCTTGTCTGTGTGTGTTCCATTGATGATGGTGAACACACATGCAAAGTTTCATTCACATCCAATGAGTGGTTGCATAAATATCTTAAACTTAAACTCAAAGGTTTAATCTGGGTGTCTACAGACGCCGCCGACACCGGGGTCATGGCAATAGCTCTCCTTGGACTTTGTCCTGGCGAGCTAAAAAATCATTATTAAATCATACATTTACATCAAAAGCAATTGTGGTATAAAAAATAATGATGAATTAAATCTAAATAATTATTCTGTATGTTTGGTGTGCAAGCAGATGAATGACATGTATTCATAAATGTTTGGTTAAGACAGAAAAGTCTGTCCTGATGGGATTACTATATTTGTGGGAAAGAGCCTCTGCTGTGTTTTCCGCCAAACAGCTGGGTGTTCACATCAACAACTCCATTTTTGGTCTGTTTGTCCATCATCCTTTATTTTTTTTCCCAAATTTTTCTCAATGCCAATATTTTGCAGGAATGGGAACAGATTCAGTATCTAATGGGTAAGCATGGGAAGGATAGTTTACAGAAGCAAATTGTAAACCGGCATGTAGATGATGTACCTGTACCTGTGGCTGATGAGGCAGAGGCCATTATACAGCCATACAGTCTCCAGAAATGTCGCGAAGTAAGCAATGGAATAGGCTCATTCTATAGATGGGTAAGTTTACAACTAACTATATATTAGACCCTCACTGGCATTTTTAATCTTTTTTTTTTAAATAAGAGTAAGAAAATGCTGACCCAGATCATGAAAGTTACTCACATTCTGACCAAGACCAGGTTGCGAGTTTCATGTACTCAAATTCTCATCTAGACCAGGTCATGAGTTACTCACATTCTGGCCTAGACCAGGTTACATGTTACTCACATTCTGGCCCAGACCAGGTTATGTGTTACTCACATTCTGGCCCAGACCAGGTTACGAGTTACTCACATTCTGACCCAGAACAGGTTATGTGTTACATTCTGGCCTAGACCAGGTTACATGTTACTCACATTCTGGCCCAGACCAGGTTATGTATTGCTCAAATTCTGGCCCAGACCAAGTTATGTGTTACTCACATTCTGGCCAAGACCAGGTTATGTGTTACTCACATTCTGGCCCAGACCAGATTACGTGTTACTCACATTCTGGCCCAGACCAGATTACATGTTACTCACATCCTGACCCAGACCAGGTTATGGATTACTCACATTCTGGCCTAGACCAGGTTATGTGTTACTCACATTCTGACCTTGACCAGGTTATGTATTACTCACATTCTGGCTTAGTCCAGGTTATGTGTTACTCACATTCTGAGCTAGACCAGGTTATGACAGAACCTCAGAGGTGAGAGGTAGGTGGTCATTAGACAGCAGTGCCTCCGACCACTTGATCATGGAGGACATCGCCCCACAGTTCAAAGCACTCTATAGCATTTACCCTATTGTCACACAGATACACATTTTGTTGATGTCACTGACCAACTAGCACGTTAATAATTGCGGATGTTAAACAGTCTATAATGTGGTGAGACAGGACTCTTTTTGTTCTATACAGAAAGTCATGTTTAGATTTTATGTGATCATTAAAGTGAAAGCGTCTGCATCATGTGCATTGTTCTGTTAGTTATGTGCAATACAATTAGTTATTATTTAACTTCAGTTATGGTGTATCAAATACATATATTTTACATTTTCATCTAGAACAAACAGTTCATCCATGATATTCATCAAAAAGATTTGGAGGAACAACAACAGCTTGAGGAAAACCTGAAACTTGCTGGTCGGGAAACATTTCGGGATACGTACCGGGAACCAGATGCAGTAAAAGAGTCCCGAACTTCCACCTCAATGGGTAGTGATGGTGGTAAATCCAAGGGAAGAACTTCCCCAGGAGGAAAGGAAACAGACAACCATCCATTTGCAATAGAAGAAACTGATGAAGTTGAAAAAACACCAAGAAAGTTCTTTATTACCCCGTTCAATCCGCCGGAGACAAACCAATCAAATGCTGTAGAATATGCCGGATTTAAGCCATATGAACATTGAAAATGTACATGGCAGTTACAAACATCATATGCCTACAGTGTATGTGTTCTACAACTATTTTGTACAATATGACAAGAGTACTACATGTAGTCTATCTTCTACCTGGGTCAACATTCATCATAAACTCTGAACTCTGAAATCATAAATATATGTGGGGTAAAATAAATGGTGTACTGTGAAGTAGTACATTACATGCTGTAAGCATTGGAAAATGGCGACAGAAGCATTGGAAGATGGCAACATAAGCATTGGAAGATGGCAACATAAGCATTGGAAGATGGAGACATAAGCATTGGAAGATGGCAACATAAGCATTGGAAGATGGTAACAGAAGCATTGGAAGATGGCAACATAAGCATTGGAAGATGGCAACATAAGCATTGGAAGATGGTGACATAAGCATTGGAAGATGGCAATATAAGCATTGGAAGATGGCAATATAAGCATTGGAAGATGGTGACATAAGCATTGGAAGATGGCGATATAAGCATTGGAAGATGGCAAAATAAAATGTGGTTGTAGAAGTAGACCAATGGAGCTTGCTCTTTCATTATTTTGATACATATAATATTGTCAGGTTGTAACTATGTTAGACTTCTGATTCAGACTTAAATGCCCATACTGTATATACAAATACAGTACTTGTATTGTTAAATATTCATTTAAACAACCTATAAATTGTTTAAATCTATTTTATTTACACTGTGACTAATAACGCTATGAGTCCCAGTCCCTAAAAGATTATTTTCAACAACTTAAATTCTTTTAACATTTCAACACAAACTTCCCATAAAATATCAAACTACTGTGGCATATGGTTTGAAATAAAGACATGTTTTATTTCAACTGAAGTTATTGTAGATATCTTGTCTTAAGATATTTCCCATAAAGACAGGACAAGCTAACATTTAATACAGATTCAACATCAAATCCATTTTCTGCAGAATCAACAACTATGTAAGAATCTATGGAAATAACTGAGGTAGTCCCATGGTTTGATTCAACCAATCAAAAACATCATCAGAATTGTGTTGCAATTTTTTTCAAAGAAGATATTGTTCAGACATTTGCCTTTCCAAAATGCAAGCTTTGAAGATCAAAGCTAGCAATTGTCCTCATATGTAGTTCTGTTATAAAACTCGCAGTAGTCCAGTAGTTTTTGTCAACAAAAGCCAGCTTGCCATATAACTTTATTCAACACACCACTGAATCTAATTCGAAAAATTGTTGGGCTAAAAACACAATCTATATACTGTTTAATTGCACATATACTTTTATTATATAATAAATACAGAAACTGTGATAATAAATCATACTGATAACTATAAGTTTATGTCATTATTTCATCATCCATCTATAAATATGATACCAGTCTGAGAACTTGTAGTGAACAACTTCTGTTTTTGTCCTTATTGAAGGCAAGACTTGTCCCTGTGATGCACAGGCATCAGGGCAAACTCCACGGACTGGTTTACTCTACTTCCGGTTCAAGGAACGTAGACTGGCTTCTGTATGCAGGTTAGCATCAGGGAACTTTCCTCTTCATTTATGTTTTCAAATACATGTATGTGCATCTTACAATACAGTCTAACAATTCTTGATCAGGTCAGATGTTTGCTTTTAGAAAAGCAAGCGTCAAAGTTGATCAAGACTAGTTCACCTGCAATTGTAAGTGATGCAAACTTTAAAACCTCCAATAAAAGATACAAGACTGGTTAACTAACATTCTTACTCATCCATCAAACTACCTTAGCCAATTCATACACAAGGTATTTTCAACACTGAATGTGTTTTTGCTGCTTCATCTGGGTCAAACAACTTTAGAATATTACAAAAACAAACATTAGTATTTAAAAAGTAAACCTTTACAATTGTAAGCATGAACTCCACTTTAGTATTTAAATAGTAAACCTTTACAATTGTATAAAGCATAAACTCCACTTTAGTATTTAAATAGTAAACCTTTACAATTGTAAGCATGAACTCCACTTTAGTATCTAAATAGTAAACCTTTACAATTGTAAGCATGAACTCCACTTTAGTATTCAAATAGTAAACCTTTACAATTGTAAGCATAAACTCCACTTTAGTATTTAAATAGTAAACCTTTACAATTGTAAGCATGAACTCCACTTTAGTATTTAAATAGTAAACCTTTACAATTGTAAGCATGAACTCCACTTTAGTATTCAAATAGTAAACCTTTACAATTGCAAGCATGAACTCCACTTTAGTAATTAAATAGTAAACCTTTACAATTGCAAGCATCAACTCCACTTTAGTATTTAAATAGTAAACCTTTACAATTGTAAGCATGAACTCCACTTTAGTATTTAAATAGTAAACCTTTACAATTGTAAGCATGAACTCCACTTTAGTATTCAAATAGTAAACCTTTACAATTGCAAGCATGAACTCCACTTTAGTATTTAAATAGTAAACCTTTACAATTGTAAGCATAAACTCCACTTTAGTATTTAAATAGTAAACCTTTACAATTGTAAGCATGAACTCCACTTTCTACTAAATTTATTTTCTTTTTTTAGTAGCCATCTTGAATTTTTAACTGTACAATATAAAAGTTATTGGATCCAATAAACTTCTACATATTGTACTGTTATGTCTTAACATCTGGAGTAAGTGATTGCCTATACATTTACAGGTATAAAATAATATACGTTATCATATGGCACTAAGTTTAAATGGTGGAAGAAGACCTCAGAGTGAATTGTGACTAGAATCATTGCCCTTCCACTAGTTAATAGCAACCAGTTTAATCTACACTTGGCTCAAATTTACAACCACAGAGGTGAGATGTCTGGTAACTTCTTGGGGTATTTGGAGAGGACCCCTCATATGTAACCAGATGTTGTTGGCAACCAGATCTTAACTAAGACATCGTATCATCTGTTACCAGATGTCCACATTCAAATACCATCCGCACGCAAACTTCTACTCAACATTTTTCCAGGAAATGACTATATACATGTTAGTTAATCCAGAAACTGTAAGTATGGAATATACATCTGCTTATTATTCACTAATCTGCAACATATGCATGTCTGATATGAAAGTTTACAACATATTCTGAGTTAGTTCTCTGCACACTGATGGCGAATGGTTCACTAGGGTGAAAGGTGAAGGCCACAAGTCGCCGGGCAGTTGGTGGAGGATTTTTTCCCAGAACGCCTGCATAGATCTTGAACTTCAGCAGGGCAGAGTCTCTGGCATAAAACCTACAATTATACATGTTTACAGAATATAAAGGTAATATGCGCTACAATTATATATGTATACAGAATATAAAGGTAATATGCGCTATAATTATACATGTATACAGAATATAAAAATAATATGCGCTATAATTATAAATGTATACAGAATATAAAGGTAATATGCACTGTTGTCTTACAGAGGCATTTATCATCACAATTCAGACTTGACATTCAATATCTGCAATATCAGATTATAAATTTTTGCAAACAAGGCAGAAAAAACATAATTCTACCCTATGAAGATATCATTGTTTATATATTGGCAAGTAAAATGTTTGTTTTATGGACACATACATATTCTATCATGTCAATTAATTGAATGATTGAATATTTAGAGTCATTTTTATGCCATCGTGGGCTAACAGACGATCAGTTAACCTAACCACTGTTTCCTGGGATTAACCAGTACTCGAGCACATCCCATCTCCACAAGTAACTGATAACTTTCCCACTTGAATCAGTGGTGAGAGATGAATGATAATGAGACACAATGTCATATATCAATCATCATGGAGACTGTTGCCGGGCGGAGATTCGAACTCACGACCCCTGGATTGATAGTCAGGCCTGTAACCGACTGAGCTAATCAGGCCCGGCTTTATAATGTCAATGATTTCATTTATGTTCGTAAACCAGATTTAACATGTCAATACAAGTTTATCAGGCAAATGTATATACCTGTAATTATACATTTTGTAACAAAGTTTGATGCTGATTTTCAATTTCATATAAAAGATGAATTTGAAATATTGACATGATAAAGAGAACACCATGCTAGTGTCTAATATATCAGTTTTGGCACTGAAAAAAAAACAAGGACTCAGTAGAGTCTTATCCTGTTTTTTTCTAAGCCTCACCTGATAAAGTTGATAGTATCAGACACTAACATTGTATTCTATATATACATTATTAAAGAATAGTTCAATAAACTTGTTCTTATTTTATATTAGTTTATACTAATTTATTTTAGTTTGATTGCAAAGTAAGCTCAGAGGTTATATGAATCCCTCTCAACTCCGCTGCCTGGGTAGAATCTGCACCAATGTTCTTTTAGAGAGGTCAATGGTTCAAGTTTGAATCAAACATACTGCCGCTGGTGTGGGACATCAACACTCTATCCACTGCGCTACCACCCAACTTAATGTTTTATATTGCTATTCATCAAGTTAAATATTTCACCCCAGCCTCAGATGCCGATAGCTTTCTATCGAAACTCTTTACAGTATTGAGAAAAGGTTGTGTTTGATGTATGATAACACACAGCAATGGAGGCAATAATCCAACAACGTGCTCAGTATAGATATATTGTATCACATGAGTTAGCATTACCTTATTTTTATCATTCTTAGGTTATAGATTTTATTATTATACCTCATGTAAACAAACTAATGCAAAATCCCCATAGGTCAGCAGTAATCAAGTTTCACTATTTTGTACTGTTAACTGCTCCAGCGGGTAACAGTCATCATGGTATTGTCACTGTAATTGTTCCAGTGGGTAACAGTTGTCATGGTATTGTCAGTGTATTTGTTCCAGTGGGTAACAGTCGTCATGGTATTGTCAGTGTAATTGTTCCAGTGGGTAACAGTGGTCATGGTATTGTCAGTGTAATTGTTCCAGTGGGTAACAGTTGTCATGGTATTGTCAGTGTATTTGTTCCAGTGGGTAACAGTCGTCATGGTATTGTCAGTGTAATTGTTCCAGTGGGTAACAGTCGTCATGGTATTGTCAGTGTAATTGTTCCAGTGGGTAACAGTTGTCATGGTATTGTCAGTGTAATTGTTCCAGTGGGTAACAGGTGTCATGGTAATGTCAGTGTAATTGTTCCATTGGGTAACAGTCGTCATGGTATTGTCAGTGTAATTGTTCCAGTGGGTAACAGTGGTCATGGTATTGTCCGTGTAATTGTTCCAGTGGGTAACAGTCTTTATGGTATTGTCAGTGTTATTGTTCCAGTGGATAACAGTGGTCATGGTATTGTCAGTGTAATTGTTCGAGTGGGTAACAGTCATCATGGTATTGTCAGTGTAATTGTTCCAGTGGGTAACAGTCGTCATGGTATTGTCAGTGTAATTGTTCCAGTGGGTAACAGTCGTCATGGTATTGTCAGTGTAATTGTTCCAGTGGGTAACAGTCGTCATGGTATTGTCAGTGTAATTGTCCCAGTGGGTAACAGTCGTCACGGTATTGTCAGTGTAATTGTTCCAGTGGGTAACAGTCGTCATGGTATTGTCAGTGTAATTGTTCCAGTGGGTTAGTCATCCTGGTAATGTCAGTGTAATTGTTCCAGTGGGTAACAGTCGACATGGTCTTTGTCAGTGTAATTGTTCCAGTGGGTAACAGTCGTCATGGTATTGTCAGTGTAATTGTTCCAGTGGGTAACAGTTGTCATGGTATTGTCAGTGTAATTGTTCCAGTGGGTAACAGTCATCATGGTATTGTCAGTGTAATTGTTCCAGTGGGTAACAGTCGTCATGGTATTGTCAGTGTAATTGTTCCAGTGGGTAAGTCGTCATGGTAATGTCAGTGTAATTGTTCCAGTGGGTAACAGTCGACATGGTCTTTGTCAGTGTAATTGTTCCAGTGGGTAACAGTCGTCATGGTATTGTCAGTGTAATTGTTCCAGTGGGTACAGTTGTCATGGTATTGTCAGTGTAATTGTTCCAGTGGGTAACAGTCGTCATGGTATTGTCAGTGTAATTGTTCCAGTGGGTAACAGTTGTCATGGTATTGTCAGTGTAATTGTTCCAGTGGGTAACAGTCGTCATGGTATTGTCAGTGTAATTGTTCCAGTGGGTAACAGTCGTCATGGTATTGTCAGTGTAATTGTTCCAGTGGGTAACAGACATCATGGTATTGTCAGTGTAATTGTTCCAGTGGGTAACAGTCGTCATGGTATTGTCAGTGTAATTGTTCCAGTGGGTAACAGATGTCATGGTATTGTCAGTGTAATTGTTCCAGTGGGTAACAGTTGTCATGGTATTGTCAGTGTAATTGTCCCAGTGGGTAACAGTCATCATGGTAATGTCAGTGTAATTGTTCCAGTGGGTAACAGTGGTCATGGTATTGTCAGTGTAACTGTTTCAGTGGGTAACAGTGGTCATGGTATTGTCAGTGTAATTGTTCCAGTGGGTAACAGACATCATGGTATTGTCAGTGTAATTGTTCCAGTGGGTAACAGTCGTCATGGTATTGTCAGTGTAATTGTTCCAGTGGGTAACAGTTGTCATGGTACTGTCAGTGTAATTGTTCCAGTGGGTAACAGTTGTCATGGTATTGTCAGTGTAATTGTTCCAGTGGGTAACAGTCATCATGGTATTGTCAGTGTAATTGTTCCAGTGGGTAACAGTTGTCATGGTATTGTCAGTGTTATTGTTCCAGTGGGTAACAGTGGTCATGGTATTGTCAGTGTAATTGTTCCAGTGGGTAACAGTGGTCATGGTATTGTCAGTGTAATTGTTCCAGTGGGTAACAGTTGTCATGGTATTGTCAGTGTAATTGTTCCAGTGGGTAACAGTTGTCATGGTATTGTCAGTGTAATTGTTCCAGTGGGTAACAGTTGTCATGGTATTGTCAGTGTAATTGTTCCAGTGGGTAACAGTTGTCATGGTATTGTCAGTGTAATTGTTCCAGTGGGTAAAGAGTATTAAACTATCATTCATTTATATACAGATCTGATTTATACTTTAACTTTACTTAGAAATGTACAGATCAAAATAAAATTTATTGATGAATCTACACGTCTAACAGTTAATTGTTCGATATAATAAAAATCTTTACATTCAGCTGATAATGACAATCATTTAAGTCAACCTTCAGTAAAATAGTTAATACTGTCAACCTCAACTTTTTCTCGGCTATTCTCTCAGGTTGACAATATTATATGTCACCCTCACCATTATGTCATATTTATATGTCATCCTCGCCATTATGTCATATTTAAATGTCACCCTCACCATTATGTCATATTTATATGTCACCCTCAGCATTATGTCATATTTATATGTCATCCTCACCATTATGTCATAATGTCGTATTAATATGTCACCCTCACCATTATGTCATATTTATATGTCACCCTCACCATTATGCCATATTTATATGTAACCCTCGCCATTATGCCATATATATATGTCACCCTCACCATTATGTCATATTTATATGTCACCCTCACCATTATGTCTTATTTATATGTCACATCACCATTATGCCATATTTATATGTCACCCTCACCATTATGCCATATTTATATGTCACCCTCTACATTATGTCATATAATTATGTCATATTTATATGTCACCCTCACCATTATGCCATATTTATATGTCACCCTCACCATTATGTCATATTTATATGTTGACCTTTTCTATCTACCAGGTATAACTTTTTCCACATTTACTGGAATTAAGTAAAACATAATATGACCCACTTACCTGATGGGATGGTCCCCGCAAGCCTTGGGTCTCTCCATGACAGATACCCACTTGTCATCATAACTGAAGAGGGCCAGGTCAAGGTAGGGGCTACTGCTGTACGACTGAGCACTGATAGGGAGCTGGGCCAGCAGACGCTTCACTGCCTCTGTACAGATGACAAACAACACAAGTGTCAATAATCATTTAATCTATCATAGATGTAATTTAGATGTCTGCTAAATTTGGTTATATAACACAGAAAATCAATATATGTTTTTTCCCTTAAAATCTATGAATTAAAGTTGTCTATATGTCTCAAACAACAATTAATTTTGGATTTTTCTACATATAGAGAAATGCACTTCTCGAACACTGGATACATTACCAATGGTTCTAAAAGTGCCATGTTCCCATACATAGTCCTCTGTTGGTCCAATTATGCAGAAAAAACATGGGGTTGACCAGGTTGCTTTTTCACAATTTCGATGGTTTGATGGCATCCCTTCATTTTTGACAATTCTGCCCATTTATTGTAGTGTACCACTATGCATCTTTAAACTGTTATAGCTTCATCAAACATTCTCAATGTCCTCCAAACTTGGCAGAAATCATTAAAATGTTCTGATGTTCTCATATGCACAAAGAGCTATGACATTCAATGCATTTTACATTTGGAATTTAAAATAAAACTAGAAATGTGCGTGTCAACACGCATGTCCCCACGGTGGCTGTAGCCTTATTGTAGTAATACAATTAGAATAATGAGTTTTGACTAATGACAGTACATGTAGTACTACTGCATGTAATAGATGACAACATGTTTTGAAAGCCAGAAAATGAGCCATGTATTTTATTTTTCAGAACATTATGAAAATTTATATAAATTTTGCATAAAGCAATTAATAGTTCCAATATACGAAAATTGGAATGCTTTAATATCACTTATAAATTACATATAATATATTAAGGTGCAAATTAAACCCATTACAAATTAACATATTAAATAAATTTTCTCACCAGTATTTCCACCAAACTTGGCATTGATGATTGTCTGCTTGAACCTTTGCTGGATCTGTCGTGCGTAAATGTTACTCGATGCTGAGCACGTGAACTGGGCCTCAGTGTGGAGCGTGGCATTACGAAACATATCACAAAAGTTTTCAAACAGTTCCAATAATTCCTCTGACGTATTCTCATAGACGGCGACAACTTCCGTGCTCACCATATTGTAAACTACAAAAAATGACGGTTGTGAATTTGGGTCGGAAATCTTCAGCGTCACTACATCCTCACTTGCATATTTTATCAGTAAATGGTTTTCATCCAGAAGTTGCATCTTCCACATTTTAAGCGTGACAAACTGTTCGAAGAATTGGTAGAATTTCCGCAGTTCATAGATGGAGCCACTGTTTTTCGCTCTTGTGTAGAGAAATACTAGGAGGCGATGCTTGAGAGAGTTCATCGTCTTTTCCATATACTGTGTCTGGGAACCTCGTCCTACAATTATAAAATATCAGACATTTAATATTAAACTGAAGTAAATAAAATATTAAATGGTGTTAAAATATTCGCTTTTATGTATATGCATGTCTAAATCGAAGCCTCATTAGGAGATTTGACAACTGTTGAAAACATCCTCTGTAAAATGGAGTAACCATATTAATTAAAGACCATATTGTCAGTGTATGCTTTTAAAGGTTACTGTCTTGTGTATCTGTGTTTATTTTCATGCAGTTTTATATTCTATAGGCATGACAACAAATCTCAATATGAACCTTCATGACGTAACTGTTTCAATGAACCTATATATCAGTATATAGAATTTTGTCCATGAACCTACCATTTTAGTTTCAGACATAGTTTTGGATAAAATCCACCTTGTTAGAGATTTAGAATCCTCTGAATGGGTGTCATATTCATTTTATCATTTTTTGTCATGTTCACTATTGTGGTTAAATTATCAACCCCTGTGTGGTTCCAGGGAGCCATATGAGTATGGCAAAAAAATAGGATCACTGTGGCTCATGCATGTCATAGGAAGCGACAATTTGAGTAATACGATAGAATTTGCTGAAACTCTGCAGTTCTGTAGGTATCAAGATTCTAGGTTCATTCTGCATATTCATTTGTTGGTGTATTTTTTTAATCTGTATGTTAATTTGTTGTTTTTTTGTATATGTAGAGTGAACCTGGAATCTTCTTTCCTGTTGGCGTCGATTAACCTATAATGTGTTGATACACCGTAAAACCTCATTCATTAATTCATTCATTCATTCTATAACAATTGTGATACCGAGGGTTGGAATCTCAATACCCTAATTGTATACTCATGACTGATAACTGTATAGTCATGACTGATAATTGTATAGTCCGACTGATAATTGTATACTCATGACTGATAATAGTATACTCATGACTGATAATTTTTCTTGCATTACTTAAAAGGAGTATAAAATTATGTGGAAAAAACAACAATTGTCTTCAAAAATAACATTATTCTTAAAATGATAACACATCTCATTACCATAAACAAATAAAATCTGAATGGTTTGGTATATATATACTAGCGGAAAAAAGAAACTGTGCATGGGCATAATATGCTAAAACTTAGTAGATATATAAGAAATCGCAAAAAAAATTTCAACAGTGTTTTATCTGACCTTTATTTAACACCAGCTCAATTGAAATGGTTATTGCATCAGCAGCGTCTTGGATAGAGATCAGTTTTCAGAGACGTTCTCTAAACAAAGTTCATCACATCAATACCGTGTATGTCCACCATTGGAATCAATGCATGCTTGGCAATGACGCCTCATTGATGCGACAAGTGTGCTGAAAAATGCCTGGGGAATACCATTCTAGATTCTCACAAGCACACGTGACTGGTCAGGTAACGTCAATGGCTGATTTTTGAGGCGATGTAAGCGACGCTGCATCTCATCCCACACGTGTTCTAAAGGCGACATATCTGGTGACATTGCAGGCCAGGGCAGCACATTCACATTGTTCTGGATCAAGAAGTCGGTGACGAGCGTTATCCTGTTGCAGCGTGGCATTACGTTGCTGCACAAATGAAAGGACGTAAGGCCGTATGATTTCGTCACGGTATCTGATGCCTGTAAGTGTGCCGTCCACAACCACAAGAGCTGTTCTGCCACAGGATGAGATGCCACCGCACACCATGACACTACCTCCGCCGAATGGACTTCGTTGAATCACACAACTGTCATGGAAACGTTCACCAACACGACGGTACACTCTAGAACGACCGTCGCTGCTGTCGAGATGAAACCTGGACTCATCGATGAAAAGAACACGTGCCCAGTCCTGTTGCGTGAAGTGTATGTGTCGTCTACACCAGACAAAACGTGCGACACGATGACGTTGCTGGAGAACAGGACGTATGGCTGGACATCGTGGGCGTATGCCTCGTTCAAGCAATCGATTACGTACCGTTCGGGGACTAATTCTTCTAAGGCTAGGAATACTTCTAGCCGTCAAAGTAGCAGAGATGAACGACCCGGATAAACGTATCCTGGCAATTAGACGTTACGCGTGGATGTCCTGATCGAAGCCGGTCTCTGGTGGTCCCAAACTGTTGGTACCATCTCCACAAGGCGTTTACAGTATTTCGGTGCACATCAAATTGTCTTCAATCATGCCTACGGCGCGGCATCTGTCAGTTTCATTCAACCTTGGCATGGTGTATCAAAGACGTTTTTTTAAAATTATGCTGGTTTTGTGTCCTACAGGTATCAACACTATGCTTTTACACAGGTCTAGGCGACAAACGTGTTTGCGATTGACTGCTGGCCGAAAAAAAACGTCAAAACGAGGACGTTGGCCAGACAGACAAACTACCCGTGCAACTCGTGCACTGACCAGTGTTAATGACCGAGAGGGATACACAACTTACCTGTGTAAAGTTTCAAGTTTTAATTTATAAAATTTAGCGATACATGAACATTTTACACATGCAGTTTCTTTTTTCCTCTAGTATATATATCAAATCCACCAAAACGTGACAAAATCAATATTTCAATCATAGTGGTAAACTTGAAACGAAATCCCCATTCTAAAAATAGACAGCACTTAATTACTGCTTGATGACCTTCACATTGTCATTTGGACTTTTTCTATGACGAAACAATTTTTATGTGTAAATTTTTATGACAAATCACAATGAAATTAAAATGAAATCAAAATGAAATCATGTGGCTCATTTAGTACACATGTCACAAAATACCTTTCAATTTTAAGAAGGAAATTTATTTTTTAATCTTACATCTGTGCATAGCTCTTGAGTTAAGACATCCCTTTTCAATATATATTTTTGGCATGTTTAAATAGATATCCTTTAGGCAATTTGGGATCATTGAGCATATTGGAAAAAATGTTTTAAGCCAATTTTGAAAAAAAAACTGATTAAAAAATTATATTCCCTTCATGATTTTCAAAGTTTTTTTTCAAGAAAATCAGTTAGTTTATTAACAATCCTTTAAAAATAGCATGACTGTGAATTCATCTTAACCCTGGAGGTGAAATGGAAATATCTCACCATGGTACAATGGCAGATATCCTTGTCTGATTTGTGAAATTCTTTATCAAACACCATTAATTTCACATTTCTAATTTGACCACTTCAAGTAATATTTTCACCTGTTGTATCCTGAAAGACATCGAAGTACAGACCATCATCCTCATAGCAGAACCGTCCTATACTTCTTACATCAATAAAGTCTCCAGTTGGTGTCACATGAAATATGTGTACTGTCTGCTGTAAAACAGACAATACCGCCAGTGTGTTTTTATACAAATACAGTCCTTGATTGTGTGACAGAAATATTTTATCATACTTAAAACTCCTCGAGTCACACAGATGGCCCGTTTCAAGTTCTACAATGTGCAAGGAGTAATCTTCAAGTGGTGAACGTGGAGTTGCATTCACAGCCTCGTTATTTCTGTGGGTCTCAAAAAATAGCGGGTGAGGCTCCTCGGGGACATACTGAGCCGAGCCAACTATCACAAACTTTCCATCATCAGTAAATAAGCTACACTCTCTATTTAAATGTCCACCATTAGTAGCAACCAGTGTTGTACACCTGAGTTTGAAGAATTTTTCAAACAGTTTGCTTCTTATTTCATTAATGGCAGTGTCTGTTGTTGAGGCTGCTATGTCACCTTTGACCTTTCGCATCAAACTTTCCGCAGCAGCTGAGCCTTCAAATGTATATATCTCAATTGATGTTTGGTCAGATGAGAAAGCTATAAAGTATCTCCCATCAGGTGAAAACTTCCTGAGAAAACATGGTGGTTTTTCAACGTTTACCACAGTAAAATTTGGAAACACATTTGTATACAAGAGTCTGGCTCTATGAAAGTGTGTTCCAGGTATGCCAATGTGAGTTTGTCTGTGGAAGAGACGATGAACAACATTCTGGTTACTGATCCGTCTCGGTTTAATGTAGTGTTCCAAGGAAAGGCTATTGTCTATTTTGGTGGTTGGTTCTGGCTTTGTGTCAGCGATGTTTCTTTTAGGTTTTGGAAAGGGGTCATTGTAGCTAGCCTGGAAGTAAAGAATGTTTGTATAAAAGTAAATCAGTATGTAAAAATGCCTTAACTACTTTTCTTAAACAATATTTATATTTCAGTAAAATGATATTATTTGCAGCATGGTAAAAAATATGCAGCCAGTCTAGGTCTCAAACAAGTACTAAACAAAAAAATCTCCACAGACTAACCTATACTCAGTATGACTGCTGACATCTAACATGTATAATAAACACATTGTGACTCTGTCTCTAACAAGTAAATTCATTTTATTTTTCTAATCAGCTTTTGGAGTCATTTGCTTATGTCTAAACCTGTCACTCAAATGTTGTGAAAGATGAACAGACAGAAGCTTAAAGGGAATTTATCAGGATTTTTCAAACTTTTAAAATTGGCTAAAACACTATTTTCCAGTACATCATGCCTATATATATTCAGATCCTGTATTGCCAAAATGATATCTACTGTATTCAAACATGCCAAATTAACATATTGAAATTGAAAGGGTTTTCCTAACTTGGGCTATGTGCCTGGGTTAGTCTAAGACAGATTTTCCGCTTAAAATTGCAACAATATTTGCAACTTATTAAACGAATCATGCAATATCATATTGATTTCAATGCGATCTGTTATACAGGTTTACACATAGTAAAAATTGTTTCTTTGAAAGAGTCTGAATGCCAATGTGATGTCATCAAGCAGTATTTAAGTGCGGTCGATAGGGATTTCGTTTCAAGTTTATCACTCACTTCAGATATTCAATTTTGTCACATTTTGGCGGATTTGACAGATTAAACTATTTGGATTTATTTGTTAATGATAATGAGATGGTTTTTATCTTTTTTAATAATTTTTTTTTTAAGACATTTACAGTGTTTTTTATCCTGATAGATTCCCTTTACTCATCTACCACTAGCCAAAACTCACATCAATATCGAACGTCACACACATTCATCACTTGAGACCCGTCACATGGGAGTATGTGTCAGTGATCTTTCTACCAAATTTTTTATTTCTGAGATTGCAAATTAATTTCCATTTCATTATTTTATTTTATAAGATATTTTATATATTTTTTTTTCCAGATATCCTCCCCTCAATATACATTTTGCTTAACTTTTATAAAATTTGTATTCAGTGCTGCATATAATATATATTACAATAAAGTTTATAAATGGTATCAGGGTAATGCAACATATTGCATGTCTCCAAGGAGCCTTTTGATGATTTTTATTTTGCCTCTCCACAGTATGTCGGATATCCAAAAATGCTGTCCAAGTCTGAATATGTGTCTGCAGTATTGGCATTCTGATGAGATTATTTTTTATGGAGTTAATCAGTTATGGCCCTTTGCTCTTTTACCTTAAATTTTACGTCATATGTTGGACCCTTGCAGACACAACTCCTCCCAAAGTATTGAGTAGATTCAAATGAAACTTGTTGTCCAGCAAGAACATAGTTTAAACATGCGGTACATATATTGGCGTTGATTAATTATTTTGATGTAGTTATGGCCTTTTGTTATTTTCCATACAACTTAATTTTACGTAAGACATTGGTCCAACAACCTTGCAATGTGACTTGTTCCAGTTTTAACTTGATAGAATCGAAACTTGTCGTTCCGATTTAATTATTTTTATTCTTTAACTTAAATTTAAGCCAACAATGTTAGTGTGGACGCAAATCCTTCCACAGTTTTGAGCAGATTCAAATGAAACTTGCTTAACAGCAGGTATATAATCTCAACATGAGCCTGTGGTCTTAGTGTTTTGATTCAATGGTATTTAATACATGATCTGAACATGTGCACATGGTCTGTTATGGGTAGCAGATGGTATATACAAATAATTAAGAAGCGGTTCGTTTAATGCTGTCTTATTTAATCAGGCTAATATGGACCTTCCCTCACTTGTCAATAGTTTTAAATTACAGTGCCAGATTACCAATTACATGGTGATATACTTTGTGGAAAGAAAAAGGAGAAGGAGAAGAAAAAGAGGACTAATTTCAAGAAGTTAGAATTTTAAAATGTGAAAAAAGTAATATTTAACAAGTATATACCATTTGGGAAATTAACATTGAGATAAAAACGAATAACAATCAAAACATTTTAATCAACACTGAGGCGGAGGTAAACGTTTTATCATCCTGTATCATTTGAAATCAAGTAAAGATTAAATGATCTTACAAACATCCGAATCCCGAACATCCGAACTACATATATACACATTATATTATTAAAGAACCGTAAGAAGATTTTATACCTGAGTTTTGTTGTGTCCAACAAGGGAAATATAGTTATCAATATTTTGCATAATTTTAAATTATATTGATCAAATTAATCATGATTTGCACTGTTACCAAAACATTTTGTTTTATATAATTTTTTAATCCCCGTCACTGAACGCTTGATCAAACGAAGACCAAAAAATGGCCGCCGCCAGTGGAGACAAATTTCCTGATGTGTTCCAACTTCGAGATAACATAAGACAGGACCTTAAACGGGCTCTGAATGAAGTAAACCTATACTTTAATAACGTATTTACCATTTCAAAGTAATGTCAGTGCTTTCCATGAAGTGATAACCTTTATTTTAAGTTCTGATTTGTTAGCCATTGTGTAATATTAATGGGTGGGGTAATTAGTTTAAACATATTTTATTGCCAAATAAACACATATTACAATATTTATCATGCATATAAGTCAAATACAATTTAAGGCAAAAGGGTCTGGCCACAAATTCTCTCAACATTAGATTCGGCCATTATTTATTACTTCCTTTGCTTACCCGTAAAAAACGGTGACTGGAAAAACCGAAAGACACCTGATAACCGAAAGACATCTTTTTTAAAAACAATTTTATGTTCATATCTGTTACATAATATAATAGAAACTTGACCATTAATGCCTTAAATGGCTAAATCTAGGTGTCTTTTGGTTATCAGGTGTCTTTTGGGGTTTTCCAGTCACTGTTAAAGAAATCCTCACCGGGCATATGCTATGTCATATGAATTAACGCACTGCCTAAACAACGTGGAAATTTGAGTCATAAGTTCCTGCTAACCTGGAAAGCATTAAACCACCAAATAATCTTGATTGTATTGTTAATTTATTTTACAATCACTTGGTCACATAGATGAACATGGGAAAAAATACTTTATCATAATATTTGACACCTGATAACCAAAAGACACCTTTTTTAAAAACAATTTTAAATTCATATCTGTTACATAATGTAATAGAAACTTGACCATTAATACCTTAAATGGCTAAATCTAGGTGTCTTTTAGTATTGAAATTTGTATTTTAGGCCACTTTCTTAAAAAAAATCTTGACTGAGTATTATAGACTTTTAAAAGTACTTGGGTAGGTAATTCCCACATTAATGATAATAAATATTATGTTATGGTTATGCTGAATGTAGCTATGAGAAAAATAATTCAAGTAAGATATTTTCATTTATATTGCTTGATACAGTGTCTGAGTGTCACATATACTTTTTAAAAACAAAATGTCTCTGCTGGTGAAGCGTAGTTTTAGCATGTAAGAATCAGACAAACATGAAAACATCTTTTAAGGTATTTGTTCTGGCAAATGTTACACTTAACGTTGTGGTTCAACACTAAAAGTTCAACTTCTACATTTATATTTAGATCGAATAAGCTATAATGTGATGTATGAAGGTATGAATGTGACTTTCATAAAAGGTTTTGTTTAAATATTTTCAGTTTGATGGAAAAAAAGATATTGTTCTTGATCCAGATTTGGTGAAACCTCTAGACAGAATTGCAGGGGCAGCTTTTTTGAAGGTACAAACATAATACAATGTATTTAATAAGTTTTTTTAAAAAGGCAGAACCAGGCAAAATTTGTATAAGAGCTCAGTGGTGTTGTTTTTCTCCCTTTTTAGAGCCGAAATTTGGTGCTATTCTCCAGTCAAAAACATATGCTTTTCTCCCCTAAGTTCCTCTCAAATTGTTTTTTATAACCCACAACTAATTTTTTTTCAGCTGGTATTAAATGGTCACTGTGCATGTGTCTGAAAGTTTTCCTGCAGTAAAACTCTGAAACTGTTCCAGGTAATCACAAAAATTGATACATGTCAACCTAATTTTGTAGTAGTGCCTTTTGTGAAGAGTTTTCATTTGCCATATTTTTTCTGTTACCATGGAAACAATTGGCCAAAATTGCAAAATTCTCCTTTTCTTGAGCACAACTCCAAAAATTCATGTTTTAGTAGTGTCTTTTGCTGTGAATGATTTTCAGTTTCTGTTCTTGGAACATCTAAGTAAAATACCCCATGGTGTGGGATATTGCTGACTATGCTCTCTGGTTTCAATAGAAACTGTTCAAAACAATGAATAACAGGGATTTTGACCTATAAACTGTTTTTATAGTAGTACATACTTACGATTTACATTGTTTAATTTTTTCCCCATTTTCATCATTACAACTTTTTTACCCTATTGAAGAGACACGCCTCCAAGCCCCAAAACAAGAAAAAGAGAACAATGGAATCTTATGATGTAGATATATAATATATTTAAAATTTTACTAAATGAAAAAAAAAGAGAACCAGACAAAATCGCTTTGTCTATCTGAATGCAGAAACATAATTTGACTTTAAGATCATTTGAATTTCAAAAAAGTTATCGCTTGTTCCTCATTAATTTTGATTTAATTTTAAGATATGTTGAGAAATAATAAAATTTAACCCAAATTGAATGTCAGCATGATTCCCTTCTATGGTCATATTTTATATATCAGATTTTAGGGAAATTTTTTATTTGTACCTGTAGTACTTTATTTTTCTCTTTAAAAGAATAATAATGGGATTGATATTATTATTTATTTAATATTTGTCCAGTCAGAGAGCTCCCATTGCTACCATTGCAAAATTACAATTGGTTTACGCAAAAATCAAACTATATGGGCATCCATTTGTGATTAGACCAAAGTCTCTGTGATGATTTGCCGTAAACTTTGTTCTGCAGCTATGCATCTTTCACCTATGACTATATAGGGAAGAAGTCTATGATTGCAGAGATAAAAAGAATCTTAAATAGGGTTGAGGTTCGGACAGAAAATTTAGTCTGGAAGGATACTGTTTTGACAGGAACGAGGCTTGGAGCGGAAACAGTTATCTCAAAGGACGGTATTTCCTATCCAAACCAAAAAAGCCATGAATGATTCTTTTTCTTTTCAAGTCGTTAAATTATATGATGTACGTCATTAATGATTCTAAAGTCACAGCATGAGAATTTTATTTCAGCTCTAGGGTTAAATGCAGATATCCTTATCCGGTATGCAAGAAAAGGTGTGTCTAGTACTGGTTAAAATGCAGATATCCTTATCCGGTATGCAAGAAAAGGTGTGTCTAGTACTGGTTAAAATGCAGATATCCTTATCCGGTATGCAAGAAAAGGTGTGTCTAGTACTGGTTAAAATGCATATCCTTATCCGGTATGCAAGAAAAGGTGTGTCTAGTACTGGTTAAAAATGCCTAGCAGATTCCAGGAATGATAATTAGTGGTTTACTGAACCAAACTGAGATACCAGTTGACTGTTTACTGTCATGTTTTGAAAGTAAAATATGTATTTCATGTCAGGATAATGGTGTAGACAAAATATACAAGCTGGACAGGTTAGACAAACAGAAAACACTGGGAGGATGTAACCAGTAAGTACATTGTATATTTATGTTCAAATATTAAAAACAAGTATTTTTCAAATTGTTTAGGGAGAGCATAAATAGAATCACAGCTTTGCAAGCGAATTGTTGTCTTCCACCACCAATAAGATTGGAACTTTTTGTGTGTGTTTTTGGTAGTGTATACACATACTGTTTTCAACACATTAAAGGTTGGTTTAGATTATACTAATTTCTGCTTCCTGGGTAGAACCAGTACTTAGTGTTGTTTATTGAGAGGCAAAGGATTGGACTTGGAGATTGAACCCCAACCTCTGACATGAGCAGTAAACACTCTCTCCACTACACAACTACCAAGTTTAAACATTGAAGGTTATGTTTGGCATCAAGTCTAGAATGAATCTGAATAGAGCCACCATGCTTCAAATAATGTATTCAGATTAAACTGTACTTCGATCGAGCGGTGAGAGGTTAGTGATTCTGAGATTACACCATTTAGCTGCAAAGGACCCTAAAATTTGAAGTTGCATTTATTAATCCTATAAATCCCCTAAACATGATGAGAAACTGTAAAGTTTAAGTCAATAATATATTGTTATGTCTATGTCATGATACTTAGAAGTTAGTACACGCCAAAGATGGGCCGAGAGGTGATAATTGGTCCGGAAAATGAATAATGGCCAAGGGCCATTATGAATTCGGGCTGATTATCACCTCCCGTCCCGGCTCTTTCGTGTATTAATGTCTTTAATACACATGTTCGGTTGCGGCACTCAAAGGGAGTAATTACGTTTTCACTCACCGGGACTGTTACCACTACAAGGCATTGCTCATGATATCCATTAATCAACCTCTTTATTACACATGCTTCTAAATTATGTGTACACATACTTTATTTATATTTTAACCGAGTATAAAATGAAAGAAAAATTAATAATAAAAAACAATTTCCATTTAAAACAAAAAGAAACCGTCATTGACACGTCATGAACACACAACGTTCAGATTGATAAAATGTAATATGATGTGCACGTAAACCAACCAAGCTAGTGCTCCATTATGACGTTTACATCGTATTTTAAGATATTTATTAGCGTTTCAGTTTCAAATGTAGGTCGCAGTGCAGTTGCTTCCCTTGATTTATTTACATTAGAAACAGAATGGAAATAATAAAATAATGTACACAAACACTTAATACCATATCAACGATTTTCTTTAAAGAACACTTAATTTTTATCTGTGAAAGAATATACCGACATGTTGAAAACAAACTGACAGTGATGAAGTTTCGCGTAGCCATTGGCTTCAGGCGCATGTATTCACCAGGCCTATTATGATCATGAGTTTCTGGTCCAGGCTGATAAGTGAAAATCAGCCTGTGCAGGCAATAACCAGCTTAAAACATGCTCATTTTTGTTACTATCTATAGTAACATGTGTATCAAAATGAATTAATCAGTTGCGTGGGAGACAGTGCAGTTCCAAACAAAGAAGGAATCTCTTTACAATTTACACTTAATATGCCATAATTATGTTTTGGGACATTCTGAAAACCGATTAAACCCACAAACCTAGAACATGTTACTGTTAAAATTAATCAAAACTTCGATTTTTAGCTCAACTAATTTGTAGAATATGGGGGTCTATTTTACTTGCCCTGACGTCAGCGTTGGTTTTCAGGTTAAATTTTTTTTATCAGGTAAGATATCTATGCAACCACACATTCCATATGAATGAAACTTCACATGTGTGTTCAGCCATCATCAGTGGAACACACAGAGACAAGAACCATAGCTCTGGGTTGCATTTTGGCACAGTTACGGCCCTTATTGGACTTAATTTTTCAGGTTAAAGTTTTTTATCAAGTAAGATATCTATGTGACCACTCATTTATTATGAATGAAACTTAACATGTGTGTTGAGCATCATCAATGGAACACACAGAAATAAGAACCATGACTCTGGGTTGCATTTTAGCAGAATTATTGCCATTTTAGACGTAGAAAATCTGGTTAAAGTTTTTTAGCAGGTTTAATGTTTTGAGCCGATACATATTTCATCAACTTATCATTGGATTTGAATAAAACTTCACATGTGTGTTCAATATCATCAAGTTTAATCAAATATTATCATTTTATTTTTTTTCATTTTTTTTTTTTCATCTTTATGAAAGTTTAATTTTCTGTAATTTTTTTCTTCATTTTCGTAAAAGAGTATCAAGCTTTGGTAAACTGTGCATCTGGGTACAAGATTATTTCAACTATAGATCCATTTTCATGAACTGGTACCGAAATATTGCCCTCTGGTGTGAAGTTAAAGGCATATATTGTAAATATATGTATAAAACTGAAAAACATAGAATGTAGAAGGATATCCAGCATTGATAAAGTGTATGTGTTGAGATCCATTAACAATATTAACAACAACTTGTATATTACCATATGATTTGAAAGTAGTGCATAATTGTATCACATATGTAAAACATTGATAAACTATTCTTGAAGCAGAAGATCATCTCAACTATAACTTACACTATATTTGAAATTCTTGCTGGAATCATTATAGGTAATGTTTAATTTGTATATTAGTATTGCTTGCCCAACTTATATTATCCTAGTCATGCAATTGAAGTATTTAGGGTTATTATATGTACATGGTGTGTCTTAAGCTACGGTATTGGCACACCTATTGGGGTTATTTGTCATTAATGGTTAATGAATTTAAAGCAATTTTAAAGTTTGAAAGACAAATGTAACAAAATGACAAATGTTGAATTAAATAATATTAAGGCATAGCTGAATACGCGCCACGAGCCACTTTGTTGTTTTCAAAAAAACATAACTGTTGATAATGAAAATAAAAAGTGTTGGTGAATTAGTTTTTTTAACAGACAAGCAATAATTATAGCTTAATTTTACCACCCCTGAGTTTTAATTGTCTTCCATTTGGTACTTATTTCCTGAAAAAGCTGTTGTTTTAGAACAGCATCAAAATAGTCGAGCATGCTGTCCCTCCGACAGCACTTGTTTATTTTGCTTTTAAGTTTTGGAACACTGTAAAATATAAAAATCAAGACATAATTTGCAATTTTTGAAAATAAGGCTGTTTAGAGCTTTTGATAAACAGAGACATGAAACTTGTATTGAGATTTATGACGAGGATAATTAATTTTTTTTTTTTTTTTTTTTTTTTTTTTTCTCTTCAACTATCATATGATAGCCCATTTATTAAACAATTTTTTACATAGTTGATACATATAGTGAAGAACATATTTTAACATATACAAATGTAAACAAATAAAGACAAAATTAAACTGGCCATAATCTGAACTATAATATGAAATTTAGTTTGAACTTGTGAATGGTTCAGTATAAAAGTTTATTTTTAATCTAAATTATTTCTTCAGAATTAAGATTTAGTATGATCAATTGATTATGTTATTTAAATTGGTTTGCTGCTCAATGTAGGGATCTACACATAGATAATATATTGAAAGAGATAGAGAAAAAAAAAAACAGATAGAAAAAAAAAAAAAAACGCCTGAGTATTCCTCTTGTAGGGTAGGTCAAAACATTTTTGATTTTCAATGTAGGTGCACATTTGTTCTCTTGCCAGTTTCTCGGTCAGTTTTAAGTTGCTTTTTTTTCGACAGGTCATGATATTTTAGGTTTTCTGTATGTTTGAAAAGTGTTACAATATTTATTGGAGGAATAGGTTATTGTATTTATTCCATTGTGTTTCAAAATAATGAATATCATTATTTTTTTGGGCAATGCATTTTAGTGATAAGAATGTATTTGTGATTCTGTTTTTAAATGCAGCTACAGATAATGTAGCATTATGTCGTTTCGTAGAAAATATATAATATTTAATTTCTATGATTACTAACAGGTCTGCATTTGAATAGATGTTCCCAATATTAAATATAAATAGTTCTTCTATAAATGTTATTTTGATATTTTTCATTTGAAGCCACTGCTTAATGTCTTGAAGAAATTGTTGCGTTGCTGTACATGTCCAAAGCATATGTATTAGAGTTTCCTCTTGTTGGCAATCATGGCATAAGGGACTGTTAATTATCTTAATTTTATGTAGATATTTTTTTGTTGGTAAAATTCTATGGTTAATTCTAATTTGGAACCAACTTAAAATTGAACTATAGTTGTTTTTGAAGGGTGCTTTGTAGATATTATTCCACGTTTCTTGTTCTATTTCATAATGATGTTCCCATTTAAGTTTAGATGTTGGCTGGAAGTTATTTTTATTCAGAATGTTATATAATTCCTTACAACCCTTTTTGTGTATAATAATTTTGGATACAGTAAAAGGTAAAATAGGGTAACTGCATTTTTTATTTAAACTGTTTATATTGTATTTTGTAAGGAATACTTTGATTGCATTTATAATACCATTATATTGAATAAAATTAGTGTTTATATTATAAATTTCTGTAAATTCTTGTTCTGTATAAAAACTGCCATTGTCTTTTATTAAGTCATTTAAATATATAATACCCTTACTGTACCATGTTTTACAAAAGAAGGATTCTCTTCCAACTAAAATATCTTCATTATAAAATAGTGGTGACCTGATAATGTGATCTGTTGTTGTCGGTTTATTTAGTTTTTGATAATTATATAATGCTTCAAGGACATCTTTCCAGAACAAATTCTTTATTTTGTCTCTTTGTTTACTTAAATATTTGCCACCAAAATTTATTAGATCTTTCAAATTAAGTTTTTCTTCAATTATATTTTTCCAGTTTCCTTCCATTGTTATTAGTCTTCTTATCCAAGTTATTTTTAGTGCTGAAATAAATGCTTTTATGTTAACCATATTTAGTCCTCCATCTATATATTGTTTGATTAGAACCATGTTTTTTATTTTTGCGGGACCTTTCCATAAAAATTCATAGAAAATTATATTTAAATCTTTAATTATATTATCATTTGGATTAGGTAGTGAAATAAATAGATGGTTTAATATTGGTAGTAATAAAGATTTGATGACAGTTATTTTACCAAGTGGTGTCATACATCTGCATTGCCAGAGTTTGATTAGCTTTTTAATTTTTATTATTTTGTCTTTATAGTTTATATTGATAATTTCATTAAGGTCTACATTAAAAATGATACCTAATAATTTGAATTCTGTTTTGCCCCAGTTTAGTTTCCATTTTGTTTTGATTGTTTTTGAGCTATATTTGTAAAGACCTATCCATACTACTTGGGTTTTGTCAAAGTTGACTTTAAGACCAGAATATTCTGAAAAATTTGATAATTCATTAAGGGTTTCATTTAAAGACTTATCTGACCCGTCAAGAATAGCCGAAGTATCATCAGCATATTGTGAAAGTTTATATTCTGTTTCCCCTATGGTTATGCCCTTTATATTTTTATTATTTCTAATTTTTATTGCAAGAATTTCGGAACATAAGATGAAGATATAAGGTGACAAGGGGTCGCCTTGACGACAACCGCGACCTATTTGAAAAAATGATGATAGATGGCCTCCTTGATTAACAGCAAGGGTAGCATTTTTGTAAAATAAATTCACCCATGATATAATGGAGTTTCCAAATCCAAAATATTTTAAAACTTTATTAATGAAAGACCAAGAGATGGAATCAAAGGCTTTTTCAAAATCAATTAGTAACAATAACCCAGATATGTTTTTTTCTTCTGTATTCTGCATTATATCATATAATAATCTCGTATTTTCTCCTAAGTACCGTCCTGCAATGAACCCAGTTTGATCTGAGTGTATTAACTTATTTAAAGTGCTTTTAATGCGATTTGCTATACAGCCTGAGGCAATTTTATATACGCAATTTAAAAGTGAAATTGGTCTATAATTTTTCATCTGGAATCTACTTTTATTTTCTTTAGGAATGCAAGTTATAATCCCCTCTTTTTGAGTAACAGATAATTCTCCTTTATTAAAACCAGCATTTATTGAACGTACAACGAAATGTCCTAATTTGCCCCAGAAAACCTTGTAGAAATCGCAATTATATCCTGAACTTCCTGGACTTTTCCCATTTTTCATTGCTTTAAGCGTAATTGAAGCCTGCTCAAAAGTAATTAAACCATCTAGTGAATTTGACTCTATTGATGTAAGTTTAGGAATTTCATTTGTTACGTTTAAAAAATCATTATTTAAGTTTATATCTATTAGAGTTTCATCTCTACTTGAATAAAGTTGCTGATAAAAAATTTGAGCTTCTTTAAGAATATCTGTTTGATTAGTAAAATAGCTTCCATCATTTTTTTCAAGTTTTGGTATTATTTTACTGGAATAATTATGTGATTCTAATTTGCAAAAATAATTTGAAGGTTTTTCATCTTCTTCAATAATAGTTGCCCTTGATCTTATCATAGCCCCACGCATCTTATGTTTTCGGATATTTATAAGTTCATTTTTGTAATTTTCTAATTGGTTGATATTGTCAGGTTTTAGTTTTTTTTCTAAATTGTCTATTTTATTTATCAAATCTTTTTCTAACTTGTCAGTCTCTCTCTTTTTAAAACATGAATAAGATATTGACTTGCCTCTGATTTCCATTAGTAACGTTTCAAGAAATAGCTGATCATCTATAATAAATTCTATTTTATCATTTGCAATTTGTTCAATATTATTAAAGTTATATATGGGTAATGCATATTGTGCCTTAATTTCTTCGATTTTATCATTTATTGTATTTAAATAGTCTATATCATTTAAAAGACTGTTATTGTGCTTCCAGAGACCTTTACCAGGTTTAAAATTGTTAAAAGAAATATTTAAAATAACCATTGAATGGTCGGATCTGTAACTAGATTCAATATGACATTTATTTACTGAAGAGAGTAATTTTTCTGACACTAGAAAAAAATCAAGCCTAGCCTGTTTTAAAAGTGTTTTACGCCTCCAGGTATAGCGTTTTAATGTTCGATAACATTCTCTAAATGGGTCAATCAAGTTATATTTTTCTTTTATTTCTAAAACTTTTTGTTGCGCTTTTTTATTGTTTGTATCAGAGTAATTGCAGTAATCTAATTTCGGGTCTTGTACAATGTTGAAATCTCCGCATAAGACATAAGTTTCATTATTATATACTTCTGCTTTTATCAAAAGATTATCAAAGAAAAATGGGGAGTCTTTATCGGGTCCATATAAGGTTATAAGAGTAAATCTATTATTATCTACAGTTAAATCTGCAATTATGTAATTACCCTCAGGGTCAGAGGTATGTGCATGTATAGTATAGTCTAAGTTTTTATTGAATAAAATCGCACAGCCACGACTATTTGAGCTGACCGAGGAGAAAAGACATTTATTACCCCATTCTGAATTAATAACATTTTCTATATAAGTTGTTGAGTGAATATCTTGTAAACAGTATATCTGACAGTTTTTTGCTTTTAAATAATTAAAAACATCAAGTCTTTTGTGAACTGAACCAAGACCCTGACAATTAACAGTTAAAATTTTAAGGTCAGTCGCCATTGTGTGAAAATCTATATAAAATGTAGGTTAAATATGCATGACCTAGACATAGAGGAATACTCAAACTAAAAAACAAAAAAGCTACAAAAGTGATAAACATTAATGCTGTGCTTAATAAATTGTGAAAAAATGCACATCATTTTGGTGTTAAAAGATTGAAAATGATTTCAATGTAATTTATAAATATTGATACAAATTTTTTTTATATATTTTTTTTTTAAATCATTAAATTGTGTCTCACTCTGTAGACAAAAAATATATCTGATAAATTAATAAAGAACAAATGCTGTCTATATTAGAATAAGTCATATCTTCCAGTCTTAGACTGCATATTACTAGCCGGACAGACAGTCAATTGATTTATTTTGTAACTTTACAGTTGGTTTAAATTTTACATAATTAATAAAAAAAGGAACAAAAAATAAAATGAAACCAAAAAATCTCAATTATATTAGCATGTCAAAACATTAAATTTGATTCCACCATAACGATTTATGTTTAGTTTTGTATAACCACATTTTTAGTGAAAATTATTTTTTATTAAGAGTGTATACATATACTTTGTTTTTCATAAATATCCAATTACTTATACAGGCGTGATCTAGTCCGCCATTTGTGTATGAAAAAGGGATATATTTAATGCAAAGTGTACCAAGTATATCTAATCTATGTTGTTGTTTTTTTTTTTTGATGATGTTTATTTAAAGCTAGATTTTTTATTATTCTTTTTTAAAAAATATTTTATGGCATATACTTACATAAACTAAATTCCTTTTCCAAATTATGCTTAAGTCCGCAATAGTAAAATTCATCATTTAAATCCATTTAGAACACATATTATAAACAGTAAGAATGAAATGTGGTTCATAAGTGATACTGAAAGTCCCACTTAAGTTTTAAATGAACCACCAAATTATAATAAATCCACTTAAGCCATGTAAATAAATATATATAAACATTTAAATCCATTTGAATTAGCATGAAAACACATATTATAAACAATAAGAATGAATTGTGGTTGGTAAGTGATACTGAAAGTCCCACTTAAGTTCTAGTTGGACCACTGAAATTAAATCCACTAAAATCCATTTAATGGAGATGTAATACGATTAATCAATAATCCAATTTCAGTCAGTAAAAAACACGATACAGAAAATCCCACCAAAGTTCTAGAGAACCATTTTATTTCTTTTTGATGATATCCTCAATCTTGTCAAAAAGATCAAATTTGTACTTCCTGTCATTCTGCGTTGTTTTAGCATAGATGGAACCGTTGAAATACCATCCCTGGTCAATATCGTGATGCTCGCATAGTCTTTGAATCAATGCTGCATTAAGCTTTGTGACATCGTCCACAAGACGATGCCCATCTGCTTTGAAGGCTTTGCGGTTTTTTATTATTTTGGCCTTTTCAGTGTTATTGGACAGTTTGACCAAAACTGGACGTTCGTGATTTATCTTTCCTGGTATGCGGTGAATGGCTACTATTTTGGATTTTTCAAGAGTTATTCTCTTCTTCTGGAGTATGTCACAAACATGAGTGGTCAATGTCTTTACAGTTTCACCCGGCCTTTCCTTAATGTTCATGATCTTGAAGTTGTTCTTACGGGAATACTGTTCATTGTAATTGGCCTTAGCTAATGCTTCTTTAGACCTGCTATCTGCTTTTTCACATGTAGATTTGACATTTGCCATTTGTGTTTTTAGTTGTGTTAAGTCCTTTTTAAGCATTTCATTTTCTGTCACAAGATCTTTAATATTCTCTTGAATTGCTTTCGTTTTTTCTTCCACCTTTATGGCAATGGTTACCTCCATGTTTTCATTTAGATCTGCAATGATTTTTGTAACAGTCTGTTGGATAAACAACTCCATCTCATCTTTCTTCAAAACCATTTTGATGTCTCCCCTCAAACTTTTAACTTCTTCCGATAATCCCTCTAGATGATGACTGAGTACAGTTATTTCTTCAACACTTGAATTTGGTGAGACCTCTGTAATTGACCTTTTGAACGGTGGTGGCTTACTGCCTGAGGCTGTGTTTGAAGATCCTGATTTCCCCATTTGTTTGGCTGGCTTAATTATATCACTTTTATTCATGATTGTAGTTGATTGTAGTTAATCCTCCAATGTGTTAGGGATTGTGTCACAACACTAAAGTCCTTGAAATTAAAAATTCCAAACAAAGGAATTTTGCAGTTAGTTTTTCCTTTTTTCCTTTTTTCTTGAAAATTAATTTAAATTTTCAAATAATTTTTTCACTATTCTGTCAAGTTATACTTTAGACACAAATGTATCATAAATAGTTCATGATTTAACGCTAGTAAACATGTTTTATCCACCAAAATGTCAGCAGAGAATAAACCTAAAACATCTCTACTTGAAACCCCTCAGGCTAATTTTCAGGATAATTAATTAATCAGATTTTATTTTGACATTTGTAACTATAAATAATTGATGTCTTGAATAAAATAATCACTAAATTCACCAATATTTTACTACCTCGGACATGCACATACAACATGTATATTCTGTCTGACCGAACTATTTAGTTTGAACAGCATATCAGAAGCATGCTGGAAGAAAATGTCAAATGAGAAACAATGAAGTGAGAAAAACAGTCAACTCAAATTAGACCACATAATGATTTTATTTTGATATTTATAAACAACTTGTAAATATAAACAAGAATAATTTTATCATGAAATTGTAATTTATATCTATGCCATTATAGATTGACATCATAAACGTCATGTCTAGACTTGTGTCATTATGTCTTGACTTACATCATTATGTCTAAATCGAGGTCATCATTTGTAGACCAACATCATTATGTCGAGACTTATGTCATTATGTCTAGACTGACATCCTTATTTCTAGACCAACGTCATTATGTCTATACTGATGTCATTATGTCTATACTGATGTCTTTATGTATATACTGATGTCATTATGTATTACAGAGTAATTTACTTAGATGATTTACCTGTGGTATGTATTAAAAACGTTATGAATAAACTAAATAAGGTTAGTTTTGTATTCATGAATATTAAGCATCTGTAGTAAAAAGTTAATTTGACAGATACTGTCTGTTATTTTGGCACTGGAAACAATTAACTCAATAATCCAGTATGCACTTGCCAGTACTTGTGACTTGCTAATTTTAAAAACATGATTGTAATTACAGAAGAATTTATCTGGTGAAACCTAAGATTACATTGATGAAGATTCTAGCAGACCAGATGGCAAATGAGAGAGCCAAAGGTGAAAAAAGAAAATACAGAATTATAATGGTTCCAAGGCGGGTAAGGAAAAAAACATAAAATAGGTTTTTACCTATTTCATATGTTTACTTCATTGATAAATAAAAGTCAGTGCAATTAATATCCGCAAGTATAACAGTAATGCTGTTTTGCAATGCATATTGTAAAGTATATAATAAACATTGATGGTCCATGTACAATGCAACATATATTTTATAACAGTAGTTGTGTATTGCTTACTTAACAGTAGTTGTGTATTGCTTACTTAACAGTAGTTGTGTATTGCAATACAGTGTGGATATTATGTTGCACCCTTTTTATAACTGTATTTCCTGACTGATGTAGCTTTTGTTGATTCATCTAGATTTTCAGACTTGTAATATGAATTGAAGATTTTTCTTTTCAAATTCACAAATACTGTTAAACCTGTCTGAAGCAACCACTCATAAAAAAACCAAAAGTGAACTCTCAGAGCAATTGCTTAATTCAAATGGGTGAACATTGAGACTGGTACTATACTGTTACATAAATCATACCATTTACCAACAATTCAAAGGTCCTCCATGGTGGGGCTGTCTAGAAGCCAGCTCAATATCATTTATCTTCCACTGCTGATTTTTGTCTAAAAACTTAATGTGAGAAAGTTTGCCAGTTACTTGCAAAAGGATGAAGGTTTTACTTTGTTCATATGAAGTCTTCTGCCAGCAATAAAACTGGATCTACCATATATAACTTGAAATGTGTTAAAAATGTTGATATGTATTTTTAAAAAAAAAGAATAGAAAAACTTCCATTGTAGGCAGAGGTCAACCAGCGAGTAGCTCAATCACTGATCAGGTTCTACCGTATTTGAATGTCATTCAGATTGTTTTAAGTACAATTTTATAATGGTAACAGAATCTCGCAAAAGCCAGAATGGAAATTTAATTTATATATATTTACTTATTTAGCAAATACAAATGGTTAAATAATAAATTTCCTGGAAATGTCAGATCATCACCTAGAGCAAGAAGTCTGTAACAGCATATAAAAATATATAAGGTGTAACTTGTTGCTCGAAGGTAACAAGAGGTGCTTATTGCTTATGACAGATGATTGCTTGGCAAGTTTTATAATTTTACTTGCCTAAAATGATAATTTTTTTTTATCAACAGTTGTATTTATGTGAGATGGTCCTGGAACAGGAGGGAGTTTTTGGACTGTGTGAACTTGACCAACTTGACCTTGACCTGTTGCCATTGGATACCGACATACTCTCCTTGGAGTCACCTGATCACTTTAGGTCATTTTATCTGGTTGGTCTATATTTTATTTACACATATTGTTTTTAAAGGCATTACAAATCAAAATTATTGTTTAGTTTTTTTATGTCAATGACTGATATAATAATAGAATATCATTTATGCTTTAAAAAATTATGATGAAACTTTCAGTATTTCTTAAAGGGAATTTCTCTAGAATTTTCAAATATTTAAAGTTGGCTAAAATCATTTTTATTCCAATATATCATGCCTACATATACTCACTGACCCTGTATTGCCAAAAGTATATCTATTATAGTATATACTGAATAGGGATTTCCTAACTTAGGCTACGCGCCTAGGTTTGACTTAAATGGATCTCCCGCTTAAAATGGCCACAAAATGGCAACATATTTTGTGATGTATTAAATGAGTCAGGTGATTTCATTTGATTTCAGTTTGATCCATTAGAAATGTTTACACATATTAAAAATTGTTTTATCTTAGAAAGAGTCAGAATGGTGATGCAAAGGTCATCAAACAGTATTTAAATGCTGTCTATTTTTAGAATGGGGATTTCATTTCAAGTTTGCCACTCAAATTTAGATATCAGTTTTGTATTGTTCTGGTTGATTTGATATACATTGTACCAAACTATTTGGAATTTATTTTTTATGATAATGAGAAGCCTTTTACCCATTTTAATAATTATTTTATTTTCTAAGACATTTATAGTGTTTATTCCTTATATAATCACTTTAATATAGGCATTTTGAGATAAAAGCAAGTTTTAACATAAATTTCTGTAAATTTCATTCTTCACATTTCTCATAAACCAAATTTTGCATTGAAATCACCAAAAGTATGCAATTGATTCTGAAAAATATGGCTTTATGTTTTATACAGTTACTCCAGTTTTTTTGTTCCCAAAATCTAAAAACACTTTAGCTGGAACAAACACCTTAAACAAGTATAGTTTTAAACCATGTAACTAAAGAATAAATCTGAAGTTACATTGACTTGTTAAATGCCCAGTATGTGTTCAGTTGCGTACTGATGCATGTATTGATACTATTAGCTGTTTGTTCCAAATAAACAAACTTGTCAATATATTAACTAGAATGTGTTGTATAAAAACGTAACAAAACAGAAAAAGGAACAACTACAACATGTACTTCATTAGTATCTGTAATCAATTTCGATAATGATATTTGTATATGTAACTACAGAAAAACTTTGTTGGCAGGAACACCTGAGATAGCTTAAACCCCGTATCTGGCTCTGGTCAAGTTCTATTTAATTTCTATTATCCTGTCACTTATGGCCAGAACCCTGATGGCTAGAACAGTCAAACTAGTCACCTGTTGAATTAATAAAGTCATTGATGTTCCATGATTTACAAGTATTTCACTGCTGAGTTCATTTGTGCTTGTCATGACATTTACTTTTTCATGCAAACTGTTTGCTAAATATCGATACATTGTCATTATGCCAGTGTACTGTATTTGTGATGAAACAACGAATAATCTACATTCAATAATTGTGTTTTAAATTTGAAAATGTTGTTTTCTAGTGTATTGCATTTCTGTAATGAACAAGAAATATACATCTTAAATATCATTTACATGTATCTGATAAAAGCATATGATTCAATTAAAATGTCAAAATGTACAATGTATGTAAGATATGAAGCTGATTAATTCTTGGCTCCAACTGTTTTGTTCGGTCCCTTCAAGTATAAGCCAACAAAGTTTAAATGTATTGTTGTATACTAGGATGGAGACCGGACATGGTTACAGACAGTGAGTAAGTCCATACAGACTATACAGAACCTGATGGGTGAGATACCCAATGTGTATTGCATGGGACATGCCAGTAAGGTTTGTACTTTAATATAATTCATTGTCATTAATCATGAAAGTATGATGATGTTATTGTGAACGAAGAGTGTAACACCATGTACTGAGGTAGTGATTAAAGAATCACAAAGCAAATTAAGTTTCTATATTTTAATATAACTACAACTAATGCATGATTGTATAATGTTAAGTTTCTACATTTTAATATAATTCCACAACTTGCGTAGCGTAACTGTATAGTGGTTAATTAAGCCCAGCCCTTAAGTCTGCATAGTTCAACAATTGTAACTTCCCCAGCACCCCATTCTAAAACTACTCCCTCTAACTCTCATGATTCTTTCTCTCTCCTAACCTTACTAACCAAAACTCTCTAACAGAGTAACATGTACTTTTATATCTCGTGTTCAGAGTTACAGAACAAATCATCATAACGCTATACGTCTCACACCACTATTACATTTCCCATAGGGCTCCATTGTAACATTTATGTCCAAAACAGAGTGAAAAATTAAATTCAGCAGCATGTGTCTGGGCTCAAATTCTTCACTGGTTCAAGATATGCAATTATAAAGAAAAAAAAGTATACCTTGACCAGGTTGGTTTTTTTTTAAATTCAATGCTTTTGTGAGACCTATCAATTTCCAGAGTAATAATATGTCAACTATTCGCCCTAGATGCGGTTCGAACCAACAATTCTGAAATGACACAGAATTGTCCAGAAAGCTGGTATCAGCATCAAATTTTCACAGGTGATTTCTAAAATACTGACCATTTAACTCATGCTAGCAAAAAACAAAACATTGCAGTATAAAGCCCTGAAAAAAGAAGAAAAAGAGAACTAAAGTTTTATTTCTACCTCCTTCATCTGTAGGTCCGGAGTACTCAAGGGAGATAATAGTGGTGTGAGTCCTGAAGAGGACTTTTTTTTTAAATTTAAGATTCTAAATTTACATATTATGTAACAATACTCAATACAAGTTCAATAAAGCTAAATGCATCCCCATATATGAACTAGTTTTGAAATAAAATAAGTTTTAGTGACACATGGTTTCAGTCAAAATGCTGCTATTTCTTGTAAAAAAGCAAGAATTCACAACCCTACAGTCTAAATTTCATGATAACTTGACCAATTGTGTCTAAAAAGGTCTGAAACTTTCACAACTACATGGTAAAATAAAAAGGTGTCTGAAAATGGGAAGAAAAACAGACATTTTGATGACAAGAAAAATGATATTGTGGAACAAAACTTGTTAAACATAACATATTTTAGATAAAATTTCAATATCAGAATGATATGGCAGCAACACAAGCAAACAATTCAAGCTATTTTCATGCTAAAGTAATCCATTACCATGTCTACACATCAATTCCAATATAAGAAGGGCAATACAGGCCCAATAGATAATGCATACATGACATTCAATGTAAAATTCTGCATATCTATAGCATTTTCTATAAAAATGGAGTACAAGCAAAAACTTTACAAAATTCAAAGATTCGACGCAGAATTTAATGCGACGACAACCGAAAACAACCGAAGTTAACCGTAAACTGGCCTCTTGGCAAGCTTGCAACTACTGCCTTTTCATAATTAAACAATAACAATTAGTACAAACTCCCAGTCCACTGTAAAATATGCAATTTATTTCATTTTGCAAACAATTCTATTTTTGTATGCAGAAATAAGTGGGTGGGGTAATAAATCAATGTAAAAATCAGCTTAAAATTCACAATCTGAGCAATAAGCATGCCAATTGGAATTCAGTGTGATCTTGCAGATACTTCAACTTGAATTAAGGGTTGGTAGCTCTACAGAAATATGGCAAAAACACACATGATGGAGAGAGTGTCACAAATGGGATCTGTCTATGAGGACAGGTGTTCATGAAATATGAGACTGGACACTGCTCTTAAACCTAAACTTAGGGCAAGGAAACACCAAAATGACCATCTACAGAGTAAACCAGCATTCTGCCATGCATAAGACATGATGTATCTCTCTTTTTGTTTCCACATTTAACAGAATACTAAATCATACATGGATAATATGAATATCAAGAAATTGACATATACAACGTTTGGTCAATGTGTGTAATCTCTATCATAAATGCATGAAAAAAAAATGCAAATCTGCACCATCAGTTATATTGAAATGTTTAAAAACTCAGATTGTGTTCAACTATTGATAACATGTCCAAATTATAGTTTAATACCTTCTATTTAAAGAAATCAGCATCCCTCAACACTGTAACATGAAGTTCTGTTAGTTTCTGTTAACGTCTCACACCACTATTACATTTCCCATAGGGCTCCATTGTAACATTTATGTCCAAAACAGAGTGAAAAATTAAATTCTGCAGCATGTGTCTGGGCTCAAATTCTTCACTGGTTCAAGATATGCAATTATAAAGAAAAAAAAGTATACCTTGACCAGGTTGGGTTTTTTTAAATTCAATGCTTTTGTGAGACCTATCAATTTCCAGAGTAATAATATGTCAACTATTCGCCCTAGATGCGGTTCGAACCAACAATTCTGAAATGACACAGAATTGTCCAGAAAGCTGGTATCAGCATCAAATTTTCACAGGTGATTTCTAAAATACTGACCATTTAACTCATGCTAGCAAAAAACAAAACATTGCAGTATAAAGCCCTGAAAAAAGAAGAAAAAGAGAACTAAAGTTTTATTTCTACCTCCTTCATCTGTAGGTCCGGAGTACTCAAGGGAGATAATAGTGGTGTGAGTCCTATAGCCATCTAACCTTTACTGTCCAGTTAGGTTATTTGCCGGCTGGATATTAACCTATGATTGGCAGTTCTATTAACAGGTGTTTTGCCTTATCCGTTGAGTTACACTGGATCAGGTATTCGGTGGTAATGTGAAGCCTAACATCTGGGGTGTTACAAAAGGCCATAATGATACATGTTCCAACAGATTGTGAAGTTTTAAACATAAATACTTGTTTTAGGTTAAATGAATGTTTCGATAATGATATTTGTTTGTGAATCCTGATAAACTTTATAACCTGGGTAAAAAACAAGTGTCTGACTGGAAGCAGCCAAACCTTTTCTTTACATCTCACTACACAGTTGCGTCCCTTTTTAGTGCTGATAGCAAGATTCTTTGCTAAAAAAAAGAGTTGTGTAATTTGATTTGAAATATTTTCAAAATGATATATATATGGACTGATTTCACTGGTGTTTAAAAAAGTTACTTTTATCGAATTTTAACAGACAAATGTATTTAAGTTAGTGCACTGTCTTTTAAAAACAACAAGCTAGTCAACCCACCAGTTATTGTGCATTTTTATGTGTGGATACATTCCTGCTATGGAACCTTTTTTCTACTGTTGATAGCCTAGACCTTATTATTTATTGACCAAAGAGCAAATTCAACTGTGTAGTGATATGTGTAACATTATTATTATTATTGAACCAAGGATTGGTTTCTCTGAGCCTTCTCTGTTGTTTATGAGCCTTTATTGATATGATGTTTCAGTCTCTAACAGAGCCTGACACTCTATTAACATCAGATAAGGCTCAAATTAAGAATTGGTGATAAGCAAATAGATTCCCAACTAAGCAAGTAGATGTTTGAGTTGAGTACCAGTAATTTCTTGTAGAGACCACTATTGTGGTTGAATGTGTTATATTCATTGCTGATGTCAGTTTGGTTGACCTTTCCAACCCTGTCTTAAAATCTTGATTGAGATAGTTTGCTTAATAAGAACAGAAGGACAGTAGATGTACTGTGACTTTGATTCATGAATACAATGTAGATGACTTGTATGCATATACAAGTTGGAATATCCCTATTTCAACCTTCTTATATTCTTGCATAATGGACAAAGGTTTCCACATATTTTGATTATCTAACCCTCTTCACACTGTGATATGTTATATGATGTATTAATTCATAGATACTACGATATACTTGTGTTACCATAAAAATAAACTGGAAAAAAATCTCACAGTTCCATCCCTTGGTATAACTGTTTTGGTGGTAAATGTGCAGTGCCTCGTTACCACCAAAACAGTTACCTCTCTGGAAGGAATTGTCCATCCACACCTCAAACCCTTGAAAAATATATAATTTGCACTCTTCTAAACATAGAATATATCAGTTTGCAATAATTTATTTACACATGTTGAATGTTTTTAAGTCATTACTTACACAAGATATGGTATAAAGTGAGCTACACATTGGTCACATATGAACATAACACTAAATATTCATATCACTTGTATATTACAGATGTGCCATGAGTTACTGAAGCAGCTATGTGGTGGGGAAAAGCTGATAGAACCTAATTATCCAAAGTCAGAGATCGGACATATGTTTCTTATTGATCGTGGTGAGCATGTGTAAAATATAAAAACATTTTTCTATTTTTATACATTTTTATTACTGGACAAACTTCCCAGTTTGAACAAATGACTCTCCATGGAGGTGTTACTGTGGTCTTGACTTAGCGGAAAATCATAGAACTGGGGGAAATCCATCTCTCATTAACACAGTCAAGACGGGAATGCAACCCTGAGTGTCATCGATGAAGTAAATTAACTCCAATTTCCTGCACTGTTTTCAAAGGCCTTCTGTGATTGGTGCGGGGAAATGGTATCTATGGAGTAAAGGGTTAAATGCTTAAAAACTTAACAAAGTTTTGGCTGGTTATTTATCTATTATATAATCACTACCATCAAAACCATATGCAATTTTTACTGGAACCAGTCTAGAATCATGATCACCTGGCTGCTTGTCATTGATTAACGTTTTTAAGTATTTAAGTATATGTTGGTAAACAAGTCATAATGTTACCTTTGTATTATGAAAGGTCCTTTAAATTGAATACTACATCTTTAATAATGATCCAGAAATGTTACTATTGTAGTTATATATGTGAGACAAAATAAAAAATTCTAATTTTGTTATATATACATATGAAAAGAAATCATAAACATGTGACATTGTTTTAACCTTGTAAGGGAGTTGAAGTTTAATGCGTGTGATCTCGTACAGAATGTGAGTGATAAATATGATTGTGTTGTAACAGTTACCGGTACAAGATACAAAAAGAATATTTAGAGTCAGTATGGCGTAAATATTTTATTTTACTTCAATTGCATAAATATGGACAATAGTTATGAATACTCCGGTAGTTGTTGACTTACATGCATATATAAAACATTACTGGTACAGGGAAAACACTATTTGGATAAAATTCTAGTGCATGATATTAGTTTAAATAGATTTACAAGATAATTTAAATTAATCTTGATGATTCAGTATAAAACTTTTTGTTGTTGTGATGTCATGTATTTATCTATTTATATTTTAGAAATAGACTTTGTCACTCCTTTGTGTTCCCAAATGACGTACGAAGGGTTGTTGGATGACATGTTTGGGGTGGACTGTGGCTCTGTCGAATTTGGTAAAGAGGTCACACAGAAGGAACAGAAGGTTAAAGTGATGCTGTCCAGTCAAGATGAGGTACAGTTACATGTTCAGTTCACTTTGTTAGCCCTTAAGGTTAAATACCAACTACCATTTTGTTTATTTAAATTTGTATGAGAGTTTATAGTTCAGGATGATTTAATAACCTGTCTTTAACTGTTAGTGGGTCCAGAGAAATTTCAGTTTGACTTTTTGTCTCCTGTTGACCACATTATAGTTGACCTAAAGTGTACTTGTATTACAATAGCAAACAAAATTTGCCACTATGACAGCAAAAGGTTTGCCACCAGACAAGGGTAAAAATATGAGGAGATTAATCAATTACTGATGAGTGTAAACACAGAACTAGTGTAACATGAACATGTCTTAGCCGTTATCACTCGTTGTCAGTGTTTTTGATATGAACTTGTATTAACCTTTGTTTCAAACACAGGTAAGATACACTTCCTGTGTGAGTCTGTCCTGTTGTATGGAACCGGGAATCTGGACTGGTGTCCTCTTGTCATTACTGAGGTGAAACGATGAAGGAATAGCTACCAGTGATTTTAATTTAAAAAATAATTTCATCACACACTATCTTCCCAACGTGGATGTTGGGGGACATCTGGAGTGTCACTATAACCTAAGTCTGGAATCAGTGAGTCATCTTCTTTGGTGAACACAGATGAGAACTGGCTGTTAAGGACTTCTGCCTTCCCTCTATCTTCTTCAAATATGGTACTGTATTTCTTCAGTGAGACCACACCAGAACTGCCATTAGTTCACTAGGTACTTGTAGAAGGACACTGGTTCTATTCAGATTCACATTCATGAGTATGGGATCTTCTTTCAGCAGTAAACCAGGTGCTGCATATAACCTGTCATGTATTGATAATAGCATTAATCCTTTGCTTCATATAGACGCCTTTGGACACCTAATATAGAAGGCTTTTGAATTATTGGTTGAATTATGTTTATAATAACTGACAGAGTAAAAAACAGTGCCGGAAGTGTTCAGATTGCTCGTTCTGATCTCTTCCTGCACTGTTTTCAAAGGCCTTCTGTGATTGGTGCAGGAAAACGCGTATCTATGAAGTAAAGGGTTAAACACCATTTCAGTTTCCGTTATAAATTTTACCAGTAGCTGTTACTAGAAAATAAGATACAAATAGTGAGATACTTTGTGTAAGCCCAAGAAACTCAAAAGTGAAAGGAAAAGACCATATTGAGTTTTAAATCTGTATAAAACAATGATCTTTATGAACATGTACTTGAATATCAGCTGTAATTCTGTATTTATTTCATGGTTATTTTTTCAGATATTTGAATCGATACGAAACAAACACTTTACTAATGTGTTTGAAATGCTGAAAAGTAAAGCACAGAACTTGCAGTCTATATCCGATGTAAGTTGGGTTTGTTTTTCATATATATATACATGTATGGATCAAAGTTTTCACACAATTCACAGCAGTTCTCAGGTAGCTCAACTGGTAGCGCGCCTGACTGTCAGTCCAGGAGTCTGTTTGAATCCCCATCCGACCAAAGTCTCTGTGATCTTTAAAAAATTTGGCATTGTGTCTCATTGCCATTCTCCTCTCTTCATTGATTAATTGAGAAAAATTATCAGTAGCTTGCAAAGATACTTGCATAATTGGGAGAGCTCAACTAACGGTCAACCTTTTTAATGTTGTTCTTGTTACAGATTTCGTACTCTGAGAAGTTATACATTAACAAATATCATGATAACACATAAATTATTTTGCTTATTAATGCAAAGATTGATAGGAACTATCAAAAACTTTAAGATACTGGCCCCGGTTTCATGAAAATACTTAAACCTGTTGTTTTTTTTTAAAGGGATTATATTGGCTTATTACCGTCAATGCCCTGTCCTAAATACACACGCCCAGCATGATGATACACTTATAACTTAGAGATATACACGTCAAAAGTGTCTAATTGCATAAGCTCTTTATTACAAACATCGGGTTTCTGAAGCCACGTTTTTGTTTTTGTTTACATTTGCCATTTTCAACGAACAGCTTTCGGGTTTCTGATCAATAATCGGATACCATCGTGAAGACTTTTAAAGTTTTGGCCAATATTCAATTACTGTTAATTTGATAATTTTTAAGTAAATAAAGGTTATATGTCAATACATAAGCATTAGTTTTTTCACACTGCATACAGGAAAAGTCTGGATTAACAGCGTGTTTGTGTTACTTGCCAATATAATCCCATTATATTTGATAATGTGCTTAATTTCATGCTATTATTGATCACATTACTTGAATTTAAGTAAAATAACGGACATAAATTTTTTTGTGAAACCAGGGCCTGTACTGTATATTTTAGAGTACACTTATGTTATATGGGACAAGTAAGTAGTTTATTTTTAAAATGGAACAGGCAAATGATGTATTATCAGTTTTTGTAACCTGTTTATTGATTTCTTATTATTATTCAGAAAAGGAAAGACTTCACATCTGTAAGTGACATGAAGAATTTTGTCTCCAATGACTTGCGGGCACTGAATCAAGCCAAGGCAAATCTAACATATCGTAAGTGTAAAGATTGTCTAACTGAGGAAGGTTTTTGTAGTGGCCATGGACTTCTCGCGATGTTTAGAAAATTTGACATTATTATGTTGTGCAACAAGTTGGAACAGTTATGAACATTTCACTGCCAAGCACAATTTTAATCTTAACAACTGAAATATCAGCTTTATTATTGATATCCAAGATTTTTTTCTGTTCAGTTTATACACTGTTGACAAAGTGAAAGTAGACTTAAAAAATAATATATTCTTACCCCAATCACCAAACATCATTTCTAGCTTGTCTTTAAAAACACATAGAGCTATTGTTTTGCTGACTGTGTCATCATCATCCGGTTATATTTTAATGTTTGTCTCTATTTCTCAATAAACTAATTCTGTTTTAGTGACTAAACTTTATAAACACATTCATATTTAGTTATACAAACAAAGAGCATCTGCACCCGCTTGTTGTACTCTTGTTTTTCTTTACATGACAATGTTCCAAATACATCAATAATGCTATTCAAATCACACAAAACTAGCATCTGAAAAAGAGAAATATATTTTTAAATTAGAAGAAACAAGGAATATTTATGACCACCATTATGTGACTACCTGTTTCCAATGGAGGTATAATGCCTATATTATTACAACTGCAAATGATCTTGTTTTTATATCTACAGATATTGGTGCTTGTGAGCAGATTATTAATCAGAAGAACAAAGGAGATTTTCAGGAGTTCATGCAGACCGAGCACAGTAAGGCATCATTGTTGTAACCTAGCAACTAAGTGAAATTGATTCTTAAGGGACTGACTGAATGAGATTGTTCTTTTCTTTCTTTTTTCTAAGTTAACTGTTCACATCAGATGGTACCATTTATAGTGTAGTCCAAGATTGCGGAGAGTAACTAGCAGTTAGATCAAGGTATTCACCAATAAACTGGCTGCCACATGTAGCATATGATTGGTTGGAATCAACCTGACCACATTTTTATCTGCACCAATGAGGAGGCTGCCACATGTAACGTATGATTGGTTGGAATCAACCAGACCACACTGTTATCTGCACCAATGAGGAGGCTGCCACATGTAACATATGATTAGTTTGAATCAACAGGACCACACTCCCATCTGCACCATGTTGCATTCTTGAATAAATTTCTCTTTGGGGCTAGTACTGGATGTATCTTGGAAGACATCACCTGAGATTTCACATGTTTCCATGTTTCACAAATTATGTGAAATAAACAATTTTATCTAATTTAAAGTTAACAAAATTTATATTATGAACACTTTTAACATATAATGTTTTATTTGACATACCTGTCTCCTGTTTCACCAACATATTTAAGTGTATACTTAAAAACTTAAACCTAAGACAAACATTAGTAGACTGGCTTCACAAAAATTGCATTTGGTTTCATTGACAATGATGAAAAAAAGATGTAACCAGACAAAATTAAGGTAAATGTTTAAACAAAACATAAAAAAATGTTGGTGGAACAGAAGCTTGAACATATTTAACAGATTGTCTTTACAGGTCTTTTGGAAGGGTCATCTATGAGAGAGAATGTCAACTACATAGAAGAAAGTATTAACAAACAGGTAATTAGGTCCTAATACCAGTCTGCAACCAAAATTTAAATATCACCAAAACTTTTCTCAATATTTATATTTCCTTTGATTTAAGCATGTATTGTAATAGCTTTCAAATTAAATGATTAATTTTTGAAAGCTTAAAGAACGAATGTTCATGTGATATACATGTCCAGAGTCAGTGAATCTCCGACGTGGATCATGTAAGCTTTGCTTGTTGCTTGTTCATGTTGCACAAATATTCAAACGAAGAAATTAATTGTTTTTATGTTTATCATTGTCAGATGTAACCAGTCTAATTTTACTGTTTTTACCAACATATACCATTTATCTAGCCCCCATACATGTATCAACAAAATGGGTACATGTATTTCTGTAGGTTAAAGTCTATTACTGGAGTAGTAAACATCACGCCTAGTTTGTGCTCTTGTATATATGAATGGGAAACAGATTTTATGTTTCCCTGTGTTATTTCTGTAGGTTGAAGTCTATTACTGGAGTAGTAAACATCACGCTTATTTTGTGCTCTTGTATCTATGAATAGGAACCAGACAAGACAATTTTTATTACAAAATATGTCCTTACTAAAGATAACACTTCGCAAGTATGGATTATGTTATATGAAAAATTCATGTAGGTTATAATGAGTAAAGGCATGAATGTCAATATAAATAAATATTATTTTTGCTTAAACATGCCTTGGATATTGTAGTTACAATAAAAATTGTTGATTTGTGTCAATCTCTTTATACATTTGTTTAAGATATGCATACTGCAACAATGACTCAGTATTAGATTAATAATGTGTCGGTCAATGCAAGAGGTTAGTTGCTCAATGCAAGGATTGGTCAGTCTACAGTGTCAGTATGATGATTGAGGTGATGTGACAGTGTCATGATTTAATAAACACTATACAGTATAGTCGAATGGCATGTTGTTTTTATAAATGATGTAAATCTTACAAACTTTTTCAGAACAGCATTGTGCAAAATCTGAGGTTACTATGTCTGATGTCTCTAACAAATGATGGTATTCCACAGAGAGAATACAGGTCGTTGAAGACACAGTTTATACAGGTAATGTACTGAAGTGTGTGTTTTTGTGTATAGTTTTGCACTTTGAGACATTGACAGAGCTCAATGGAGTGCAGCACTAGCGTATGATGCCTATGAGTTCATCATAAATATTGTGAATTGCATGTCACGGTTTGAACTTTGGGGTGTGTACTACTTTACTTAATCTATGTAAGAGAAAGTGATGTGATTTGTTGATGCAGATATGACATTCAAAATCCATGTTTGGATTTTTGCCGCTTCGACAAAGACAAAAGTTTGAAAATAGATTCATATAGCTTTATGTCATCAAGGATAATCAGGTGTCCGTTAAGGCTCATGGACCGGTTGTTTATTAATCCTGTTTACTTATATTTACTTCTGCTCAAAATAACCCAATGCATAAACCTAGCTTAAACAATTATATTAAACTAAATGTATTAATTCTGATTTGGTAACAAAATAATGTAAAACTGCCATAGCATGATTTTGTCAATGTGCTTATAGATTTGATTGCCAAGGTTAATGAGGTTACAGAGGTCAATGAAGCATAGCCAATGCACCCTGAGAGAGATTGGTGTCATACGTGGCTGATTATTTTGAAATATGATTTTTCTAGCTTCAGATAAGTTTTTCCTTAACAACCTTCTTGGCGTTCAACAAAATTTGACAAAACATTGCACATACCCCTAGAAAATAATGTTATCAATATATTGGTAGTCATTCCACTTTTATTTACTACTTATGGCAACCACTTTGATTTAATGAACTTTTGGAATTTATGTGAACAATACTATGATATTTCATCTCAGTTGATCAGTGTTAAAATATCCAAATACCTGTATTAAATCCTGATGGCTGAAAAATGCAGCGAATAGCATTCATTGTCTAAGGTTTTCTGCACTGTTTTGTCAAAACTCGTTGGGATTTTAAGAAAGGTATTATTAAGCCTTACCTGAGGTATGGCATATCTATTTTTTGAAAATTAGCTTTGTTCAATACCAAAAAAATCATATTTCACCAACATAGTAAAATAGTGAAAGGAAATGAATGGAGAGAAAGATAATTTATTCACATATCTCACCCTAACAAACTTATCACTATATCCCTTACCTCATCAATCACAACATTTCCTTGTGATTGTAATCTTACCTACAACAATTTATCATATTCACACAAAGGTAGCATTGCCCATATTACATTAATAATAAAGTATGTCCATTCGTCAATGAACATGTACACATCAGTTGTATGAACATGTACACATCAGTTGTATGAACATGTACACATCAGTTGTATGAACATGTACATATCAGTTGTATGAACATGTACACATCAGTTGTATGAACATGTACACATCAGTTGTATGAACATGTACACATCAGTTGTATGAACATGTACACATCAGTTGTATGAACATGTACACATCAGTTGTATGAACAAGTACACATCAGTTGTATGAACAAGTACACATCAGTTGTATGAACATGTACACATCAGTTGTATGAACATGTACACATCAGTTGTATGAACATGTACATATCAGTTGTATGAACAAGTACACATCAGTTGTATGAACATGTACACATCAGTTGTATGAACATGTACACATCAGTTGTATGAACATGTACACATCAGTTGCCATTTAGGTTGTTTGAATATTTAGCTTCATATTTTTATGCCATAGCAAGCTAACAGGAGATCAGTTAACCAATAACTTTTTCCTAGGATCCTGGAAGGTTAACCAGTACTTGAGCACAGGCCACCTCCGCAAGTAAATGATAACTTTCCCACTTGAATCAGCGGTGAGAGACGAATGATATCGTAATAATGTCATATATCAATCATCATGGAAACTGTGGTCTAACAGGGATTCAAACTCACAATCCCTGGATTGAAAACTAGAGATGTTACCGACTGAGCTAATTGGACCCGCCTTGCCATTTAGGAAGTAAATAGTGTTAAGCATTATTTATCACCCATTGTTCTATATATTGTCTTTACTTTCTCAATATTTTTCACAGAGCCACGGTTTTGAACATCTGGTGACATTCTCCAATTTAAGTAAAGTTGGGTTACTCCGAGAACAGGAGATTGGTACACAATCTAAAGTAGCTGCAGGAGTTGCTGCCCTTACTAAAAGCAGTTCGTTTAAAAATCTCAGAAAAAGATTAAATTTAGTAAGTTGTTTTATTAAATATAATTTAGATAAATTGGTATGGAAACAGTTTAAGTTGATTGTTGATTCGTATGAAATTCGTGTAAAAAAATATAATTTTTAAAGTGCATCTGTGACTCTCATGTTATGTAACTATATATCATATATAAAAGCCCGTCAGTGAATGTAAATTTACAGAGTCCCTGTGATGCCATACGTATGCATATTTAAGATTCCATCAGTAGTTATATATTTACAGAGCCCCTGTAACATATTTTCATATTGTATATTTAAGATCCCATCATTGGATGTAGATTTACGGAACCCCTGTGACATGTTATTCATATTGTACATTTAAGATCCCATTAGTGGATGTAGATTTACAGAACCCCTGTGACATGTTAATTATATTGACATAATTTATATTTAAGATTCCATCAGTGGATGTAGATTTACGGAACCCCTGTGACATGTCGTACGTGTTCAGTGGAGCATATTCACCATTGTCCTGCAGGCTGGTGGAACAGGTGAATAAAATCTACTCAAAATTTATATTAAATGGAGAATTAATGATGAGAGAGTTGTGTTTATATATCACCTGACCCAAAACACCATGTAAATGATTGACATTACAGTCAAATCTGTCTTAAGCAGCCATTCAAGGGAAGAAGCAAAAGTGACTTTAAAAGACAGGTTGTTGCTTAATACAGGTTAATTTGCTTGAAAAAACATTGAAAGGGGAAATAGCAAATGTGGCTGCTTAAGACAAGTGGCTGTTCAATAGAGGTGATCACTTACACAAGTTTGACTGTTATTGGTTTCAGTCAATGCCAGTCTCTTTAACATTTTACTCTTCATCTCTGAATCATATAAAACTTAAGCAGAATACTCTACAAAGTCTGTTGTTTTTTAAATTTTGCTTGAAATTCCTACATGGATCCAAGAGTAAGGGTTAATCATGCCTTCTGATTAGCTGGAATTTTGGTAATATTCTTCCCTGAAACAACTGAATCAAATCAAACAAACATGTTAAAAATTGTTTCTTAAGTGATTGTAGATTCTCTTGTTTTTTGTGCATATCAGAAAAGCAGCAATGCCACCAGGGTTGCAAACAATCAGTTTGGAGTAACATCTGATTTAACAAAGTGCAGAAGTGTATTGACCACTGAGGTCCTCTCTCCAAATACTTTATTTGAGGCACTTTGCCAGCTATTTGTGGAAGGACATTGGCTCTACTTAGATTCCTTCTAAAGACTTCCTCCATCAGTACAACTGAATATACCATATATAACCTGTAATGAATATACCATATATAACCTGTCATGAATATACCATATATAACCAGTCATGGATTTACCATATATAACCTGTCATGAATTTACCATATATAACCTGTCATGAATATACCATATATAACCTGTCATGAATATACCATATATAACCTGTAATGAATATACCATATATAACCTGTAATGAATATACCATATATAACCAGTCATGAATTTACCATATATAACCTGTCATGAATATACCATATATAACCAGTCATGAATTTACCATAAATAACCTGTCATGAATATACCATATATAACCTGTCATGAATATACCATATATAACCAGTCATGGATTTACCATATATAACCTGTCATGAATTTACCATATATAACCTGTCATGAATATACCATATATAACCTGTCATGAATATACCATATATAACCTGTAATGAATATACCATATATAACCTGTAATGAATATACCATATATAACCAGTCATGAATTTACCATATATAACCTGTCATGAATATACCATATATAACCAGTCATGAATATACCATATATAACCAGTCATGAATTTACCATAAATAACCTGTCATGAATATACCATATAACCTGTCATGTGTTGAAAATCATGTTAAAATCCATTAAAAAAGTCATTATAACTACCCGATACATATATATATATATATATATATATATATATATATATATATATATATATATATATACACGTATATATATATATGTGTGTGTGTATTTATCCTCGACAAAAAGATTACCAACAGGTATATGTGTATGTATTTTTACTGTAAATGCATGAGCATTATGAAAATGTATAACAAGGTCATTTCTGAAATGTTATTTTAGGTCTTGGACAAATGAAATAAAAACATCATGCACAATAATTAACTGCCTCTCATTTACATAAAAAATGGATTACCTTTGAAATAATGAATACAATCAGATTGTGGGATATGGGGGAGGAAAATGGAATAGATTTTCACCAGCATTATGAACAAAAGTATTGACTAATAGTTTTTTTGCTTGTGAGTGCTTTGATTTTAAATGAGGTATAACACTGTTTTCAACTCATAAAAGTTTTAATATAGCGGTAGCATATCCAGTTTAATTGGTATAGGAAGATTTAAAAAAGTTTAAACTTAATGATGCATAATGAAACATACTACTTTTTAGTTTTTAAAACTGTTTGCAAACATATACCTATTTCTTTGGTTAATTAATTCTATATTAATTTCAACTATTGATTCCAGTGCTTGCAAAGGGAAGGCTTCCTTGGAATGGAGGAAATAACAAAACACCTGCCTGGTGGGTGTTATGCTGATGTTAAGCTGCGGACACCAGGGAAAGGTATGTTTTGACATGGTTCTTCGTTCTCTTTTTTCTTGTTATAATTTTCAAGGTAATATCACTACAGCTATCAGCATGTTGTTGGTTAAAACTTTTTGTCAGACATTTTGAACTGTCGTGAAATCACTTTTATTGGTGTGAATAATGCTTTTGGTGTAGTCATAAAAAGAAGCCCAGTCCTGCTAACTCAGTCGGTAGTGCATCTGACTGTCAGTGCAGAGGTCATGAGTTTAAATCGATGCACTGCCACAGTCTCTGTAATGATTGACTATGAACTTTGTTCTACAGTAATGAATTTCCCACCTCTGTGGGGAAGTAGTCAGTAACTTGCAAAGATAGGGAGTGTCTAGTACTAGTTAAACACCTAGTGGGTTCTGGGTGATTTGGTGCACTGAAAAATAGTATATAACTGAATTACTGTTGAAACAAGGCACAAAGCCTCATACAAATAAAAACTTTATTGGATCTTACGGGGGGGGGGGGGGGGGTACTCACCTGACAGAGTAAGTTTACAGTACAAAGACAACCTGTGTCTAGTGTAATGTAATGTTTGTAAATCATGAAATGCATTTATGTTTATTGTTAAAGGTAGAAAATAAGAAAACACTAAACCTTTCCTAATACATATACTGGTATGTCCCAGCAGGTTAACTTAAATCATTAAAACACCACATTGTTTCTTCTCTTGTACCTGTCATTTATGAAATTAAAAACTGGCATGGGATTTAAAACATTGTTTATAACATTCCATTGTTTTCCATATGCTTTAAGGTACAAAAAGTTCCAATAGTCCACCTGGAAGAGCGGCAAAAGTAGTTCTTGTATATTTTCTTGGGGGATGTTCCTACTCAGAAATTTCTGCTTTGAGATTTCTTGAAAAGCAAACAGGTAAATATTTCAAAAGTAACACAGAATGCTAAACAATACAATAATGGCATCAATATTGGAAGAAATAGGTAAATGCTGTGAAAATAAATAAATAGTTAATTGCATCAAAGAAATAAAGATTGTCTACATAGATATTTAGATGATTTTTCTATGGGACATAGAAAGCCACCCAAGAGATGATATGTTTGAGATCAGGAAGTATACTTTTCCCTTATTAATCATTTCTTTATACCCCCGACAAACGAAGTTTTGAGGGGGTATACTGGAGTGACCCTGAGGTCGGTCTGTCGGTCTGTCGGTCTGTCCGTTGCAATTTTCCTTGTCCGGAGCATCACTTGAAAAGTACTGGATGGAATTTCATCAAACGTCATACAATGGTAGAATATAATGAGAGGAAGTGCAGTGTACAAGAAACATAACTTTATTCTTGCTAATTACAGAGTTATTGCCCTTTGATATTTTTTCTTGTCCGGAGCATAACTTGAAAAGTACTGGATGGAATTTCATCAAGCTTCATACAATGGTAGAATATAATGAGAGGAAGTGCAGTGTACAGGAAACATAACTCTATTCTTGCTAATTACAGAGTTATTGCCCTTTGATATATTTCCCTTGTCTGGAGCATTACTTTTAAAGTACCTGATGGAATTTCATCAAACTTCATACAATGGTAGAATATAATGACAGGAAGTGCAGTGTACAAGAAACATAACTCTATTCTTGCTAATTACAGAGTTATTGCCCTTTGATATATTTCCCTTATCTGGAGCATTACTTTTAAAGTACTGGATGGAATTTCATCAAACGTCATACAATGGTAGAATATAATGAGAGGAAGTGCAGTGTACAAGAAACATAACTCTATTCTTGCTAATTACAGAGTTATTGCCCTTTGATATTTTTCTTGTCCGGAGCATAACTTGAAAAGTACCGGATGGAATTTCATCAAGCTTCATACAATGGTAGAATATAATGAGAGGAAGTGCAGTATACAGGAAACATAACTCTATTCTTGCTAATTACAGAGTTATTGCCCTTTGATATATTTCCCTTGTCCGGAGCATTACTTTTAAAGTACCTGATGGAATTTCATCAAACTTCATACAATGGTAGAATATAATGACAGGAAGTGCAGTGTACAAGAAACATAACTCTATTCTTGCTAATTACAGAGTTATTGCCCTTTGATATATTTCCCTTGTCTGGAGCATTACTTTTAAAGTACTGGATGGAATTTCATCAAACGTCATACAATGGTAGAATATAATGAGAGGAAGTGCAGTGTACAAGAAACATAACTCTATTATTGCTAATTACAGAGTTATTGCCCTTTGATATTTTTTTGTCCGGAGCATAACTTGAAAAGTACCGGATGGAATTTCATCAAGCTTCATACAATGGTAGAATATAATGAGAGGAAGTGGGAAGTGCAGTGTACAAGAAACCTAACTCTATTTTTGCTAATTACAGAGTTATTGCCCTTTGATATATTTCCCTTGTCCAGAGCATTACTTTTAAAGTACTGGATGGAATTTCATCAAACTTCATACAATGGTAGAATATAATGACAGGAAGTGCAGTGTACAAGAAACATAACTCTATTCTTGCTAATTACAGAGTTATTGTCCTTTGATATATTTCCCTTGTCTGGTGCAGTACTTTTAAAGTACTTTTAAAGCCATCAGTGATAACAGTTTAATAAAGTTCATGGAAGAACCAAGTTGATGAATACATGGAGTTCGAGCAAAGCAGGTTCGATATTGTATTCCTAGTGCTCTTGTTTGTTTCTTGTCCATAAAATTGTTGTCCCTCAACATAACTCGAAAAAGTATAACATTTATTGATTGCCATGAAAGCTTGTACACTGCACAATAATTAAAAAGACCGTTTTTAATTTTAACAAAACCATAAAAAAATTAACAATACAAACAACTCAATCCATAACATTCTCTTTTATTAAGAATTTTTTTTGTCTGGAGCATAACTTTAAAACTATTGGATATAATTTAATAAAACTTCATACAATGGTTAACCATTTTCTGTCATGGCGGCGTTCGGGGGAATTCATCACTACAGTGATAGGTCTAGTTTCACATATTTTGGTACAAACTTCCTTGTCCACCTATCATAGTCTTGTAATTTTATTTTCTGGCTATAAATAACTACTTTACCAATTGAAATTCCTCGCAGTATACAGTAAAATAGAGCTGGACATTACTTCAGAATGATGCCAGCAACATATTACTAAATGACGTCATTTTATGAAGCACCAGTATGGTTAATATATACATGTAATATCCTTGCATACCGGACATGGCTTTTCATCATACACCCCTCCACTAGCCTTGCCTACCCTCCTTGCTCTGTGACATTTAAACATACACCCCTCAACATGCCTTGCTTTCCCTCCTTGCTCTGTGACATTTAAACATACACCCTCCACATGCCTTGCCTACCCTCCTTGCTCTGTGACATATAAACAAACACCCCTCCACACGACTTGCCTACCCTCCTTGCTCTGTGACATTTAAACATACACCCCTCCAAACGCCTTGCCTACCCTCCTTGCCCTGTGACATTTAAATATACACCCCTCCACATGCCTTGCCTGCCCTCCTTGCTCTGTGACATGTAAACATACACCCCTCCACACGCTTGCCTACCCTCCTTGCTCTGTGACATGTTAACATACACCCCTCCACACGCTTGCCTACCCTCCTTGCTCTGTGACATGTAAACATACACCCCTCCACACGCTTGCCTACCCTCCTTGCTCTGTGATATATAAACATACACCCCTCCACACGCTTGCCTACCCTCCTTGCTCTGTGACATATAAACATACACCCCTCCACACGCTTGCCTACCCTCCTTGCTCTGTGACATGTTAACATACACCCCTCCACACGCTTGCCTACCCTCCTTGCTCTGTGACATGTTAACATACACCCCTCCACACACCTTGCCTTCCCTCCTTGCTCTGTGACATGTTAACATACACCCCTCCACACGCTTGCCTACCCTCCTTGCTCTGTGACATGTTAACATACACCCCTCCACACGCTTGCCTACCCTCCTTGCTCTGTGACATGTTAACATACACCCCTCCGCACGCTTGCCTACCCCCTTGCTCTGTGACATGTAAACATACACCCCTCGACCCGCTTGCCTACCCTCCTTGCTCTGTGACATTTAAACATACACCCCTCCACACGCTTGCCTCCCCTCCTTGCTCTGTGACATATAAACATACACCCCTCCACACGCCTTGCCTACCCTCCTTGATCTGTGACATATAAACATACACCCCTCCACACGCCTTGCCTACTCTCCTTGCTCTGTGACATATAAACATACACCCCTCCACACGCCTTGCCTACACTCCTTGCTCTGTGACATATAAACATACATCCCTCCACACGCCTTGCCTACCCTCCTTGCTCTGTGACATATAAACATACACCCCTCCACACACCTTACCTACCCTCCTTGCTCTGTGACATATAAACATACACCCCTCCACACACCTTACCTACCCTCCTTGCTCTGTGACATATAAACATACAATCCTCCACACGCCTTGCCTACCCTCCTTGCTCTGTGACATATAAACATACACCCCTCCACATGCCTTGCCTACACTCCTTGCTCTGTGACATATAAACATACACCCCTCCACACACCTTGCCTACCCTCCTTGCTCTGTGACATGTTAACATACACCCCTCCACACACCTTACCTACCCTCCTTGCTCTGTGACATATAAACATACACCCCTCCACACACCTTGCCTACCCTCCTTGCTCTGTGACATATAAACATACACCCCTCCACACACCTTGCCTACCCTCCTTGCTCTGTGACATATAAACATACACCCCTCCACCCACCTTGCCTACCCTCCTTGCTCTGTGACATATAAACATACACCCCTCCACACACCTTGCCTACACTCCTTGCTCTGTGACATATAAACAAACACCCCTCCACACACCTTGCCTACCCTCCTTGCTCTGTGACATATAAACATACAACCCTCCACACACCTTGCCTACCCTCCTTGCTCTGTGACATGTTAACATACACCCCTCCACACGCTTGCCTACCCTCCTTGCTCTGTGACATATAAACATACACCCCTCCACACACCTTGCGTACCCTCCTTGCTCTGTGACATATAAACATACACCCCTCCACACACCTTGCCTGCCCTCCTTGCTCTGTGACATGTTAACATACACCCCTCCACACGCTTGCCTACCCTCCTTTGGAATGATGATTTAGTATGTTTGGTCTGCAAGAAAAAGAATCATTTGGTTCAGATAGAAAACTCTATCTCTTGGGATATGTGTTTTCACAGAAACTCTGTAGAGTTCCCATCAAAGTAATTATCTCTCGCGATGGAATTTCCCCTATGATATCCCTGTCAGGTGCCTGAGAAATAAAAATCTGTAATTATCAATAATATATGTGTAGGTACGTATATATTTGTTGTCATTTAGGAATAAAGTGACTTTGTTCTTCTTCAGGATACAGATTCATTGTTGCGACCACCTCCATATTTACTGGGAAGACATTACTGGAGACTTTGACAGAAAAGACTCAAGTGTGATGTTGTAACTTGGGATTTCATAAAATATGATGGAAAGGGAACTGACTTTGATTTTGTGCATGGAAATTAAATTTTTTGACTGCTTGGTTGGGAGGGAACCAAGTTTGATGTTGTGATATTACAAACTTATATGGAAGGAGTCAAATGTGATGTAATGAGCGAAACATACTCACAAACAAACAAACACTGCCATAATTACTCATGTGCTTGGCATTATGCTCTTATCAATGTTGTTTTACCAATACTTATGTATACACAAGAGACAGTATTTATAGCATAGGTATATATATATATATATATATATATATATATATATATATATATATATATATATATATATGTATATGTGTGTGTGTACTACAAATTCTGGACTTCTTGTCAATTCAACATAAACATTGCATTTCTATAATAGAGTCTTAAATGCTAATATTGGAATCATTCTGTCATCAGCCCATGAGTCAAACAGTGGAGACCCTGACTGCATGTTACAGACAGGCTTACTGGATCTTCTGTGTTTGTAAACAGTACCATTGGCAGTAGGCTAACACTTCAAACTGTTGAAATTGCTTCTATTTCAGATCATAAAAAAAAATTCAATTCTGAAGCAGTTGGAGAAAAGAATTATTGTGGCAAATGAACATCATACTTTTACTATTTATTGCATTATAGTTCTTATTGATAGGCAAAAGAAAATGAAATGAATTATAATTATAAAAGCTATCGGCTAATTTTATCAGAGTATAATCATTCCAGATTAGGAATACACGTACAGTATCAAATGTTTCAGTAAAAAAGAAATCAATCGTATCACTGAAATATTTTTACTTTCCTTTTATACTAGGATTTTACTCATTGTATGTTAAATTTACAAAAATGATAAGTTAAATTTTCATTAATTTTAGAAAGAATGGGAGTCAAGAACTTTAGATTCTTTCTAAAATCATTCTTCATTCCCATTTTTGCTTTTCCCTAATCAGTCAATCAGCCAACTCTCAAATACACATTACTTTATTTTTCCAGAAGTAAATGTTGTATCTTTAGGAAGGCCAAATCAAGTTATGTATAATTATGTACTTGTTAAGTGGAATTGTTTATTTAAAATACATTTTATTACTGTAACTAATAAATGTTTTTTTTGTCAATCAAAAAGTTAGATTTGTAAGCATTTTATAGTATTCGAAACATTCCTGGAAAATCATCTTAACATGCATAGAATCCACTCATCCCCTTGAAAAATAGTTTCCATAATTAATTTATAATTTATTTTTGTTGCAAACAAAGGCTGTGTTGTTCCGGCTAAGAACAGAATCACTGTCGATCTCTGCAGAGGGGTAGGAATCCTCCGAATTGGTGTTGTGTTCATTTTGTCATTTTTTGTCATATTCACTACTGTGGTTAAATTATGAACCCCTGTGTGGTTCCAGGGAGCCATGAGTGATGGCAAGAATAGGATCACTGTGGCTTATGCATGTCGTAAGAAGCGACAAATTGAGTAATATGATAGAATTTGCTGAAACTCTGCAGTTCTGCAGGTATCAAGGTTCTATGTTCATTCTGCATATTCATTTGTTGATGTATTTTTTTAATCTGTTAATTTGTTGTTTTTGTACATGTAGAGTGAACCTGGAAATTTCCTTCCTGTTGGCATCGAATAACCTAAAGTGTTGGTACGCTGTTGGTACCAGTCCAAGCACAAGATTTTCAGTTAATTTTGCTGTACTTGCCACCTGTTATTTGGGTAGTTCTTCTTAGTCATTTTGTTAGTTTCACAATAAATGTAAAACCAAGTGGTTTCAGGGTCAGAATGGAACCACTATTGATCAAAGTACAGGGATAGGTTGTCTGTTTGTTTAGTTTTAAAAGTGTCTGTTATAATTTTACCAATACCTGAAGTGTTGATTTGATTCTGTGAAGTGGAAGTCTTGGGTTTTATGCCATTTTCAGTACATTACATATTATATAATTATATATAGCAATCAATTTATTGATAGTGGAAAACTTCTGATTGAATCTGAGTAGAACCACCATCTGTATCACATAGGGTTTTGTAATTGGCTTAGCCTGTGTGGTTCCGGCTATGAATAGAAATACTGTCAATCTCTGCAGACGGGTAGGAATCCTCTGAATGGATGTCCTGTTCATTTTATCATTTTTTGTCATGTTCATTATTGTGGTCAAGTTATCGACCCCTGTGTGGTTCCATGGAGTCATATGAGTGATGGCAAGAATAGGATCACTGTGGCTCATGCATGTCATACGAAGCGACAATTTGAGTAATACATAGAATTTGTTGAAACTCTGCAGGTATCAAGGTTCTAGGTTCATTTTGCATATTCATTTGTTGATGTATCTTTTTAATCTGTATGTTAATTTGTTTTTGTACATATAGAGTGAACTTCGAATTTTCCTTCCTGTTGGTGTTGAATAACCTATAATGTGTTGGTACGCTGTAAATCCCTATTCATTTGTTCATTCACTGTAATGAGCTTGGCTTGAACTCACAACTTCAGCTGTGAAAAAAAACTTGTGTTGTGCCATGATTGATATAACACCAACTTTAATGCCATAAACTGTATGTTATCAACTTAAAATACTGTATAATAATGATTGTATGTTATTGTTGTGCATGTTACCAAATGTGCAATATTAAATTATATGTGGAGTTAATTCATGTGATATTTGATGGTGTTACAATACATTTACACAAATTAAATCTACTGTTAATCTAATTTGCCTTCTTTTTTGTCATGTTCAATGTAACATGTTTCTTGTCCTCATTTTTAGCTCTACTGGGCAAAGGCCAGAAGTGCTTATGCGATGGCGCGTTGTCTGTCGTCTGTCGTCTGACGTCTGTCGTCTGTCGTCTGTTAGCAGCACTTTCTCTGAAACCATTGGGCCAATTAAACTGAAACTTCACACGGGTGTTTCTATTGCATAGGACACTATACAGAAGATTTTTTTTTCCATCTGAAATTCAAGATGGCCACTGTTACTTAAAATAGTCCAAAACTTAAAAAATCTTTTTCTCATGAATGGCTCAACAGATTTTCAAAATGTTTATGTAGTAATGATGACCAACTATAGTTTTGTTAGATTTGTTCAAATGGTGTCCCTAGGGTTAAATATGACCCCGCCCCAAGGGTTCAATAAGGGGACACATGTCATTAAAATATTTTTTATTTCTTTTTTTTTAAAATGGAAATGATTTTACCTATATGTTCACAGAAGCATTTTTTAGTGAAGGAGGATCAGATTTGTAAAAATGCCTGGGTTCCACTGTCTTAAGGGGTCAGGAGGGGCCCCAAAAGGGTTAAAATTGGGAAATACTAAATTCGTTTTTTTAAGAACCGGTATGTCAGATTTGTTCATATTTTGCATAAATTATCCCTATGTGTAGGGGTTTGATTGCAAATAAGAATTTAGGGGCTAAAATTTATAGGGGCCCTGTAAGGGGACATAGAATTTTACATAGGGATACTATGGGAAAACAGAAAATTCTCTTTTTCTTTCATCTGTTCTTAAACCACTAGGCCAATTAGACTGAAACTTCACATGGGTGTTTCTATTGCATAGAAGACTATATAGAAGATTATTTTTTTTCGATCTGAAATTCAAGATGGCCGCCATTACTAAAAATAATCCAAAAACTAAAAAATCTTCTTCTCATGAACGGCCCAACAGATTTTCAAAATATTTATGTAGTAATGATTACCAACTATAGTTCTGTTAGATTTGTTCAAATGGTGTCCCTAGGGTAAAAAATGACCCTGCCCCGAGAGTTCAATAAGGGGACACGTGTCAATATAATATATTAATTTTTATTTTTTTTTAAATGGAAATAATTTTGCTTATATCTTCACTAAAGCATTGTTAGGTAAAGGCGGTTAAGATTTGTAAAAATGACTGGGTTCCTATGTCTTAAGGGTCATGAGGGGCCCTAAAAGGGTACAAATTGGGAATTAGTAAAATTGTTTTCTTATGAACCGGTATGTCAGATTTGTACATATTTGATATAAATTATCCCTAAGTGTAGGGGTGTGATTGCAGATAAGAATTTAGGGGTTAAAATATATAGGGGCACTGTAAGGGGACTTAGAATTTTACATAGAGATACAATGGGAAAACAGAAAATTCTCTTTTTTTTCATTTATTCTGAAACCACTAGGCCAATTAAACTGAAACTTCACATGGATGTTTCTATTGCATAGGAGAATATACAAAAGATTTATTTTTTCTATCTAAAATTCAAGATGGCCACCGTTACTAAAAATAGTCCAAAACTTAAAAAGTCTTCTTCTCATGAACGGTCCAACAGGTTTTCAAAATGTTTATGTAGTAATGATGACCAACTATAGTTTTGTAAGATTTGTTGAAATGGTGTCCATAGAGTTAAAAATGACCCCGCCCCGATGTTTCTATTGCATAGTAGAATTTCAAAAGGTGCTATGGCAACTATGAGTCAGTAGAGCGTCCGCATGCCCTCTTGGGCCTCTTGTTGTAACTACCTACATTACCAAACCCTGTGTTGTATTATTTTGATAATTTAATTTTAAAAGACAATCAATAATTATTAAGTTAATTTTACAGACCCTGAGTTTTTATTTTAATTGTCTTCCATTTGGTACTTATTTCCTGAAATAGCTGTTGTTTTAGAATGGCATCGACATAGTCCAGCGTGCCGTCCCTCCGAAACTCTTGTTGTTATTATGGTTGTCTCATTTTAATGCTACATCTATTGGCAGGAATATGTCCTTGTTATATATATATATATATATATATATATATATGCTTCCATTATCCATATTACTATAAATGAAAAATAAGAAATATGAAACCAATAGAAGACGAAAAGCAGACGTAGCATTCATAGGACACTGTCGCTAAAACAGCAGAATACAAATATTGTACAGAATAATTATAGTAAGTGAAATAAATACATGGAGAAGATGTCCTACAGGAGCCGCCGATTTGAAAATGGTCAATAGCAAACAGTTTAGTTTAAACTTGCTATTACAATTTACACAAATCACGCTCAAAATCTTCCTGGATAGAACCAGTACTAAGTACATGCGGAAAAGGTGTCTTGCTCAAGGACACCACACAGCTATGGGGGAGGATCGATTATCCGGTCATAGGTTCAGTGCTTTACCGATGGATCACGTGTTCCATCGAACATAGTGGAAAATACAACACTGGGGAGCTTTAATTTTGTTGTCACATCATTAGACGAGACAATGTGACGATCTTTTTCAAACATAAGATTATGCCTGGACCTTTTTAAATTGTGCCAACGTTTGTCTTAAAGGAAATGATAAGTCTAAAGATAATGTTTTTTCAGGATTTAACAATGATTTAAAGTTTTTTTATGTATCGGCTTTACTTGTACCATTCAAGGATTCAAACCACTTCTGCAAGTAACTGTCGCGTATCCTTTGTTTAAACAATTCAATGAACGTACTTGCATTACCAACACCTTGAGCAGTCCAAGCATATCCAAAGCCTAGTGAAAATAATAAATATCGTATATGACTAGCCCACATTTTGCGCCCGGCGTCATCAAGACATTTTAGCATGATATAACATTGATATGGATATCTCTTCCGATCCATATGTAATATTTTGAGCCAGTATCTAATACACTGTGGTATTTATGTAGTGCAACGTGGTAAACGGCCACATTCGCCATAAGCAAAACAACTAGCTGTCATATTGTCTGCAAAATTTTAAATGAACTTTCTCCAGTCTGTCAATAAACTGATACCCCCATATTTTGCACGGTAGCATAAAATATGCTTGACCATGCTGTCAAATGATTTGGAAATATCTTTCTGGCTAAACTGCCCAAAATTATGCTGATATTTAAATATACATGCAACAGATTTTAGGGCTTGTTTCGATGCATATTCATGTTTCTTAGTCCGCACCAATGTTGGTGTCATTTATATGCCCAAATGTATGTACATAGAAAGAACTCCAATAGGTTATTGTTTGTAATACCATTTTTCGTAGTTTCTTAAAGCCTCTCCATTTCTAAAGACTATTATTTTAGTTTTCTCTAAACTGATTGATATTAATTTATTGATATTTTACTTTGCATAAACCACCCTGTCCAACGTGTACGTTATATAAACGGCAACTACGCCGCATTTACGGTGATAACTACACACGGTAAACCGGTATTTCTTGTAATTCTGTGCACGCGGTTGGGCAGTGAGAAACCCCTTTACTTTCGTATTATTATTTCGTTTTTAAATCAAAGATACAAGCGGCATTATATTTAAGTTTCAAGGAATGGGAACATGGCTGTTTCCTCGAACATTGGAGAAAAGTGACGGAATGAACCACTTTCAGATTGAAAACACGTATTTATCACTTCGGAAACAATTATGGGACAATTTTATGTGTTTTATATTTGTTTAATATATCAATACACAAGTTATATCGTTAAAAGAATACAAGTTCAGGGTATAAGGCTGCTAAACGCCTAATTTTGCTTAGTACGTAGTATAAGTAGGTGTCTCCTTTATTGTACGCTACATAAGTTGAGGCATTGTGTCATTCAGCGGTATTCTAATTACATGAAATACTTCTTCTATCCAACTATTTGAGGGTTGTTATTAAGTTTTTAATTATTTATAAACGCCATTATGCTAATACCCCACGGAAGCGCATCCTGTTCCCAATGTGGTGCTATGTTAAACGTGCGACATTAGGCGGCAGATGGGTTAGCGACATTAACGTCTGACACCACTATTACATTTCCCATATGGCTCAATTGTAACATTTATGTCCAAAACACACCAAAAATATGCAGCATGTGTCTGGGCTAAATTTCTTCACTGGTTCAAGATCTGTAATTATAAAGGAAAAACAGCCGAAGCACAGGGAAATTCTTTTCCACAAGTTAATTACACCAATTTTGAATTACGGGAGTGAAGTCTGGTGATTTAATGACGGTTTACCCGTTGAAAAAGTACATTTACAGTTTTTAAAAAGAATAATAGGTATCAAAAATCAACACAAAATGATTTTGTACATGGTGAATTTGGCAGACTGTCTCTTATATGTCAACGATATACAAATATCAAATATTGGTGAAAATTACTGAATGCAAACGATTCAAAATACATTAGAATTGTTTATAATATGCTTTTAACTGATTTAGAGGTATATCCAAATAAGACTACTTGGGTTTCTTTATTGAAAAACCTTTTATCAAAATCGAGGCTCTAATGACATATGACTACATCAAAGTGCCGGATCACCAGAATTATTTATTTCAACAGTAAATTAATGTATTAGTGACCAATTTATTAAAAACTGGTATAGTCGTTGAACTGAGTCAACACGCGCACTCTTTTACAATAATATTATTAATTTTAGATTTCAGCCTTATTTAAATTGTATCAAACGTGATAGGTTCATTAAAGCTTTTGTTAATTTCCGACTCCCATCGCATCGATCAGAAGTAGAGGCAGGCCGTTAGGTACGGCCAAATAGAACACCATTTGACCGAAAATGCAGAGTATGTAATAAATAAAAGGGTTAATAAATAAAAGAATGATTAACATTTTATTATTGAATATGCGTTACAGTGAATGTGCCAATAGCGGATCAGTACCAATAAAAAGGATAAAAAAATGTTTACTTGTAAATTTTCGTCAAAACTACTATGATAGTCAAATTAAAAATATAACTGTCATTCACATTACCTTTCGAACTTCAGATAAACAAAACGAGAATATAAACATCCGTGTAACATGACAATGATCGCGGAAATGCTTTGTCACCCATTCCGTTAACACTGGAGATTTTGCCTCGTATTAAACCGAAAGTAGATTTGTTCGCTGCATATCTCCATAACGAAACGAGGTATGTACATACTTTTAAGTTTTATTTGATGTCACAACAACAACAAATGGCATATCACTTGATTTTGTTTATTAAAAAATCTTGACACGAGATTACCGAGGGATTAATACAGGCCCGTCTCAGTACCATTAGCGGGTCACATTTTGGATGCGTGACATTTTTGAGGGACCATTTCAAAAACCATGTTATCAATTAAATGGCATTGTTAACTTGGGTTATTTTGATATTCATCATTTGGTGAGCAGTCAAATACCTCTTTGAATGTTATAACAGTATGCCTGACTGTCCGTCCGTACGTCTGTCTTCACGTTTACAAGTAATGAAAATTGGATAGAATTTGATGGGCTGCAGTAGGTTTTTGTTGAGGAGTTTGGGGTGCGTAATAAACTCTGACAAGCATATCTATTTTCTATAACGTTGGAATGTATAAGACTTAAAAGAAATGTTGACTCTTTAATGACATTTCCTATGGCCGTCTTTACCGTATATGATCGAGTGAGTTTATTTGTACAAAACGAAAGGCCTGTTAACCATATTAACAGAGAAAGAAGAGGAGCCAATGGCGGTGTGGTTCAGTGAAATGGCAATGCGGGGTACGGGTCTGTTTGTGAGTTTTTAGATTTAGTAAAAAGACATTGTAAAGAAAGAAAACCAAAAGATATCCTTTATAGACGGTAGGGCGTAGCTGGTATGAAGCTTTTAAAATTAGAAACGCTCGTATCATATCAACGCGACAAGAGACCACTTTGGATCTGAAAAGATCACAGGTCACAAAAGAGGTGACAGATAGTTGGTACAACACATTCAGAGCAAACGATTTACTTTATAAACCAAACAGAATCTGGAATACCGATGAAACAGGCTTTAACCTGGGCAGAAACTCGGCAAAGGTCATAGGTCCAAGCAGGAGTGATGTCCGCGTTCCCCGGCCACATCACTAATTGGGAAACAGCGTTTATAGAAGTGCATCAGGGCAAATGGTGCCACCATTTTTCTTTTCAATGGACTAGTATTTTAGTCCTAGAACCTCGCTGAACATCATAGTTTTATATCATTTGTAATCATGAATTTCATATTTAGTTACAATAGGATGAGAGAATATCAATTTAGAACGACGATATAACACGGATAGCTCGTTAGTGGTGACGTTCAAAATTGAGTATTAGTTTGGTGTTTGTCTAGTTATGAAAATATATTCATATTTAATTGGTTTCATTTGTTAGTTTCTTTAATTTGTTATGTTACTTATTATTAAAATTATCTGAAATAAATAAATTTCAGTTATTTGTAATTTGTTTTTCATTTTGTTACCATAATAAACATAACATTTATTAATTGATTTAACAATTTGCACATAGGCATTGAAACGATGTGTGAAGAAATGATTAAATATTTCTGAAGTATATATTGATTTTGCCTCTATCTACCAAACTTAATTCTTATGTATTATGCATGTAGTATTCCAATGTTTGCTTGAAATTTTACGTTCACAGGAAATGCACAATGAAACAACGGCGAAAAATTATTTCCGTGTCTATATGATACGAAACCCTTTCAAGCTTTTCATTCACACTTATCCAGGCTGGTATAGCTAAAATAGTTCTAAACTGTCAGTGCAATTCATGGTTTGATGACCGCATTTGGTCCGACAAAAAGGATAATAATCGAACTGAAAAATAGTGTTGTTCTAACTTGCTGAATGATTTAGGAAACTAATTTTCCTTCAGTTTTACCAATGAACTTTAAGACTACGAGGTGCTCTCGTAAAGTCATGTTTACTTCACTCAGCTGATCATAAAAAAATATTTGTTTGCTGTGCTCCGACCCAGTATTTTTATGCGGGTAAGAAGCTAGCTATTTTTTTGCATAAGCCAAAATTTGATTTTTTAAACAAAAATGGACAGAAATCATGAAAGTCAATAAAAAGTTTGGGTAGCTGCAATTGTGAGTTGGTAGAAGCAGGGCAAACATTTTTTAAGAACGGCACAACTTCATATGAATAGTAACTGTCTGTCAGGGCCCATGGACAAGTCAATGTGATGTTTTTGAAATATTCCCTGAGGACGGAGTAAGCGCTTATATCACGTGATCCGATAATGGCGTAGTTGATCCGTTATTGGTGCTTCCACAGCCTTTTGTAAATTGTCCATACCCATGTAACGGTGAACTAGTTCAAGGAAATGTTGGCTGGTGTTTTCAGAGGGAATATTTTTATTTCAGTTAACATATTTTCTAAAACAGTTTATGGGATTAGATTAGTCTATGCAGCGATTGTTTCGCTAGTGATCCGCTATTGGCACATTCACTGTATATTCCGATCTAAGAAAAGTTATATATAAATAAATATTATTGGGAAAAGATCATGTTGCATAATATTTGCTTTCTGACATGACTTTTCAATATTATTACTGTTATGCATACCACCACCTCCACTTTCACCCTTGCTTAAATTTAAATTTATTCGGTATGATTTATACCAAGAAAATAACATTGTATGTAACTGTTTCATAATTATCATTAATTAACCGCTGTCTGTCACATATTTATGTGTGCAAACATCATGTACCAAATGGGCCTGCATGCCTATTTGATATTGGAAATAAAAAATATCATATCATATAATGTCTGTTTCGACGCGAGTGATCTACCCTAGCAAGTGTGCTTGTTTAATACAACACTCATTGTTTTTGTATTCATATATTCATGGATGTAGAAGTTTTTTCAATAAGGGGTGGGGGTGGGGAGGCAACCTGAGGAGAGAGTGTATGTGGATGTATGAGAAAGTATATGCTGGTCCACCCTACGTGAACATTAAACACTATACCGGAAACAAGCGAAAAGTAAGATATATGGACGGTTTTATATCGGAGAAAGTATATAGAACATGAGTAAGCACAATAAAAAATGATAGATAGTGAATTTAGAGAAAAGACGAATACGCGAATGTACATAATAAAAAGATTTAGTGTGAACGAATGTTTTATTTTAGCAGACAAACCTGAAAGCAGAACTGAGTACTTATAGTGTTTGAAAAAAAAACAGTTATCAAATATGATATCCATATTAAATATGGACTCAAACCGGTGTATTCAAGTACAAAAACAGAAAGTTATATTATTAGACATAAGAAAGATTGAGAGTAAAAACAGTAAAAAGGCGTTCAGTCCTCCACGACCGGTGATTGCAGCAACGACAAAATCACAATATCTCTAGCAATCCTGTGATGTAGAAGTATACATGTTGTGTTTGTATGAAAAGCGATATTATCATGCTGAGGTATCGGACATGTTGAAGTAGTTAATCTATTATATTGTCCTGTTTGATTTTACAGGAGGCACAATCACTTTGCTAGGGGTGTGCTGCCACGAAAAGATATTTAGCTCGTGGCGTGCGTTTCCTGCATTTTTCTGATATTTCAGATATTTTAAGCCGTTCAAATCTATAACACAAATTACATTTAATACAATTGTCCAGTTTTTACACTATTACCTTGAACACACATTGGTGGCTTTTTAGACCCGACATTACAGTACGTTCTTAGTAATACACTGTAAGACAAGTATTTGCTGGGTATTATGATACATTCATACTGCATATAATATATGTGAAGGATATGTCATATTTTTGCAAGAGTAATTCATATTTTAGGAATAACTATTATATTTACAAAAACACTAATAAACATGTGAAACTCCACAAATTCTACAGGAGGCAAGTGTCTCCGTTTGCCTCGGTGTGGCTAATATATACATGTAATTATAATCTTCGACTCTTAACAGCTAAAAGAAAGATTATTAGAACAATGTTTTGTTAGAATAATTAGAGTCAGTTTATATCATCGAGGGCTGATAGAGGAATATTACAATGTAAATAGTATACATGTATTACATGAAGAACAGGTAATGGTCTACGGGTCTGAAACAGCTGCGATATGTCATACAAAATAGTGAGATTCCTATTCAAAAACAAATGTCCGCTTAAAACTTAAATAGAGTACCGCTCGTATTGGCTATATCTTTGATTTAAAAACGAAATAATAACACGAAAATTAAGGGTTTTTCTTACCTCACTGTTCGACCGCGTGCACAAAAGTTATCTCCATAAATGCGGCGTAGTTACCGTTTATGTAACGTATACGTTGGACGGGGTGTTAACGCCTACAGCGGGTAAATTGCGGCCAAAAGCAATCATTATCTTTGATAGTGAGGTACAGACAATTTAGCGACGACGTCATTTTATTTTCAAACATTGGTATTTCTGTTGGTGTTACACCCCTTAAGCATAAGTATGTTTCTGTAGGATTATAACCATAAACAACATATTCATGAGTATAATTATAGACCCGTCCGCTAATGATAACACAGCTTATGTATGAATGAATGAACAGTTAGATAATAAGTAAAAGAGTAGAAGTTAGAGTCTGACGCTTGAGTGGATGAAACGTATTAAACACAAATCAAGTATTGTGCAAATATTATATTTCCCAGTATCAAAGAGAACATTACAGTTTCTAATCCTCTTTGTGCGGACATTGGATCGAGCCCATTATATAATAACCTTTTAGTCTATATGTGTATTTTCAACTAAAAGATTCATTTGTACAGTGAAACATTTGCTGAAATACATTGTTTTTCTTTTAAGACCCCTCCTGTCCCAGTGTGACTACGGCCAGCACTAAAGGTTACATATTAGCAGAGGAAGACCGAAGATGCATATATATGAGTATTACATGATTCTGGAAAAAAATGTCCTTCTGCAAATGCCTGGCAAACTTTCTCATAAAAGTGTTTGGACAAAGTTGCTCTCAAACCCACAACCATAGCAGTGGGGTGTAAGTTGTCTTGGGTAGGTAAAGATAAACCAGCAATGTGGCATGATACACTGATATCCCAGATTTTTATTTTGTTTAGACCATAATAAATTTATTGTTAGAACATCATCCCGGCCCGCCTCCTAATTTCCATGTCACTGTAGCAAAATGATCAAGGCCGACAACTCCCGAGGCTAGAATACAAATTTTACTCAAAATAAAATGTACAATGTACAATTTACAATTTTAATTTTATATGAATAAAATTACGAATAAACAATTATACAATTGAAAGCTAATTACTCAACAAAAAAGAAACACAGCTGGTTAAAAAATGTCCTATGATGCAATAAACACTTTTTACACAGTGTTTTCTCCTCCACGTTCCGTATATCTAGGTCGCGATCCAAACTGCTTACATCATATGAATATTAAAACTGTTAAAAAAATACACTAATATTGTATTCAAGATACTACTACCGCGTCTGGATTATCGTAGATTTAGCGATCTTCTCTAGAACTCTGTACTGAGTTTTCTGGCTTTACGTCGCCTCGTACCGACTTTCTTCGACCGTACCCCGGCGCCAGGATCGTCAAGTCTTCCATATAACGAGTATGTGGGTTGCTGTCCTTATGACGGTACTACCACCAGCTGACTTAATGTCGTTAACGTAGCGGACACATGTCTCGCGTGCGTCTAAAAACGGCTACAATATATATATATATATATATATATATATATATATATATATATATATATATATATATATATATATATATATATATATATATACTCATATTAACGTAATGACATGGCGTCTATTACTTACCATCTATCAGTTTCATGATGTTTTTTTATCAATATATGATAACACTGCATTCAAATTCTTACCATCTAATAGTTATCAACATATTATAACAGTGCATTCAATTCTTACCATCTAAGAGTTTCATGGTAGATATATCATCATATTATAACAGTGCATTCAATTCTTACCATCTAAGAGTTTCATGGTAGATTTATCAATATATGGTAACAGTTCATTCAATTCTTACTATCTGCAGTTTCATGGTAGTTTAAACAACATCTCATATATGAACTTCCATCAAATCCCAAAGTAGCAATTATATCTCTACATAATTTCTCATTTGTAATATAAATTACCGACCAATTCTGTATTTATTCACTTTGTGAATATTAGAATAAACATCAACAAAATCTAATTACACATATTAATCGATTCTTACACGATGAATTCCAATACTTCATCGTAAACACGATATCAAGAGCTCAAAATACGTTCTCAAACTCCTTGGCAAATATTCTAATACAACAACTCTCAATACCGCGGATGTGAAATTAAATTACAGACATTTTCGCCGGAATGGATAAGAGCAATTTATACACCTTTACTTAGATCTGATTACGTCAAAATAGATCTCTCAGACATTTAAATAACTCAACCATATACAACATAACATAAAATTCACATACGCATCTGCCGTTATGTAATGGAACACTAACATTCTCAACACTTTTCGTCACAACGGTTCCAAAAGATGTTTCTGCTAGACTGGACAGTGTTTCTATAATACAGTCAGGCATATATAGTAAAACACTCCACATACCTTAGTGAATTTCGTGCAAATTATTTATCAACAAACTTTTTAAGACAAAATTGGATGATGATCAAGCAATTAGTTTATAATGGCCTTAAACTTTAAAAACAGCAGTGGGTTTTGAATCGTTGATTGTCAATTAACAATGAGTGCTGATGCAATAAACTAGAACCAGTATAAATCATGTGTAAAGATGGAATAAAAAACGTCCAAGTTTTGAAAAGCCTTGAAGAAAATTAAAGTTAATATGCAGTAACCATTGTTCTATTATCCATTTACCATCTACACGCGCAAAACGTTTTGTCAACATCTGACTAAAGTGGCATCAGATACTATACTAGCCGCGGCCTTTCAATGAACCGGGACGATACTGTGGCAGTATGCTATGTCTTTTCTCTCTTTCTTTGTTTTTGTTCCTATTTTCTCGTTCAATTATTCATTACTGTTGATTTTTCGTTTATTTGCTATTGAATGTTATTGATTCTAATGTTATGTGTTGATAGAAGGGGGGTGTCATCACTAATGTTTGTAGAACTTGTGGCTCAGTCCGTTTACTTGTTATTTAAAAGCAATAAAATATGTTTAAACCTAAGCCTCATGTACCTGAAAGCCAATCACAAACTTCCTTTCAATATAAGAAACTTTCCACAAAAGTTCATCATAATATCTTACAGGAAAACAAATATATCGACCAGAAATGTTTTTCTGTTCTAAGTAAAAGTCCCAGGTGTTGGGGACACTTCGTCTGAAAATGTGTACATGTGTTACCTGTAAACCTCAAAACATAGGCATAATCTCTACATTGCAGCCTAAAATGTGTTGTCAAAACTATACATTCAACCCAATTATAAAAGGGTAATAAATAAATAAAACTTTGTCTATACAATGGCATAAGCTCTTTACTAGACAGGAGAGGATTGAACCCCGGATTAAACAAGGGGTCAAAAGTCTACATTATGTGTCCAGACAGGAAGCTCTACATCGCATTGTTAACAAGAAATAGAGGTCAAAACTCTACATCAGGGTCCGAGGTTATAAATATTTCTTTCCATGCTCAACTCCAAATTTCATGCTCAACTCAAAGATGACTCAGCTCATTATAACAAAATAAACGTAAATACGTATAATTTTCTACCTCAAATCTGCATTAATACTCTATAATTCGAGACCTAGTCAAGTGTTTGCGCTTTAAATCGGGTTTGTATGTGACTCCCAGAAATTGTGTTTTGAGTACGAATTTGAGTTGAGCATGAACAATATTTAATAACTTCGGGGCCATATGTCCAAAATGAGGGGTCAAACGACGAAGTCAGGGCAGCAAGAGCATAACAATCAAGGATACAACGAGACAGAGACATAAGGCACGTTCTTAGCATTTCCTCTATTTAGTGTCCAGCAGACAATCACTTTCACCAAGTCTTTAATCTGCTAGTTACCGTACAAACAAAACGACAATCCTGATGCCATCCAGAAAAAAGATCAATCACCAAATATGCAGAACCATAGGATCATAGCCCCGTTTTTATATTAAGCAAACAGGAATTCACGGTGCAAATGACATCAATTTGCACGAAACTTGTTAATCACATAAATGCCAGGTGAAGACAAACATTTTTTTTTCACTGCATTTAAGGTAAAAAAGAGAAAATACAAAAAAAATGTTGCATTCAGCTCCCCTTATCAAATCTGCGGAGCATAATTACTGGTAAAATAATGTAATCAAATTGATGTTATAATTATATAGTGATTACCCCCAAG